>OX422221.1:483016158-483586284 GCA_949130495.1 Sambucus nigra | reverse complement strand
GCCTTCCTTAACCTTGAAACTGAGGAGAGACTCCTCGCCCATAAGGCTATGTTAAATCCACTTTATAAGAAAGGTAATTATACCAATCTTATCCTTAACACGATAGGAAAACAACTCAATAGGATTGAGAACCTTCAGGCACACCTTACCATTAAGAAAATTGAAGACTTTAGTCTTGACCAACCTTTAGTTCTCCCTCCTATGGAAGTTAAAGGATTTAAATTAGGTAATAAAACTAATTTTATCTCCCAAATAAAAGAGATTGAGAATAATCTCAAAGGGTTAAAACTTAACACCTTATCCCACTTAGATTATGATTCAAAATTAGACTTACCTTTGGAAGAAGTTCATAATTTTGAAAGTTCTTTCGAAAATTCTGATAATCAAGTTAATAAAATTACTTATAGTAATAATATTGGCTATGTTGGTCCTGTTAGAAACTACTATGTCAGACCAACTCCTCAGGATCTTCTTTTCAAAGAAAATATGGTGATGAACTCATAGGCCACCTTTTATGGTAAATTCATTTACGATTGGAATATTGTTGGAAAATCTGAAGCTCAGATCTATGAGATAATACATCAGATGTCCATGTATTCCACTATATGTAAGCAGAATGATAGTTCTGATCAAAGTATTGCTCAGATGATCATTGTTGGATTTACTGGAACACTTCGAGGTTGGTGGGATAATATCCTCACGGCTAATCAAAGACATGAAATTGTTAATGCCGTAAAATTGTTAAAGATGAACATATGCAAGGCAGGGGAATCGAGTATGATGTTTATACCATAATGCTTGTTATTATTCATCATTTTGTTGGTAGTGGTGATTATAATTGGGAACGTAGTAGAAAATTATTACAAAACCTAAAATACCCTACCTTGAGCCAATTTAGATGGTACAAGGATCTCTTCCTTGCTAGGATTACTCAGAGAGGTGATGGTAACTCTGAGCATTGAAAAGCCAAATTTATTGATGGCCTTCCTACTTACTTTGCTAAGAAAGTTAGAAAGAAATTAAGAGAAGCTAATGATAGCATCTTTATCCCTTTATCATGATTATACTTATAGTCAATTAATCAGCGTTGTCATCCAAGAGGGTCTTTCTCTCGGTAATGACCTTAAGCTACAGAGGCAACTTAAGAAGCAAAATCTTTCTGGAAAGAAAGAGTTAGGGGAGTTTTATGATCAATTTGCTTTCAATACTCTTGAGACTTCTACTCGTAAAGTCTCTAAAAGGAACAAGAAGGTTCCTAAAAAACCGTCTTATAAACGTAAGAAGAAACATACTAACATTTCTCATAATCAGGGTGATAATCTGAAAAGAAATTTGTTAGGAAAAAGAAAACCTACAAATTTAACCCTAAATGTTTCAAATGTGGTAAATATGACCACTTTGCTAATAAATGCAAAACTGAAACTAAAATTAATAATCTTCAAATTGATGACCATTTTAAGACTCAATTATGCAAACTTTTACTTAATTCCAGCTCCTCTGTAGAACAAGAGGAATCCTGTGAGAGGAATGATGAGCTTTACTATATTCAAAGCTCTAGTGACTCGGACATCTCCTAGAAAGGAGATTTCCAGTGTAATCAATTAGATAAAAGAATCAATCATCTTCAGTCCATTATTCAAATGAAAGGACTAAGTCTTAATGTTCTTACCAGTCAGCAACAATCTATTATTGATGTTATCAATCAAGTTACTGACCCAGACATTAAGCTCAAGTTAATTGAGTCTTTCTATGCCAAGTAGAATGCTCATAATTCTTCAGATTTCCTTTCTAAAACCCAACAGTACAGCCTTAAGGAGGTACTCAACCGTTTAGAAAAGCGTGAAGAATTTAATAAACCCACTAGTATTGTTGACCTAAGACATGATGTCAACACTCTTAAAAGTGAGTTAAGACACCTTAAGGATCAACATAATAACATGCAAATTGAGATTAATAATCTCAGGAATGCTGCAAAGCATTCTAATCCAGAGACTTCAAATCTTGAAGATTCAGTGGATTATTAATTGTGTAGCTAGTCAAAAATGGTACATTACTATCAACCTAGTTATCAACAATGAATTTACTTTATGTAACATCATTATCCTCGTTGATAGCGGTGCTGATATGAATTGTATTCAACAAAGGTTAGTTCCCACTGAATACTTTGAGAAGATAACTCAATCCTTATTTAATGCCAGTGGTGATAGCATGGGCATTAAATAAAAATTGACTAAGGTTGCCATTTGTAACAATGGAATTTTTTTAACCAGTACCTTCTTGCTTATTAGCGATTTATCCCAGCTGATAATTTTAGGTACTCATTTTTTATCCTAGCTTATGCCTATGGATAAAATTGATTCTAGTATTCATATACCACTATTCAAAATGAAAAAATTATTTTTGAATTCATTACTCAACCTAAGATTAAGAAAATTAACTCTTTGACAAATAATATTATTTTCAAAGAAAACCATTTAAATTTTCTTCGAAAAGAAATCTCTTTTTTAACTATCAAGTAGAAGCTGGATTCATCTAACGTACTGCAAAAAATTAATGTTGTTAAAAATCAATTAATAACTGAAGTTTGTAGTGATATTCCTAATGCTTTTTGGGATCGAAAGAAGCATATTGTTTATCTTCCTTATGAAACTGGTTTCAATGAGAAATCCATTCCTACTAGGGCCATGCCCAGTCAAATGAAGACTGGATTTCTTGACCTTTATAAGAATGAGATTCAGAGTCTTTTAGATAAAAAGCTTATAACTAAAAGTTATTCTCCTTAGAGTTATACAGCTTTTTATATTAATAAGGCGGCTGAGAAGGAATGAGGTGTTCCCAAACTTGTAATTAATTACAAGCCTCTTAACAATGTTTTACAATGGATAAGATATCCGATTCCTAGTAAAAAGAATTTACTTAATCGGCTTAACTCTTCCACCATATTTTCCAAATTTGATTTAAAATCGGGATATTGACAAATCCAAATAGCTCCATAAGATAGGTACAAAACTGCTTTTATGGTTCCATTGGGCCATTATCAATGGAATGTTTTGCCTTTTGGGCTTACGAATGCCCCGTCTGAATTTTAAAATATCATGAATGAGATATTTAATCCCTATTCTGATTTCTCTATTGTCTCTATTGATGATATTCTCATCTTTACACAATCGATTGATCGGCACTTTAAACATCTAAAAATCTTTACAGATGTTATTAAGACTAATGGCTTAGTCGTTTCTGCCCCTAAAATGAAAATCTTTTAAACTAATATTAGATTTTTAGGGCACAACATTGGGGAAGGGAAAATACTCCCTATTGATCGAAGTATTGAGTTTGCTTCTAAATTCCCTAATGAATTAAAAGAAAAAACCCAACTTCAAAGATTTATTGGTAGTCTCAATTATATTGATGATTATTACAGGAATCTTGCACAAGACAGTGCAATCCTTTAGACCAGGTTGAAACCCTGCTCCTTGGACTTCAGAGCATACTAAAGTTGTTCAGAAAATTAAACTGAAAGTCAAGCATTTACCTTGTCTATCTTTAGTTAATCCTTCATTTTTAAAAATTGTTGAAATTGATGCCTCTGATATTGGTTATGGTGGAATTTTAAAACAAATTAATTCTTTAACTAAAAAGTAAGAGTTAGTTCATTTTACCTCTGGATCTTGGAAATATGCCCAGAAAAATTATTTCTATAATTAAAAAGGAGATTCTTTCAATTGTTAAATGCATTACAAAATTTCAAGATGATTTATTAAATCAGAAATTTTTACTACGCATTGATTATAGTGCTGTAAAACAGGTTTTGCAAAAGGATGTGAAAAATATTATTTCTAAATAATTTTTTGTCAAATGGCAAGAAAATTTATCTTTGTTTGATTTTGATATTCAACACATCAAAGGTGAAAACAATTCTCTTCCTGATTTTCTAACCAGGGAGTTTTCGCAGAACCAATGAGTGGCCCCCTCTAGAGGGCGTGGCAAAGGTCATGGGCAATCCCACCAAAGTCCTGGAAAAGAGAAGATGGTGATTAATGAAGATCAATTATCCCTTGATGCAGAATTATATGGAATTTCTTCGCCTGAGTGCACAGAACAAGGGAAAATTGAGTTCTCATACTAACCCCTTTAGTAGTAAGAAATGTGCTAAAGAAATTTTACAGACCATCAAGCATGATATCATTCCTAATCAAAGGACTTCGGAATTATGCTCATCCTCAATGAAGAGGATAAGAAGCAGATGTCTTCTCCTTGGGAAATTAAGTCCATTTACTTTGATACACATAATTATGATGTGCAAGAAGGCAAATAACGGACGGTATATGAGGCTATCCTCGAAGAAACTGATTCTGTGGTGTTTAGTCATACGAATAAGCACCAATAGAATGTCAAATCCCCCATTGCTTATAGCAAGGAAGTTTTGAAGAAATTCATCTCTCCCCGAGAATGGAGAATTCATCCTTTGAAATCACGAAGATTGAGTTCGCAAAATGGGTCCTATAATTATTGAGATTACGTCCAGGCTTGGACTAAAGCTTTTTATTATCAAAATGCTAAGCAAAAATATATACTGTTTTTTAAATTGTGCCCAAACTCTATGAAGTTTTTTAAATTGTGCCCAAACTCTATGAAAGAAAGTTACCCAGGATGGGTTATCAATTGGTAAGACAAATTTGGCCCAGGAATTGATATGTTTCCTAATAAAATTACTAAGGAAAAGCTTTTCAACATTGGACTCAATTTCATCCAAAACTAAGAGGGAAAAATGATGTCCCAGTAGGGCTTAATACCCTACTATATGTTACTGAAATTAGCATTCCTTGGATCTCCAGATGGGATCTTCAATGTAGAGTTAATCACCTTAAGGTTCCTCTACTTGAAATGATCTTTTATTATAGATGGTGGGCTGGTATTGATATTACTAATACCATTTCTTTAATAAAAAATAGCTTAAAGCACTATATGTCCATGGTGGAAGATTCACCCCCTCCAGTCGAGAAGATGACGCCGGGAACTAATCCAATCAAGGATTTAAAGTTTGCATTCAAGTGGCAATTCCCTAATGCAACGGAGCAAGAGTTACTGCAGAAGGTGATGGAATATACTCAAAACCAATTCAGATCGGCTTTTACCACCACCTACTATGAGGAAGATAAAAACCCTATTCCTCAGCCCTCTGATGATGACGCATCCATGGCATCGGTCAAGAACGACAATCCTTTCTTCTGTCTTGTCGGAGAATCCCAGAATCCAGAAGACGACAAATTTATTGGGGATATGTTTGATACCAACATCCCAACTAAGCCAACGATTGAGGCTTTCTTCAACTCACTGAGTTCAACATTTCCAACTCGAAAGTTGGACGGTAGCTTTCCTAATCCTGAACTAGATGGCCTAGATAACTTGAGATAGCTGACCCACCTGGCCCCAGTTGTTAGCACGCCGACGTATATGGACAAATCTATCTCCATCTTGGCAGCTCGATTATTGTGGTAGGACCCACTGGCCTAATAGTCGACGCTTCAGGACAAAAGACTTTGCCAACCTCGAATATGGAGGGTCCCACGGCTCATTTTCTTAAGAATTATTTATTCCTTTTCTGATTGTATAAATATAGGGTCATTCTCCCTCATTTCTCACCTCTTTCTTTACTCTCTCTCTCTCTCTAAATTTGTAATAAGCTTGTGGACTTTTCGACCTTATTCCAGTGGAAAAGTTTGTAAGTTTGTTTTAATTTCCTTCTTTAATAAAAGTTTGTAATATATCTCAGTTATATTTCAATTTCGTTTATTTAAAATCGTTTTTTAACAATCTATAAAACATTATTTAAAATATTTTAGTATAAAAAAAAAGCACTTGTAAGAATTGACAAATTTGTGTGACAAATATTTTTCACTCAAATAGCAAAATAAAGTTTGCCAACATTTGTGGCAAATTTATGCATAGTAGGTCTTGTACATTGACAAATAACTTGTAAGTAAACTTTTGTACCCAACGCACCAAATTGTAGGCAAATACCTCATTTGCTAACGTATTTGTCATTTGTCATGGCAATTAAGAGTAAGCAAACGGACCCTAAGTGGTGTAGTAATACATAGACAATTGTTAAATTAATTAATTAAACTAATCAACTTACATAGCCAGTCTTGAGAATATGTGGGTGCGAGGTGAACTCTCGTAATAAGGCCTTATGATTTTATTTTAATTTGTGACAAAATATAACTATTTATTATCATAATAACCTTCTAAAATTATATATGTTTCCATCACCAAAAGCAGGTGTGCGTTAGAATTTAAATTGAGTATATCATATAAAAACAAATTTGCTCACTCGGACAATGAGAAAAAAACATATTATTTTGGAGATTTTGATTTAGGGTTTCAACTAAGTTAATTTAAATTAATTTATATAAAATAAAGGATTATTGAATATTGAAATAATGCCATTAAAAATATACGAATATTGAAATACTGCCACAAACTATAGAAATTTTCAAGGGATTTTATAGAATAAAAGAAGGTTAATTGTGAATGAGGAATGTTGAATTGGTGTGGGGTGAAGTGTGAATAATATGAAGTTTATATAGTGGTTAGAAGGGGGGGGGGGGGGGGTAATCGGCATATTTAAATGTCCATAAACGGGAAAAAACTAGTCGTTATTGTGGGTTATGGAAGATTTCCATGTTTGGGCAAAACATGAAAATGTTTCACGTTTGTAACTCTTTTTAAACTTAAACGTCCAACCTTTAAACATTTGTCTAGTAGACGTCCAACATTCTCACATATTTCAATTAAGGGTTCGTTTGATAGAAAACTGGGAAAATGCAAATGATTCCAGGACATTTGATTCCAGGGCAAACAATTCCAAGGCAAATGAATATTTTCCAACTCGTGTCTGTTTGATACAAGTTGGAAAATCATCAATTTTTCACATTTTCTATCAAACGCAAAAGCTGGAAAATAGATATAAAAGTGAAAAATTTGTTTTCGGAATATATATATATAATAAATATATATTATTAAATATACAAAATATATGAATATATATTATATTATTTGCGGAATATATATATTCCATATATACAAAATATATGAATATATATTATATTATTTGCGGAATATATATATACCGAAAATTAATATAATTTGCGGAATATATACATTCCGTAAATTATACCGAAAATTAATATAATTTGCGGAATATATACATTCCGTAAATTATTATTAATTTTTGGAATATTCATATATTTTGTATATTTTTTCGGAAATTAATAATAATTTACGAAATATATATATTCTGCAAATAATATAATAATTTAATAATATATTTAATATATGAATATATTTCGTAAATAAAATATTATATTTTCATAGATTTTGTACATTTAATAATATAAAATCTATTATATTATTAAATATAATAGATTTTTATATTATTAAATGTACGAAATCTATTAAATATAAAAAATCTATGAAAATATAATATATTATTTACGAAATATATGAATATATATTATATTATATACTGAATATACTAAATATATATTATTTACAGAATATATACATAATATTATATTCTGTATATATGTAAATTATATATATACTAAATATATATTATTTACAGAATATATACATAATATTATATTCTGTATATATGTAAATTCTATATAAACTAAATATATATTATTTACAGAATATATACATATATATTATGTATTTATGAATATATACATATATATAATATACGTATACAATATAATATGTCTGTATATATACATATATATAATATACATATACAATATAATATGTCTGTATATATGCATATATATATAATATACATATACAATATAATATACACATATATAATATAATATAATATACAATATGAATATATATACAGAATAATGTATATATACACATATATAATATACATTATTCTGTATATTATATATGTATATTATAATGTATATATTATAATGTATATTATAATATATTATCATATGTATATATATGATAATATATTATAATATATACATTATAATATACATATATAATATACAGAATAATGTATATTATATATGTGTATATATTTTATAAATAATATATTCCTTATATGAAATATACAAAATTTACGAAATATAAATATATATTAAAATATATGAATTATATAAATTATATAAATGTACGAAATATATAAATATATGAAATATATATAAATATACGAAATATACGCAATATACATATATGTGCTAAAATATATAAAATATATGAATATATATTAAAATATACGAAATATATATATTTATATATTTATTAACAATATATATTTATATATTTATGAAATATATAGAGTTATAAAAAAAAATTGGTTTCAAGTGATTTGCCACCCAAAGGTGGCAAACAAAAACCTGACCCCCCCCCCCCCCCCCCCAAAGAATTGAATTCCACCCTAGGATGGCAAATTGTGCTTAAGGGGTGTTGTACATAGAAAATAAATTTCAGGGCAAATTAAGGCTATCAAACAGCCTAAAAGCTAGAAAATACCAGAATTTTCCAACTTTTGGAAATTTGCCTTGAAATTTTTGTACTATCAAACGGACCCTAATATCTACATTATGAACCAACACCAGTTTTTATATGGTAATATAGTATGTGATATGATAAGAGAAAGATAGGTTATTAATGAAAGATGGAAGGATTTTTTGGCCTAAAAGAGAGAGCTACCTAAAGGAGAGAAGGGGAATAGCTCTTAATTATAGGATTAATTTAAAATCACGTGTAGGACTTAAAAGAGAATGCATCGTCTTTAAATATTTAAATCAAATTAAGGGGGTCTTGGGGAAATGTTTAATTCAACTCAAAGTGTATAAAAATAGAATACTTCATATAATTTTATAAATTTAGTCCCAGTACAAAAAAACACCGTGAAAAATGACTAATATGCCATTTCACAATTCATACAAAAAAAAAATTCATCAAATTTTTAAGAGTCCATAACTTCAAATCTACAAATCCAAAATTCACAAAATTTATATATTTGAAATCTACTCGTTGAGATCTATCCAACAACACCCATATTTGATATTTTTTGACAAAAAAATCGAAACCGATAAATTTACTATTTCACTAAAACCTCCATTTTTTCCGGCGAGCACTATAATTCTTCTGGCAAAAAACCTTCTTCTCCGGCCCTAGCAATAATGCCGCTAGCGCGGACAAAAAAAATAAAAGGAATAGACGAAGGGAGAGAGAAACAATTCGACGAGGATTCCGGCAGTCTCTAGGATTATGTGTTTATTTTTAGAATGAGTTTTAAATGGGTATGACTAAGGGTATAAATATAAATACATCTTTAACTAAAACAAATCAAATTACCTATTTTGTGTACTCCTAACTTTAAAAGGATCACACAAATAAATGTTATTGTATCACAAAAAATAAATTTATAAACTTGAAAATTACTGTTATAAAAATTCAATTATAAAAAGAAGTGTGATCTTATCCTTAATCCTTTGTTAAATTAAATTAGATATAAATTATCTCAAGGTGAATAATTTTTTGCCCCTTCATTTATCACGTGACAGAACACTTGGTGTGCCACTTGAAATTCTCACACGCCAGAACTGTTAAACACATTCAAGCTCAAATGAGCTGTCAAAAATCTACACTCTTTCATGTCAATGAACCCATTAAACAACCAAGTCAATCCAAGATTTTAAATGAGCTGTCATTAAGATAAAGTCCTAAAAAAACCCACACACGCCTTCATGCACTCTTTTAAAACATAAAAGCAGTCTTCTAAATGTCACCAGTCCATGCAACACTCAATCTTTGTAAGAATACTAAGAAATGCTTTTCATAGTGATGTTTTCTCTTGCTCCTCAACTTTAACATTAATTCTCAATGTCTTTGGTTGAATGTTAAGGAATAATTCAATTAGCTTCTTTCCGTATAAAAGGAAAAATAATATAAATGTGACTTTATTTCTTAATCAATCAAATTTAATTTTGATAGATTTGGGAGAAAAAATTGAAAGAAACATATATAATTTAATACTAAGGGTTCGTTGACCACAAGTCATGACAAATATTATTATTTACTATGATAAAATTTGCCATACATAACATTTGTCAAGACAAATGTTGTTTTTCTCATAATAACCTATCAAACACCAAATGAATTAAAACAAATTTTGTAGGCAAAACATTTTAATAACACATTATTAAAACATATTTTTTATAACATTTTATTAAAAGAGTTTTTTAAAATATTAAAACAGTTTTTAAAAACAATTTATAAAAACAGTTATAAAAAAATCTGCCTAAAATAATTAAAAAATTATTTTAAACATTTTTAACAATTTAAAAAAATTATTGTAAAACTTTTTTAAACATTAAGCATTATAAACGTTTTAAAAAAATGTAAAAAAATGTTTTAAACATTTTTAAAAGCATTTTAAAAATTAAAACTGTTTTTAAAAAAATTGTTTGGAATAATTAAAAAACTGTTTAAAACGTTAAAATTGTTTTAAACATTAAACTCTATAATTAAAAACTGTAAAATATGTTTTAAATAATTTTAAAACTGATTTAAACATTTTTAAAACTATTTAAAAAAAACTGTTTGAAACATTAAAACTATAAAAACTGTTTTAAATATTTTTAAAACGGTTTTAGAATAATTTATTTAAAACAGTTTTTTTTATTTAAATCAATTTTATAAAACAGTTTTTTATTTAAAACCGTTTTTTAAGAATTTATAAAACATTTTTTAAAATATTTTAGTATTAAAAAATAAAAGAAGCACTTGTAAGAATTGGCAATTTGTGTGGCAAATATTTTTCGCTCAAATAGCAAAGCAAAGTTTGTCAACATTTGTGACAAATTTATGTATAGTAGGTGTTGTGCATTGACAAATAACTTGTTTGCAAACTTTTGTATCCACGCACCAAATTATAGGCAAATATCTCATTTGCTAACTTATTTGCTATTTGTCATGACAAATAAGTGTAAACAAATGAACCCTAAGTGGTGTAGTAATACATAGACAATTGTTAAATTGATAAATTAAACTAACCAACTTACAAGGCCGGTCTTGAGAATATGTGGGTGCGAGGGGAACTCTCGAAATAAGGCCTCGTGATTTTTTTAAATTTATGACAAAATATAATTATTTATTATCATATTTAAATGGCCATAAACGGTCGTTATTGTGGGATGTGGGAGATTTTCACGTTTGGGCAAAACTTGAAAATGTTTCACGTTTGTAACTATTTCCAAACTTAAACGTCCAGCATTTACACATTTGTCTTAGACGTCCAACATTCTCACATTTTCCCATTAATATCTCCATTATGAACCAACACGAGTTTTAAACCTTAATACCATATATGCAAGGGATCCCATTTATGTTTATGGAGAAAAATACTTATCAAGTGTAAGTATATTAGTTTTTTTCAAGGTTCTAAAAGGCGCGAAGGCTGGTCGAAGCGTAGAGGTCAAGTCTCAAGCTTTAACAGCCTAGGCATAAAAAGACGTTTTTTTATTTATTATTATTTTAATTATTCTAAGGCTAGTAATATAATAAAATAATACATACCTTGAATTTTAAAAATATATTCATATGTTTGGTAGCCATCTTTCTCATATTCATGCCCTAATCAATATATAAAATGTATTTCTCAACATTAAATAATCAATATACAAAATGTATTTTTCATAATTCAATAATCAATATCAATAATCAATAATCAATACAAGATTATTCAATATAAGAAATGTATTTCTCACCTTTCAAATGAATCTTATAAACTTTTGGTCGGAAGGCAGTTGGCAATGTTAGGCTTTTTTGGAGTGTGTCTTTTGATTGTTTTGGACGAGATATTGATCTGGTTTGTAAAAAAAAGTATTTAAAAGGCGATCTCATTTCACTAAGGTGTTTTTATTTTATTAAAAACAAAGTGCGCCGTAAGCCTTTAGCAAGAATACTGTGTAATAAGGTATAGGCGGGACATTTCTCTCAAGCCTTAAGCCTAAGCGCACCTAGGCGAGACCAAAGCGCACCTTTTAGAACACGTTTTTTTTTCATCATACACTTGAACTATCTGACGAAACGGGTTAAATAAGTAAAATGGTTTATGAGTCAAATGGGTTAAATGAGTTATTAGATAAGCGTCTTCAAATATATATATATATATATATATATATATATATATATATATATATATATAAATAAAATAAGGAGTATAAGATTTTTACTGTTCAATAAGATGATAAGCTAATTAGGGGCTAGGATTGAATGGTGCAAAGTTGAATCCAATGGTAATTGTGTTTTCCCCCTCTTTCTTCCATTCCAATTTTTACTTTAATTCAAATTTTGATGTATTTTTGTAAAAAAAAAAAAACTCTCCAATCAGTCTACCCACTCAATCACCCTCACCCTCCCTCTCTCTCACGCACACGATTTCACGCCCCCTCTCTCTCTTGCCCTCTCTCTACTACCGCTTCTCCACCTCATCCTTCTTCTTCTTCTTCTTATTCAAGATGTGGTATTCCCTCTCTTATTCTTATTCTTCAAGGTGTGACTAATGTCTTTTTGGTTTCAAACTTAAAGGTTTTATGAAATTTAGGGGTTGTGATTTTAGGGTTTGAAATTGGTGACTTTGTCTAAGTCATGTGACATTTTAGACAATATATTTCAGATCCAAGTTTGGTAGTCGAACACCAGCTAAGGGTATTCACTCAATCAGTTGTAGTGGTTTAGGGATTTGTTTTCTTCTTCTGTTACGTTTTATTATATCTATCTTAGTTACACATTATCTCTAATTTGACTTCCCTCTCCTATTATATCTTGCTTTATTTTTTTATGTTGACCTGACAATAAATAGATTGATATTTGATTATTTTTTCACTAAACTTATTTCTCTATTTCAACAATAACTTAGTTTGCTAAGGAATCATAATTGTTTGTTTGATTCGTGGCAACATGGACTTGAGGTTGGTTTGAAGTATGATTCCATTTGGTGCCTTTGGCATGTCTAACTGTTGATCTTGGATTAGGGATTTTGGGGTTTTCTATTTTCCCAAAAAATTGAAAATCAATTATCTCCTGGATTTTTGGGGTAACTCTCATTATGATACTCATTGGCTCAGATTAAAGTTCTGTAAGTTATGAAATGTGATGCTAGCGTATTTAATATTTAAGTATTTTTAGGGATTTGGATTTGTGGTGGATGTCAATTTTATCTTTGTCTTACTTTCTGATAGTTGTTTAGATTCTCACTCTTCAAATTTACTGTGGATGTGAGATACATATATCTCACACTCATTTTTAATTTTTTTGTAGGCATTAAAGTTTATGACAGGTGATATACAATATACTCGGGGGTTGATACACACAGTTTATGGACCTGGAAATGGACAACAACGATCACGGATGATCTCCATCGGTATGTAATTGTTTTCATTGTTTGCCCTCTTCCGTGTTTGGATGTTGAAATATAATTTTAGATCAGGTTAAAGACAATGTTGAAGATATTTTTTTATTATTTTTAGAGGAAATTGGAGCTTAGCTCGGAGGTTTTTCGCATTGATCAATTGATCGTATCCCCGTGGATAGCAACAATCACAATTTTTTCCTCATGTTTGAAGGAATAATGCCATTTAATGTTAGAGCTTAGGCTAATTTTCTCTAATCTAACTGTGTATATGTGATTGAAACCAATTTCTTCTTTTGGGTTAACTAATTTGTTCTTTTAAAAAAAAAATTGCAGATTCAGATGTCTCCATATTTGTTCCTTTTGGAAGGTTATAATTTTCTTTTCAACTCCATATTGAGGCACTAGCATGCAAAATCTCTCTCTCGCTCTCGATCTTCACCCCTTGGTTTTTTATGATCTTAATCCCAGGTATACCATCCTTTTTTTCTCTCTATTTTTGTTAGCACTTATTTAAATCACAAAACGTTTTTTCTATGGTTTGAAACCATTTATTTGATGTATTCCATTACTAAATTTAGCATTACAGTGTAGCTGAATAACATAATTCAAATGATTTTTTTGTTTAGTTATGACTTCAAGATCCATCAAACTGTTGTTTCATATTTCAAGATTTATCTAAAATCTTTTTTATTATTGTTTCATATTTGACTCAGGCTTTTATCATGAGAATCATTACTTATGAGACCATTGACTAACACTACACCAAAAATAGGAAACTGGTACGGTTTAAAACAGCGCCAGACGCAATCTGGCACGGTTCAAAACCGTGCCAGAATCAGGCGTGCCATATTTTCTGGCGCGATTTAAAACCGTGCCAGATTTCCCAAACTGGCACGCTTTTGGCACGCTTTTAAACTGCGCCAGTTTTTTTATCTGGCACGCTTTTAAACTGTGTTACATGTTAAATTTGGCACGCTTTTGACACACGTCGAAACCGTGCCAAATTGTCTATTTTCTGGCACGCTTTTGGCACGGTTTTAAAGCGTGCCAGAATGTTTTTTAAGCGTTCACATTTTTATACATTGGAACGGTTTTGGCACGGTTTAAAACCGTGCCAAATTTTTCGATTGATTAAAAAAAATAATAATAGGAAACAAATCTAGAAAATCTGCAAATTCCAAATCCAGTAGGAAAAATATTTATTATTTGCAAAAAAAATCAAGAAAATTCATAAATTATGAATATCGCAGGTTGTTGATAAACTAATGTGCATACAAACTTCAAAAAATTACAAGAGTTTATACCAATATAAAGCTGCACATGACCATAAAAGTCGACAATAACTTCAAAAAATTACAAGAGTTAATAGTTCCCATATAAAAAAAAAAATTGGGCAGAGTTACCTCTATTTTTTTAACATTCCAAAACCTGCTAAACATAAAATCTGCCCATATAAAACCCGCACGACCATAAATGTCAACAATAAAACTACTACAGCGAGCACGACGATAAAAATAAACCATAAAACTACTGAAGCCTGCTCGGCCATAACACAAAAAATAAAATCCTGAATATTAACGACACTAAATAAACAATCCCCCTGTGTAAAGCATTGAATTCTTCGTGCGTTCCAAGTGGATAAAAGCTAGCGATTGAATGTCATCCTACAAAAAAAAATAAGACACAAAAAAGATACAATATTAGTAACCAAGTCATTTTAAAAAAAATCGTATTCAGGCAGAAAAATTGCATATACAAGCAGAAAAATTGCATATACGACTATGCCGTCAGTTCCTACAAGTTACATTGGTCCCGTGTGAGGTGTTCGTTCCTCCTACGGGGTCGTTTGGGGGCTGGTTTGGGTTTCACCCTTTAACGACCTGTTTTTAAGTCAAAGTGTTATTTTTGTAAATTATCATCATAATCTAAAATCGGGAGACCCGAGACTACGCGGTCAGTTCCTACAAGTTACATTGGTCCCGTGCGAGGGGTTTGTGCCTCCTATGGGATCGTTTGGGGGCTGTTTCGGGTTTTCACCCTTTAACGGCCTGTTTTTAAGTCAAAGTGTGATTTTTGCAAATTATTGTCATACTCTCAAACCGGGAGACCCGGGACTACTCGGTCAGTTCCTACAAGTTGCATTCGTCCCGTCCGAGGTGTTCATGCCTCCTACGGAGTCGTTTGGGGGCGGGTTTGGGTTTTCACCCTTTAACGGTCTGTTTTTAAGTCAAAGTGTTATTTTTGCAAATTATCGTCATACTCTCAAATCGAGAAACCCGGGACTACGCGGTCAGTTCCTACAAGTTACATTGGTCCCGTGCGAGGTGTTGGTGCCTCCTATGGGGTCGTTTGGGGGCTGGTTTGGGTTTTCACCCTATAACGGCCTATTTTTAAGTCAAAGTGTTATTTTTTCAAATTATCTTCATACTCTCAAACCGGGAGACCCGGGACTACGCGGTCAGTTCCCACAAGTTACATTGGTCCCGTGCGAGGTGTCCGTGCCTCCTACGGGGTCGTTTGGGGGCTGGTTTGGGTTTTCACCCTTCAACGGCCTGGTTTTAAGTCAAAGTGTAATTTTTGCAAATTATCGTCATACTCTCAAATCGGGAGCGCCGGGACTATGCGGTCAGTTCCTACAAGTTACATTGGTCCCGTGCGAGGTGTTCGTGCCTCCTACGGGGTCGTTTGGGGGCTGGTTTGGGTTTTCACCCTTTAACGACCTGTTTTTAAGTTAAAGTGTTATTTTTGCAAATTATCATCATACTCTCAAATCGGGAGATCCGAGACTACGCGGTCAGTTCCTACAAGTTACATTGGTCCCGTGCGAGGTGTTTGTACTTCCTACGGGGTCGTTTGGGGGCTGGTTTGGGTTTTCACCCTTTAACGGCCCGTTTTTAAGTCCAAGTGTTATTTTTGCAAATTATCGTCATACTCTCAAATCGGGAGACTCGGGACTATGCGGTCAGTTTATACAAGTTACATTGGTCCCGTGCGAGGTGTTCGTGCCTCCTACGGGGTCGTTTGGGGGCTGGTTTGGGTTTTCACCCTTTAACGGCCCGTTTTTAAGTCCAAGTGTTATTTTTGCAAATTATCGTCATACTCTCAAATAGGGAGACTCGGGACTATGCGGTCAGTTTCTACAAGTTACATTGGTCCCGTGCGAGGTGTTTGTACCTCCTACGGGGTCGTTTGGGGGCTGGTTTGGGTTTTCACCCTTTAACGGCCCGTTTTTAAGTCCAAGTGTTATTTTTGCAAATTATCGTCATACTCTCAAATCGGGAGACCCGGGACCATGCGGTCAGTTCCTACAAGTTACATTGGTCCCGTGCGAGGTGTTCGTGCCTCCTACGGGGTCGTTTGGGGGATGGTTTGGGTTTTCACCCTTTAACGGCCTGTTTTTAAGTTAAAATGTTATTTTTGCAAATTTTCGTCATACTCTCAAATCGGGAGACCCGGGACTACGAGGTCAGTTTCTACAAGTTACATTGGTCCCGTGCGAGGTGCTCGTGCCTCCTACGGGGTCGTTTGTCGGCTGGTTTGGGTTTTAACCCTTTAACGACTTGTTTTCAAGTCAAAGTGTGATTTTTGCAAATTATCATCATACTCTCAAATCGGGAGACCCGGGATTACGCGGTCAGTTCCTACAAGTTTCATTGGTCCTGTGCGAGGTGTTCATGCCTCCAACGGGGTCGTTTGGAGGCTGGTTTGGGTTTTCACCCTATAACGGCCTGCTTTTAAGTCAAAGTGTTATTTTTGCAAATTATCGTCATACTCTCAAATCTGGAGACCCGAGACTACGCGGTCAGTTCCTACAACTTACATTGGTCTCGTGCGTGGTGTTCGTGCCTGCTACGGGGTCATTTGGGTTTTCACCTTTTAACAGTCTGTTTTTAAGTCAAAGTGTGATTTTTACAAATTATTGTCATACTCTCAAACCGGGAGACCCGAGACTACTCGGTTAGTTCCTAAAAGTTACATTGGTCCCGTGCGAGGTGTTCGTGCCTCCTATGAGGTGGTTTGGGGGCTGGTTTGGGTTTTCACCCTTTAACGGCCTGTTTTTAAGTTTAAGTGTTATTTTTGCAAATTATCGTCATACTCTCAAACCGGGAGACCCGGGACTGCGCGGTCAGTTCCTACAAGTTGCATGTGTCCCGTACGAGGTGTTCGTGCCTCCTATGGGGTCTTTTGGGGGCTGGTTTGGGTTTTCACCCTTTAACGGCCTGTTTTTAAGTCAAAGTGTTATTTTTGCAAATTATCGTCATACTCTCAAATCGGGAGACCCAGGACTACGCGGTTAGTTCCTACAAGTTTCATGTGTCTCGTGCGAGGTGTTCGTGCCTCCTATGGGATCGTTTGGGAGCTAGTTTGGGTTACACCCTTTAACGGTCTGTTTTTAAGTCAAAGTGTGATTTTTATAAATTATCGTTATACTCTCAAACCGGGAGACCGGGGACTACGCGATCAGTTCCTAAAAGTCACATTTATCCCGTGCGAGGTGTTCGTACCTCCTACGGGGTCGTTTGGGGGATGGTTTGGGTTTTCACCCTTTAACGGCCCGTTTTTAAGTCAAAGTGCTATTTTTGCAAATTATCGTCATACTCTCAAATCGGGAGACCCGGGACTATGCGGTCAGTTTCTAAAAGTTACATTGGTCTCGTGCGAGGTGTTCGTGCCTCCTATGAGGTCGTTTGTGGGCTGGTTTGGGTTTTCACCCTTTAACGGCTTGTTTTCAAGTCAAAGTGTAATTTTTACAAATTATTGTCATACTCTCAAATTGGGAGACCCAGGACTATGCGGTCAGTTCCTACAAGTTACATTGGTCCCGTGAAAGGTGTTCGTACCTCCTACGGGGTCGTTTGGGGGCTGGTTTGGGTTTTCACCTTTTAGCGACCTGTTTTTAAGTCAAAGTGTTATTTTTGCAAATTATCGTCATACTCTCAAAATGGGAGATCCGAGACTACGCGGTCAGTTCCTACAAGTTACATTGGTCCCGAGCGAGGTGTTCGTGCCTCCTATGGGGTCAGCTGGGGGCTAGTTTGGGTTTTTACCCTTTAACGGCTTGTTTTCAAGTAAAATTGTGATTTTAGCAAATTATCGTCATACTCTCAAATCGGGAGACCCGGGACTACGCGGTCAGTTCCTACAAGTTACATTGGTCCTGTGCGAGGTGTTCATTCCTCCTACGTGGTCGTTTGGGGACTGGTTTGGGTTTTCACCCTATAACGACCTGTTTTTATGTCAAAGTGTTATTTTTACAATTTATCATCATACTCTCAAACCGGGAGACCCGAGACTACACGGTCAGTTTCTACAAGTTACATTGGTCCCGTGCGAGGTGTTCGTGCCTCCAACGGGGTCGTTTGTGGGCTGGTTCGGGTTTCACCCTTTAACGGTTTGTTTTCAAGTCAAAGTGTAATTTTTGCAAATTATCATCATACTCTCAAATCGGGAGATCCGAGACTACGCGGTCAGTTCCTACAAGTTACATTGGTCCCGTGCGAGGTGTTTGTACCTCCTACGGGGTCGTTTGGGGGCTAGTTTGGGTTTTCACCCTTTAACGGACTGTTTTTAAGTCAAAGTGTTATTTTTGCAAATTATCGTCATACTCTCAAACCGGAAGACCAAGGACTACGCGATCAGTTCCTTCAAGTTACATTGGTCACGTGCGAGGTGTTCGTGCCTCCTACGTGGTGGTTTGGGTTTTCACCCTTTAACGGCCTGTTTTTAAGTCAAAGTGTGATTTTTGCAAATTATCGCCATACTCTCAAATCGGGAGACCCGGGACTACGCGGTCAGTTCCTAAAAGTTATATTGGTCCCGTGCGAGGTGTTCGTGCCTCATATGAGGTCGTTTGGGGGTTGGTTTGGGTTTTCACCCTTTAACGGCTTGTTTTCAATTTTAAGTGTTATTTTTGCAAATTATCGTCATACTCTCAAACCGGGAGACCCGGGACTGCGCGGTCAGTTCCTTCAAGTTACATGTGTCCCGTGCGAGGTGTTCGTGCCTCCTACGGGGCCATTTGAGGGCTGGGTTGGGTTTTCACCCTTTAACGGCCTGTTTTTAAGTCAAAGTGTGGTTTTTGCAAATTATCGTCATACTCTCAAATCGGGAGACCCAGGATTACGCGGTCAGTTCCTACAAGTTACATGTGTCTCGTGCGAAGTGTTCGTGCCTCCTAGGAGATCGTTTGGGAGATGGTTTGGGTTTCACCCTTTAACGGCCTCTTTTTAAGTCAAAGTGTGATTTTTATAAATTATCGTTATACTCTCAAACCGGGAGACCCGGGACTACGCGATTAGTTCCTACAAGTTACATTAGTCCCGGGCGAGGTGTTCGTACCTCTTACGGGGTCGTTTGGGGGATGGTTTGGGTTTTCACCCTTTAACAGCCCGTTTTTAAGTCAAAGTGTTATTTTTGCAAATTATCGTCATACTCTCAAATCGGGAGACCCGGGACTATGCGGTCAGTTTCTACAAGTTACATTGGTCCCGTACGAGGTGTTCGTGCCTCCTACGGGGTCGTTTGTGGGCTGGTTTGGGTTTTCACCCTTTAACGGCTTGTTTTCAAGTCAAAGTGTAATTTTTGCAAATTATCGTCATACTCTCAAATTGGGAGACCCGGGACTATGCGGTCAGTTCCTATAAGTTACATTGGTCCCGTGCAAGGTGTTCGTGCCTCCTACGGGGTCGTTTGGGGGCTGGTTTGGGTTTTCATCCTTTAACGACCTGTTTTTAAGTCAAAGTGTTATTTTTGCAAATTATCGTCATACTTTCAAACCGGGAGATCCGAGACTACGCGGTCAGTTCCTACCAGTTACATTGGTCCCGTGCGAGGTGTTCGTGCCTCCTACGGTGTCGTTTGGGGGCTGATTTGGGTTTTTACCCTTTAACGGCTTGTTTTCAAGTCAAACTGTGATTTTTGCTAATTATCATCATACTCTCAAATCGGGAGACCCGGGACTACGCGGTCAGTTCCTACAAGTTACATTGGTCCTGTGCGAGGTGTTCATTCCTCCTACGTGGTCGTTTGGGGACTGGTTTGGGTTTTCACCCTATAACGACCTGTTTTTATGTCAAAGTGTTATTTTTACAATTTATCATCATACTCTCAAACCGGGAGACCCGAGACTACACGGTCAGTTTCTACAAGTTACATTGGTCCCGTGCGAGGTGTTCGTGCCTCCTACGGGGTCGTTTGTGGGCTGGTTCGGGTTTTCACCCTTTAACGGTTTGTTTTCAAGTCAAAGTGTAATTTTTGCAAATTATCATCATACTCTCAAATCGGGAGATCCGAGACTACGCGGTCAGTTCCTACAAGTTACATTGGTCCCGTGCGAGGTGTTTGTACCTCCTACGGGGTCGTTTGGGGGCTAGTTTGGGTTTTCACCCTTTAACGGACTGTTTTTAAGTCAAAGTGTTATTTTTGCAAATTATCGTCATACTCTCAAACCGGAAGACCAAGGACTACGCGATCAGTTCCTTCAAGTTACATTGGTCACGTGCGAGGTGTTCGTGCCTCCTACGTGGTGGTTTGGGTTTTCACCCTTTAACGGCCTGTTTTTAAGTCAAAGTGTGATTTTTGCAAATTATCGCCATACTCTCAAATTGGGAGACCCGGGACTACGCGGTCAGTTCCTAAAAGTTATATTGGTCCCGTGCGAGGTGTTCGTGCCTCATATGAGGTCGTTTGGGGGTTGGTTTGGGTTTTCACCCTTTAACGGCTTGTTTTTAATTTTAAGTGTTATTTTTGCAAATTATCGTCATACTCTCAAACCGGGAGACCCGGGACTGCGCGGTCAGTTCCTTCAAGTTACATGTGTCCCGTGCGAGGTGTTCGTGCCTCCTACGGGGCCATTTGAGGGCTGGGTTGGGTTTTCACCCTTTAACGGCCTGTTTTTAAGTCAAAGTGTGGTTTTTGTAAATTATCGTCATACTCTCAAATCGGGAGACCCAGGACTACGCGGTCAGTTCCTACAAGTTACATGTGTCTCGTGCGAAGTGTTCGTGCCTCCTAGGAGATCGTTTGGGAGATGGTTTGGGTTTCACCCTTTAACGGCCTCTTTTTAAGTCAAAGTGTGATTTTTATAAATTATCGTTATACTCTCAAACCGGGAGACCCGGGACTACGCGATTAGTTCCTACAAGTTACATTAGTCCCGGGCGAGGTGTTCGTACCTCTTACGGGGTCGTTTGGGGGATGGTTTGGGTTTTCACCCTTTAACAGCCCGTTTTTAAGTCAAAGTGTTATTTTTGCAAATTATCGTCATACTCTCAAATCGGGAGACCCGGGACTATGCGGTCAGTTTCTACAAGTTACATTGGTCCCGTACGAGGTGTTCGTGCCTCCTACGGGGTCGTTTGTGGGCTGGTTTGGGTTTTCACCCTTTAACGGCTTGTTTTCAAGTCAAAGTGTAATTTTTGCAAATTATCGTCATACTCTCAAATTGGGAGACCCGGGACTATGCGGTCAGTTCCTATAAGTTACATTGGTCCCGTGCAAGGTGTTCGTGCCTCCTACGGGGTCGTTTGGGGGCTGGTTTGGGTTTTCACCCTTTAACGACCTGTTTTTAAGTCAAAGTGTTATTTTTGCAAATTATCGTCATACTTTCAAACCGGGAGATCCGAGACTACACGGTCAGTTCCTACCAGTTACATTGGTCCCGTGCGAGGTGTTCGTGCCTCCTACGGTGTCGTTTGGGGGCTGATTTGGGTTTTTACCCTTTAACGGCTTGTTTTCAAGTCAAACTGTGATTTTTGCTAATTATCATCATACTCTCAAATCGGGAGACCCGGGACTATGCGGTCAGTTCCTACAAGTTACATTGGTCCTGTGCGAGGTGTTCATTCCTCCTACGTGGTCGTTTGGGGACTGGTTTGGGTTTTCACCCTATAACGACCTGTTTTTATGTCAAAGTGTTATTTTTACAATTTATCATCATACTCTCAAACCGGGAGACCCGAGACTACACGGTCAGTTTCTACAAGTTACATTGGTCCCGTGCGAGGTGTTCGTGCCTCCTACGGGGTCGTTTGTGGGCTGGTTCGGGTTTTCACCCTTTAACGGTTTGTTTTCAAGTCAAAGTGTAATTTTTGCAAATTATCATCATACTCTCAAACCGGGAGATCCGAGACTACGCGGTCAGTTCCTACAAGTTACATTGGTCCCGTGCGAGGTGTTTGTAACTCCTACGGGGTCGTTTGGGGGCTAGTTTGGGTTTTCACCCTTTAACGGACTGTTTTTAAGTCAAAGTGTTATTTTTGCAAATTATCGTCATACTCTCAAACCGGAAGACCAAGGACTACGCGATCAGTTCCTTCAAGTTACATTGGTCACGTGCGAGGTGTTCGTGCCACCTACGTGGTGGTTTGGGTTTTCACCCTTTAACGGCCTGTTTTTAAGTCAAAGTGTGATTTTTGCAAATTATCGCCATACTCTCAAATCGGGAGACCCGGGACTACGCGGTCAGTTCCTAAAAGTTATATTGGTCCCGTGCGAGGTGTTCGTGCCTCATATGAGGTCGTTTGGGGGTTGGTTTGGGTTTTCACCCTTTAACGGCTTGTTTTTAATTTTAAGTGTTATTTTTGCAAATTATCGTCATACTCTCAAACCGGGAGACCCGGGACTGCGCGGTCAGTTCCTTCAAGTTACATGTGTCCCGTGCGAGGTGTTCGTGCCTCCTACGGGGTCATTTGAGGGCTGGGTTGGGTTTTCACCCTTTAACGGCCTGTTTTTAAGTCAAAGTGTGGTTTTTGCAAATTATCGTCATACTCTCAAATCGGGAGACCCAGGACTACGCGGTCAGTTCCTACAAGTTACATGTGTCTCGTGCGAAGTGTTCGTGCCTCCTAGGAGATAGTTTGGGAGATGGTTTGGGTTTCACCCTTTAACGGCCTCTTTTTAAGTCAAAGTGTGATTTTTATAAATTATCGTTATACTCTCAAACCGGGAGACCCGGGACTACGCGATTAGTTCCTACAAGTTACATTAGTCCCGGGCGAGGTGTTCGTACCTCTTACGGGGTCGTTTGGGGGATGGTTTGGGTTTTCACCCTTTAACAGCCCGTTTTTAAGTCAAAGTGTTATTTTTGCAAATTATCATCATACTCTCAAATCGGGAGACCCGGGACTATGCGGTCAGTTTCTACAAGTTACATTGGTCCCGTACGAGGTGTTCGTGCCTCCTACGGGGTCGTTTGTGGGCTGGTTTGGGTTTTCACCCTTTAACGGCTTGTTTTCAAGTCAAAGTGTAATTTTTGCAAATTATCGTCATACTCTCAAATTGGGAGACCCGGGACTATGCGGTCAGTTCCTATAAGTTACATTGGTCCCGTGCAAGGTGTTCGTGCCTCCTACGGGGTCGTTTGGGGGCTGGTTTGGGTTTTCACCCTTTAACGACCTGTTTTTAAGTCAAAGTGTTATTTTTGCAAATTATCGTCATACTTTCAAACCGGGAGATCCGAGACTACGCGGTCAGTTCCTACCAGTTACATTGGTCCCGTGCGAGGTGTTCGTGCCTCCTACGGTGTCGTTTGGGGGCTGATTTGGGTTTTTACCCTTTAACGGCTTGTTTTCAAGTCAAACTGTGATTTTTGCTAATTATCATCATACTCTCAAATTGGGAGACTCGGGACTACGTGGTCAGTTCCTACAAGTAACATTTGTCCTGTACGAGGTGTTCATTCCTCCTACGTGGTCGTTTGTGGGCTGGTTTGGGTTTTCACCCTATAACGACCTGTTTTTAAGTAAAAGTGTTATTTTTACATACTATCGTCATACTGTCAAAGCGGGAGACCCGAGACTACACGGTCAGTTCCTACAAGTTACATTGGTTACGTACGAGGTGTTCGTGCCTCCTACGGGGTCGTTTGGGGGCTGGTTTGGGTTTTCACCCTTTAACGGTCTGTTTTTAAGTCAAAGTGTTATTTCTGCAAATTATCGTCATACTCTCAAATCGGGAGACCCGGGACTACGCGATCAGTTCCTACAAGTTACATTGGTCCCGAGCGAGGTGTTCGTGCCTCCCATGGGGTCGTTTGGGGGCTCGTTTGGATTTTCACCCTATAACGACCTGTTTTTAAGTCAAAGTGTTATTTTTGCAAATTATCTTCATACTCTCAAACCGGGAGACCCGGGACTACGCGGTTAGTTCCTACAAGTTACATTGGTCCCGTGCGAGGTGTCCGTGACTCCTACGGGGTCGTTTGGGGGTTGGTTTGGGTTTTCACCCTTTAACGGCCTGATTTTAAGTCAAAGTGTAATTTTTACAAATTATCGTCATACTCTCAAATCGGTAGAGCCGGGACTATGCGGTCAGTTCCTACAAGTTACATTGGTCCCGTGCGAGGTGTTCGTGCCTCCTACGGGGTCGTTTGGGGGCTGGTTTGGGTTTTCACCCTTTAACGACCTGTTTGTAAGTCAAAGTGTTATTTTTACAAATTATCATCATACTCTCAAATCGGGAGATCCGAAACTACGCGGTCAGTTCCTACAAGTTACATTGGTCCCGTGCGAGGTGTTCGTACCTCCTACGGGGTCGTTTGGGGGCTGGTTTGGGTTTTCACCTTTTAACGGCCCGTTTTTAAGTCAAAGTGTTATTTTTGAAAATTATCATCATACTCTCAAACCGGGAGACCCGGGACTATGCGATCAGTTTCTACAAGTTACATTGGTCCCGTGCGAGGCGTTCGTGCCTCCTACGGGGTCATTTGGGGGCTGGTTTGGGTTTTCACCCTTTAACGGCTTGTTTTCAAGTCGAAGTGTAATTTTTGCAAATTATCTTCATACTCTCAAATTGGGAGACCCGGGACCACGCGGTCAGTTCCTACAAGTTACATTGGTCCCGTGCGAGGTGTTCGTGCCTCCTACGGGGTCGTTTGGGGGCTGGTTTGTGTTTTCACCCTTTAACGGCCGGTTTTTAAGTCAAAATGTTATTTTTGCAAATTATCGTCATACTCTCAAATCGGGAGACCCGGGACTACACGGTCAGTTTCTACAAGTTACATTGGTCCCGTGCGAGGTGTTCGTGCCTCCTACGGGGTTGTTTGGGGGCTGGTTTGGGTTTTCACCCTTTAACGTCTTGTTTTCAAGTCAAAGTGTGATTTTTGCAAATTATCATCATACTCTCAAATCGGGAGACCCGGCGCGGTCAGTTTCTACAAGTTACATTGGTCTTGTGCGAGGTGTTCATGCCTCCAACGGGGTCGTTTGGAGGCTGGTTTGGGTTTTCACCCTATAACGGCCAGTTTTTAAGTCAAAGTGTTATTTTTGCAAATTATCGTCATACTCTCAAATCTGGAGACCCGAGACTACGCGGTCAGTTCCTACAAGTTACATTGGTCTCGTGTGAGGTGTCCGTGCCTCCTACGGGGTCATTTGGATTTTCACCTTTTAACAGTCTGTTTTTAAGTCAAAGTGTGATTTTTATAAATTATCGTCATACTCTCAAACCGGGAGACTTGGGACTACGCGGTCAGTTCCTAAAAGTTACATTGGTCCCGTGCGAGGTGTTCGTGCCTCCTATGAGGTGGTTTGCGGGCTGGTTTGGGTTTTCACCCTTTAACGGCCTGTTTTTAAGTTTAAGTGTTATTTTTGCAAATTATCGTCATATTCTCAAACCGGGAGACTCGGAACTGGGCGGTCAGTTCCTACAAGTTGCATGTGTCCCGTGCGAGGTATTCGTGCCTCCTACGGGATCGTTTGGGGGCTGGTTTTGATTTTCACCCTTTAACGACCAGTTTTTAAGTCAAAGTGTTATTTTTACAAATTATCATCATACTCTCAAATCGGGAGACCCGGGACTATGCGGTCAGTTTCTACAAGTTACATTGGTCCCGTGCGAGGTGTTCGTGCCTCCTACGGGGTCGTTTGTGGGCTGGTTTGGGTTTTCACCCTTTAACGGCTTGTTTTCAAGTCAAAGTGTAATTTTTGTAAATTATCGTCATACTGTCAAATTGGGAGACCCGAGACTATGCGGTCAGTTCCTACTAGTTACATTGGTCCCGTGCAAGGTGTTCGTGCCTCCTACGGGATCGTTTGGGGGCTGGTTTGGGTTTTCACCCTTTAACGACCTGCTTTTAAGTAAAAGTGTTATTTTTGCAAATTATCGTCATACTCTCAAACCGGGAGATCCGAGACTACGCGGTCAGTTCCTACAAGTTACATTGGTCCCGTGCGAGGTGTTCGTGCCTCCTACGGGGTCAGTTGGGGTTGGTTTGGGTTTTTACCCTTTAACGGCTTGTTTTCAAGTCAAATTTTAATTTTTGCAAATTATCGTCATACTCTCAAATCGGGAGACCCGGGACTGCGCGGTCAGTTCCTACAAGTTACATTGGTCCTGTGCGAGGTGTTCATTCCTCCTACGTGGTCGTTTGGGGATTGGTTTGGGTTTTCACCCTATAACGACCTGTTTTTAAGTCAAAGTGTTATTTTTATAAATTATCATCATACTCTCAAACCGGGAGACTCGAGACTACACGGTCAGTTCCTACAAGTTACATTGGTCCCGTACGAGGTGTTTGTGCCTCCTACGGGGTCGTTTGGGGGCTGGTTTGGGTTTTCACCCTTTAACGGCCTGTTTTCAAGTCAAAGTGTGATTTTTACAAATTATCGCCATACTCTCAAATCGGGAGACCCGAGACTACACAACCAGTTTCTACAAGTTACATTGGTCCCGTGCGAGGTGTGCCTCTTACGGAGTCATTTGGGGGCTGGTTTGGGTTTTCACCCTTTAACGGACTCTTTGTAAGTCAGAGTGTTATTTTTGCAAATTATCGTCATACTCTCAAACCGGAAGACCCAAGACTACGCGGTCAGTTTCTACAAGTGACATTGGTCCCGTGCGAGGTGTTCGTGCCTCCTACGGGGTGGTTTGGGTTTTCACCCTATAACGACCTGTTTTTATGTCAAAGTGTTATTTTTACAATTTATCATCATACTCTCAAACCGGGAGACCCGAGACTACACGGTCAGTTTCTACAAGTTACATTGGTCCCGTGCGAGGTGTTCGTGCCTCCTACGGGGTCGTTTGTGGGCTGGTTCGGGTTTTCACCCTTTAACGGTTTGTTTTCAAGTCAAAGTGTAATTTTTGCAAATTATCATCATACTCTCAAATCGGGAGATCCGAGACTACGCGGTCAGTTCCTACAAGTTACATTGGTCCCGTGCGAGGTGTTTATACCTCCTACGGGGTCGTTTGGGGGCTAGTTTGGGTTTTCACCCTTTAACGGACTGTTTTTAAGTCAAAGTGTTATTTTTGCAAATTATCGTCATACTCTCAAACCGGAAGACCAAGGACTACGCGATCAGTTCCTTCAAGTTACATTGGTCACGTGCGAGGTGTTCGTGCCTCCTACGTGGTGGTTTAAGTTTTCACCCTTTAACGGCCTGTTTTTAAGTCAAAGTGTGATTTTTGCAAATTATCGCCATACTCTCAAATCGGGAGACCCGGGACTACGCGGTCAGTTCCTAAAAGTTATATTGGTCCCGTGCGAGGTGTTCGTGCCTCATATGAGGTCGTTTGGGGGTTGGTTTGGGTTTTCACCCTTTAACGGCTTGTTTTTAATTTTAAGTGTTATTTTTGCAAATTATCGTCATACTCTCAAATCGGGAGACCCGGGACTGCGCGGTCAGTTCCTTCAAGTTACATGTGTCCCGTGCGAGGTGTTCGTGCCTCCTACGGGGCCATTTGAGGGCTGGGTTGGGTTTTCACCCTTTAACGGCCTGTTTTTAAGTCAAAGTGTGGTTTTTGCAAATTATCGTCATACTCTCAAATCGGGAGACCCAGGACTACGCGGTCAGTTCCTACAAGTTACATGTGTCTCGTGCGAAGTGTTCGTGCCTCCTAGGAGATCGTTTGGGAGATGGTTTGGGTTTCACCCTTTAACGGCCTCTTTTTAAGTCAAAGTGTGATTTTTATAAATTATCGTTATACTCTCAAACGGGGAGACCCGGGACTACGCGATTAGTTCCTACAAGTTACATTAGTCCCGGGCGAGGTGTTCGTACCTCTTACGGGGTCGTTTGGGGGATGGTTTGGGTTTTCACCCTTTAACAGCCCGTTTTTAAGTCAAAGTGTTATTTTTGCAAATTATCGTCATACTCTCAAATCGGGAGACCCGGGACTATGCGGTCAGTTTCTACAAGTTACATTGGTCCCGTACGAGGTGTTCGTGCCTCCTACGGGGTCGTTTGTGGGCTGGTTTGGGTTTTCACCCTTTAACGGCTTGTTTTCAAGTCAAAGTGTAATTTTTGCAAATTATCGTCATACTCTCAAATTGGGAGACCCGGGACTATGCGGTCAGTTCCTATAAGTTACATTGGTCCCGTGCAAGGTGTTCGTGCCTCCTACGGGGTCGTTTGGGGGCTGGTTTGGGTTTTCACCCTTTAACGACCTGTTTTTAAGTCAAAGTGTTATTTTTGCAAATTATCGTCATACTTTCAAACCGGGAGATCCGAGACTACGCGGTCAGTTCCTACCAGTTACATTGGTCCCGTGCGAGGTGTTCGTGCCTCCTACGGTGTCGTTTGGGGGCTGATTTGGGTTTTTACCCTTTAACGGCTTGTTTTCAAGTCAAACTGTGATTTTTGCTAATTATCATCATACTCTCAAATCGGGAGACTCGGGACAACGTGGTCAGTTCCTACAAGTTACATTTGTCCTGTACGAGGTGTTCATTCCTCCTACGTGGTCGTTTGTGGGCTGGTTTGGGTTTTCACCCTATAACGACCTGTTTTTAAGTAAAAGTGTTATTTTTACATACTATCGTCATACTCTCAAACCGGGAGACCCGAGACTACACGGTCAGTTCCTACAAGTTACATTGGTTACGTACGAGGTGTTCATGCCTCCTACGGGGTCGTTTGGGGGCTGGTTTGGGTTTTCACCCTTTAACGGTCTGTTTTTAAGTCAAAGTGTTATTTCTGCAAATTATCGTCATACTCTCAAATCGGGAGACCCGAGACTACGCGATCAGTTCCTACAAGTTACATTGGTCCCGAGCGAGGTGTTCGTGCCTCCCATGGGGTCGTTTGGGGGCTCGTTTGGATTTTCACCCTTTAACGGTCTGTTTTTAAGTCAAAGTGTTATTTCTGCAAATTATCGTCATACTCTCAAATCGGGAGACCCGAGACTACGCGATCAGTTCCTACAAGTTACATTGGTCCCGAGCGAGGTGTTCGTGCCTCCCATGGGGTCGTTTGGGGGCTCGTTTGGATTTTCACCCTATAACGGCCTGTTTTTAAGTCAAAGTGTTATTTTTGCAAATTATCTTCATACTCTCAAATCGGGAGACCCGGGACTACGCGGTTAGTTCCTACAAGTTACATTGGTCCCGTGCGAGGTGTCCGTGACTCCTACGGGGTCGTTTGGGGGTTGGTTTGGGTTTTCACCCTTTAACGGCCTGATTTTAAGTCAAAGTGTAATTTTTACAAATTATCGTCATACTCTCAAATCGGTAGATCCGGGACTATGCGGTCAGTTCCTACAAGTTACATTGGTCCCGTGCGAGGTGTTCGTGCCTCCTACGGGGTCGTTTGGGGGCTGGTTTGGGTTTTCACCCTTTAACGACCTGTTTGTAAGTCAAAGTGTTATTTTTACAAATTATCATCATACTCTCAAATCGGGAGATCCGAAACTACGCGGTCAGTTCCTACAAGTTACATTGGTCCCGTGCGAGGTGTTCGTACCTCCTACGGGGTCGTTTGGGGGCTGGTTTGGGTTTTCACCTTTTAACGGCCCGTTTTTAAGTCAAAGTGTTATTTTTGAAAATTATCATCATACTCTCAAACCGGGAGACCCGGGACTATGCGATCAGTTTCTACAAGTTACATTGGTCCCGTGCGAGGCGTTCGTGCCTCCTACGGTGTCATTTGGGGGCTGGTTTGGGTTTTCACCCTTAACGGCTTGTTTTCAAGTCGAAGTGTAATTTTTGCAAATTATCTTCATACTCTCAAATTGGGAGACCCGGGACCACGCGGTCAGTTCCTACAAGTTACATTGGTCCCGTGCGAGGTGTTCGTGCCTCCTACGGGGTCGTTTGGGGGCTGGTTTGTGTTTTCACCCTTTAACGGCCGGTTTTTAAGTCAAAATGTTATTTTTGCAAATTATCGTCATACTCTCAAATCGGGAGACCCGGGACTACACGGTCAGTTTCTACAAGTTACATTGGTCCCGTGCGAGGTGTTCGTGCCTCCTACGGGGTTGTTTGGGGGCTGGTTTGGGTTTTCACCCTTTAACGTCTTGTTTTCAAGTCAAAGTGTGATTTTTGCAAATTATCATCATACTCTCAAATCGGGAGACCCGGCGCGGTCAGTTTCTACAAGTTACATTGGTCTTGTGCGAGGTGTTCATGCCTCCAACGGGGTCGTTTGGAGGCTGGTTTGGGTTTTCACCCTATAACGGCCAGTTTTTAAGTCAAAGTGTTATTTTTGCAAATTATCGTCATACTCTCAAATCTGGAGACCCGAGACTACGCGGTCAGTTCTTACAAGTTACATTGGTCTCGTGTGAGGTGTCCGTTCCTCCTACGGGGTCATTTGGATTTTCACCTTTTAACAGTCTGTTTTTTAAGTCAAAGTGTGATTTTTATAAATTATCGTCATACTCTCAAACCGGGAGACTTGGGACTACGCGGTCAGTTCCTAAAAGTTACATTGGTCCCGTGCGAGGTGTTCGTGCCTCCTATGAGGTGGTTTGCGGGCTGGTTTGGGTTTTCACCCTTTAACGGCCTGTTTTTAAGTTTAAGTGTTATTTTTGCAAATTATCTTCATATTTTCAAACCGGGAGACTCGGAACTGGGCGGTCAGTTCCTACAAGTTGCATGTGTCCCGTGCGAGGTATTCGTGCCTCCTACGGGATCGTTTGGGGGCTGGTTTGGATTTTCACCCTTTAACGACCAGTTTTTAAGTCAAAGTGTTATTTTTACAAATTATCATCATACTCTCAAATCGGGAGACCCGGGACTATGCGGTCAGTTTCTACAAGTTACATTGGTCCCGTGCGAGGTGTTCGTGCCTCCTACGGGGTTGTTTGTGGGCTGGTTTGGGTTTTCACCCTTTAACGGCTTGTTTTCAAGTCAAAGTGTAATTTTTGTAAATTATCGTCATACTGTCAAATTGGGAGACCCGAGACTATGCGGTCAGTTCCTACTAGTTACATTGGTCCCGTGCAAGGTGTTCGTGCCTCCTACGGGATCGTTTGGGGGCTGGTTTGGGTTTTCACCCTTTAACGACCTGCTTTTAAGTAAAAGTGTTATTTTTGCAAATTATCGTCATACTCTCAAACCGGGAGATCCGAGACTACGCGGTCAGTTCCTACAAGTTACATTGGTCCCGTGCGAGGTGTTCGTGCCTCCTACGGGGTCAGTTGGGGTTGGTTTGGGTTTTTACCCTTTAACGGCTTGTTTTCAAGTCAAATTTTGATTTTTGCAAATTATCGTCATACTCTCAAATCGGGAGACATATTCGACAAATCCAAGGGGGACTCATTAATTTCTTGGATTTGGCTCGGAGAAAGCCCGACGGTGACCGGGACATGACAATTCGATATAGAGTCACTTGAGTGAGGCTTCACCGTGAGGCTTTTGAAGCGTAAAGCGGCAAATTGAGCCGCCAAGCGTATATCCTCGGCACTCGAGCTGACCGGTCGTGGGAGACTATCAACCGATATAGGAAAATTTAGTGGGGCACCGCGTCCCCTAAGTTGTAGTAGGGCTACATCATAGGCCGTTGCGGCCATCTCTGGCGTATCAAAACTCCCGAGCCAAATTCGGGTTTTCTTGCCCGGCTCGCGTATTTCGGACACCCATTTCCCCCATTTCCGTTTCCTAATGCCCCGGTAGCCGGAGGTTGCACCACCAATTTTGTGGCACACACAAGGATCCTCCATGAAATTAATCAATGAAAACTATGTAACTCAAATATATGCAAGTGTTATGGGTAAGAGAGAACATGCAGCCATATATATATAGAGAGAGAGGTGTGGATATAGTGAAGGACATTCTATATATTGATTGAAGTGTGGTTACGTATGAAAAGTAGAAAGGAGATTCCATGTAGTTTCAATATATGTTTTTTGGGTGAGAAAGCAGATAAATGATTGCATATAATGACTATAATTTTAGTCAAGGGTGGGTGACGTACAGCCCACAGGAAACCATGATATCCAGCAGAATGCTACAGAAACTCTTGAGTGAGTATGTCGACGGAAGATTCATAACAATACCTTGTTTTGGGACATTAATGAATATATTGGTAGACCCCTCATATGCCTCCTTAAATTGTAAATTCTAATATTTAACCAATTCACATCGCTACAAGCCTACAATCACTTCGTACAAGCCCCACATTATAAACAATAATTTAATTTTATTTATGGTTAGAGTTAGAGTTCAATTATATCATCATCTTGTTTTGGATTTTATAGATATTTTTCTTTTGCACGGCATGCCACTATTAGTGACAACTAAAAACAAATATAATAAACAACTACAAAAATCTAAGAGTACAAGGCAAATGTTAATATATAATCAAAAATATATTCAGTTTGAATTTAGAAGATATATTTATTGCCCCCTCGAATTTCTGTTACATATTTTTTCTTTATTTAAAAGAGAAGATTTAACTATGTTCTTTGTAAACATTTCTGTCATAGCTTACTACATAAATAAAGTCCAATTATTACAAGTGCTTACCACACCACAGTAGCATAATTCTACATTTTATTCAGTTTAAGGTTTATATAATGCAAGGAGTAGAGGACAAATATACTTCAAACAAATTTAGCAGGTTTGTTTGTAGACTTAACATGCCTGGACATAATTGGGTGGAACTGCTAGATCTTAAAAAGAAATACATTGTTTTGTATAAATTCACTAAACCCTTTTGTAACCCATCAGGCCCTTTTAATTTACGATTTGTATAAATGGTCACCCATTTATAACCCGTTAATCGTTTACAAAACCCGTCAACTAGTTTATAATAACTATCCTTGTAAGTGTGAAATCCCATGTGGATTTATTGCGAACACGCTCTTCAAGTATTAAGCTATAAGGTTGTTTCTCTTCGTATATAGTTTAAACTATTTGGTGAAGCTGGTTTCTTGAGTGAAATTGATTTACTGGTTAGATAGGTTAAACGAGTTTACTAACCAGGCAGGTTTAGTTTTCAAACAAGTTATAAGTAGTTATATATTTAATGTGTATAAATAGGTTGTTTATTTTATTGGTCACATATGGTAAATAAATTTAATTTTTCCAATGCACGGTAGGAAAATATGATTATAAATTCTTAAACTCTTTAAAAACTAACAATAAATATAAGCTAAAAATAATCTTTTCAACAAATTTGAGGAAAAATATATCTACATATTTATTTCTAATTTTTATTCGTTTCAACAATAAAAATATATCTATAAACTGTGACAACAACGCCATCAAATTAAAAAAAAGTTAGTTTCAATGCTTAAATGTAATCACATGACAACGACACATTTTTTCCAAGTTGGTCGGTTTCTGTTACGAAAATGTATCTCCATAATTTTACAATGCCTAAAATTAAGGGAGAAAAAATAATTTTTTCTTGATTTAATGTATTAAAATTATCATGTGTTTATTGCTTATGTTTTCTATTTATGCATTTATAGTATTGAAGGGATAATGGCCGAAATCACATCACGTGGCATGTCACGTGACTGGTGTATATTGGAGGACCACGATTTAGGGAGACTATGGTTCTGGGAGACCACGATTTAGGGATAACGTCAAATATTAAAGGATCATATTAACAGGTTGGAGGACCATTCCCAATGGGACTATATGACTTGCGATTAAGATGAACATGAAGAGATCTAGAGGAGTAGGATCCTTAAGCTTATAAATAAGGGTGATCTCACCCATTATGAGGACAATTGATTGTAAGCTACACGTGGTAACTTGGAATTTCAACTAGCAACCCTAGCACTCCAATTGCTTTTGTTCTTCCTGATTAATAAACGAGTCTCCCCATTTTCTCCGTGAACGTAGGAGATCTACCTGTCAAACTATGTACATCGAGTCTACTTTGGTCTTTTTCTGCACTCATAATTGTTTAGGGGCTAATCTCTAAATTACTATTATTTTTGGTCAATATCCCCTATAATTTGGCGTCGTCTGTGGAAACTCAAAGTTCTCACCACTATCAAAGACACTTAGCCCAACAGTCATCATGAGTGAAAATCAATCTCACCCCACGCACGCGAGAAGACACGTCCAGTCTCAAAATATAAATCGTAAGGAGGGACCATATTCCTGTTGGGATCCCTTCTCTTTCGCGGCATTATAGGTCCAGAAGGTGGTCATCCAGGAGATCAGGGCCAGTCGGCGATACCGCATGTCATCAATCGACCGATTAGAAGTAAGGGTTGTTTCTCGTCTCACCATTATTTATGAGGAGAGACTGAACGATCATGATCAAAAGATCACTCGTTTGAGGAGGCAATTAACTTAGCAATCGGAAGATCGCAGATCCGATAATCCCGTACTAAGTAGCATCGTAGAAGACGAGCTCACTCTCCAAGAAGTCGCAGATCATATCAACCTAGGAGGGCCTCTCGTTCAAGAAGCCCTCGCGCGACGCACCACCACCAACGGCATAACAACCATTCCCCCCGGGAGGAATTCCATCAATTATAGCCACCATCTGTTTCAACCCACTAAGTCAGCACAAAGTAACAAACCTTCCTGTCCAGAGGTGCATTCAAACAGAGTAATAAGCGACGAACTGAGGGGACTCATTTAGAGAGAGTTCCAAGGGATGTTGGACCTAATTCTGGCCCGAAATCCTAATGTTCTAGCTAGAAAGGCATTTGGCAATAGATCCTCGTTCCCATTTATTGAGAAAATATAGTCCTTTAAGCCACCCAAGAAGTTTTCCATACTAAATGTGACAACATTCGGCGAAAAGGCAAACCCTTCCCATTACATCTGGCACTATCAGTAAACCATGTCTCTTTAGATCCATCAAGTTGCCCTGATGTGTCGAGTGTTCCCATCTACTCTGGGAGAGATCGGTCTGAAGTGGTTTGAAAAAAATCCCCGAGATCGATCTTCTCTTTTAGAGACCCGTTTGAGCAGTTTGCAACTCGATATATTATAGTAGCAAGGTAATCAATGAGGTTGATTCACTTTTCTCTCTTAAGAAATTAAAAGAAGAGTATTTCAAGAAGTATGCTCAAAGGTACTGGGAGTTGTGCAATGAAATTGACGATTAGAATGATAAGCTAGCCATTTTTTCGTTCAAGTTCGGTTTGGAACAGTCAGATGGTCTCTACCCGTCATTAACAAAGAATCTGACTTCTACAATGGACGATCTCATGTTCCATATTGAGAAATATTCCAAGGTGGAGGATGATCTCATTAACGTAGAGGCCCCGGCCGACCAAAATAAAAGTGACCTTAAGAACTCCCCCAGAAGGGGAAATAAACCCTCTTCGGCCAAGAAGGAGTTCAGGAATAAAACACGTGTCGCCCTAGGTTTCAGGTTAGTGAGAACAGCTAAAAGTCACTGGAGACAGGCTTCAAAGAACCCATTTACATGCATATTACAAAAATCAAAGACAATCCCTACTTTAAGAGGCCTCCCAATATGATAAGTAATTCGGATGATAGGGACGCCAACCTTAGATGCACTTATCACCACGATCGCAGACACCTAATAGAGAATTACAAAATATTTAAGAAACATCTGGAGGATCACGTATAAGAAGGGAACCTTAAAGATAATATTAGCACGACGAACCAAAACTTATGACAAATATCAATGTAGTTTAGAAGGCGGACGAGGATCTTCCATGAGTTGGGCTCGTTGCAACCATTCACGGATACACCAACCCAACTCAATAAACTGGAAAGAAGCTAACAGAAAAAGGTGAGAATTACGGCTAACATCCAACAGGCTTTTCGAGTGGACTTATCAAACAATGTCCTCTAGAAAAGGTAAAAGAGACTTGGACATTGGTCGTGCTATTGTATTCAACGACGATGATTTGATTAACATGAATCTGCATCACCAATGACGATTTAGTTGACGTGAATTTCCCCCATAAGGATGATATAATCCTCACTCTGAAAATTGCAAACTTTGACATAAGGAGAGTATTGGTGGACCAAGGAAGCTCTTCAAAGATCATATACCTGACAATGATCTGCAAGATCGACTTCAACATCAAGGACCTTGATACCAACGTAGGCCCTATGATCGGTTTTAATGGAGATATAAAAACCCCTAGGAAAGATTAAGCTACCAGTCAAGGTCTCCTCAACCAATAAAGATGTTGAGTTCCACATCATCCAATAGAAGTCACCCTACAATCCCATAGTGGGCAGAGGATGGCTTTATGAAAGGAAAGTTGTCCTCTCATACCTCCACCAAAAACTCAAGTTCTTGACCAACCAGGGGTGGTGGAGTTTAGGGGAGATGAAGCAGCAACTCATAGTTACTTCGTCTCAGCCATCGAAGGAAAACAAAATCATCCCATGAGAAGTTATGATGATTATAATTCAGAGGACGACCATCCTAAGTATAAATCAAAGGGCATTTAATTAAGAGTAGAAGAATGCATGTTAAAGGAACACATCTCCATTACTCTTGATCCATCACAGGCAGAAATGACTTTTCTTATCAGGTTGGAGATACCCAAGGATGAAGTAGATGAGGTCACTCAAATCCTAATAACTAATGCAAAAGTCTTTGCATTACAGCCATAGATTGAACCTAGAGATCACTTACCATCTACTGCACATAGATTGAACGGTCAAGTCGATTAAGCAGAAGCCTAGAAAGCCAACCCCATAAAGGTGAAAGTTGTAGAGACAGAAGTAGATAACCTACTTCAGGCCGACTCCATCAGAGAAGTCTAATTCTCAGATTGTCTCTCTAACAAAGTTGTTATCAAGAAAAAGAGTAGCAAGTGGAGAATTTTCATGGACTTCACTGACCTTAACATGCATTGCTTAAAATATAGCTCTTCATTAGCATAGATAGATCAACTAGTAGATTTCACGGTAGGACATTAACACATGAGCTTCATGGATGCATACTCCGTCAACCACCAGATACCCATGTTCATCCTAGATTAGGAAAAAAACTCATTCATCACAACCTTAGGACTTTACTAGTAAAAAATAATGCCCTTCGATTTGAAGAATGTAGGGGAAACCAATCTACGTCTCGTGACCAAGAGGTTCAAGAAGTTATTCATATCTACCATGGAAGTATATATTGACGATATGCTCGTCAAAAGCAAGTAGGCGACCGACCATATGAGAGACCTCATAAAAACTTTAAGATTCTTAGGGAATATAAGATGAAGATCAATGCCTTAAAATGCATATTTGGAGTCATCTATGGTAAATTTATTCGGTATTTAGTCACCCAGAGAGGTATATAGGTGAATTCAGATCAGATCAAAGCTCTACAGGACATTAGAAGGCCGACCAATGTTAAGGATATCCAGGTCGTCAATGGAATGCTAGCTACTTTAAATCTTTTCATTTTAAGATATTTGGATATGTGTCGCTCATTCTTCTAGGCATTGAAGAAATCAAGACCCACCACCTGGATAGAGGAGTGAGATCAAGCTTTGGAAGGAATTTAGAAGTACTTGGGATCTCCTCCCTTGTTGTCAACCTACAAGGACGGGGAATATCTGTATTTGTATATGGCCGTCTCGAGGCACGCGAACAATGACGCACTGATTTATTTACATAATGAAGAGCAAAATTCACTCTAATACTTGATTTATACTCTCCCTGAAGAAGAAACAAGATACATGCCTATTGAAAATTGGTTTCGACATTGGTGACTTTTGTAAGGAAACGAAGGCCCTACTTAGATGCTTATACCATAATCGTCCCCACAACAAATCCTCTAAAATATTGATTAAAGAAGGTTAGGCTCTTAAACATAATGACCAAGTGGTCCCTCGAACTGGCCTAGTTTGACATTAAGTATGAACTAGGACAACGACAAAGGGTTTGAAAATGCGGAGAGCTTGTCTCGAATCAACGCTCCGATACTAATCTAAAAATGAGGAGAGCTTGTCTCGAATCAACGCTCTGATACCAATAACACACGACTCGATCCCTCTCAAGTCCCGATGCTTCTTCTTGTAGAAACCTCTTCTTAGCGAATAACCTTGGAACACCACCGCGGTCTCGGAATCCACCGATAGGACTTTATATGGTCACCGTCACCCGAACATGGAGCCTTTCTCCGTGTGGGTAAAACAACATAAAAAACACTTCTTCTTTCTTTGTGGGTGGTAGAAGCAAAACCCGAAACTTCTCTTCAATTCGGTGCAGAGAAAACCGGTGCCAAACTCCAAGCAATTGATATGTATATAAGAACTTGGAATAAATAAACTTGGGTGTAAACTGGAGTGTTAAGTGAATTTCCCTTTGAAAATTAGCACTCAAAATATGAACATTTTCCTTAAAACAATTTGCTCTCAAACTCTCTCTAAGAGATGAAAAAGGAATGGAAAAGTTAGATTGGAAAATGTTCTTTTCGCACATATTAAAGTCTGAAAAAGTTGTTTAAAAACTAAGTGGGGAAGTGGGTGTAAAACTGCCAAAAAACTGCCAAAAACTGTTCCCGCCTGGCATCTCGTTCGAACGACATTTCGTTCGAAAGAAATCTCGTTCGAACGAGTCTTATAACGACGCTCCAGTATGGACTCGTTAGAAGCTCGTTGTAAATCTCGTTAGAACGAACAATCTCTTTTGAACGACATTTCTAACGACGGACCAGTATACCTTAGTGGGAACTCGTTGGCAAACTCGTTCGAACGACATATGGTTCGAACGAAAAAACTCGTTCGAACGACCTATCGAACGAATCACCAGAAAGTTTGAAAAATTCGTTTTTAGCCCAGAAAACTTTATAAACTTATTTTAAAGTTCTAATTAATTCTTTCTGAAAATAAAACACAGTTTTAATTAAACCTAACACCCAATAAACTTTGTTCCAAGCTCCTATATATATATATATATATATATATATATAATTGCATTCATACCTTGGGAGCATGGAACCATGGTTGATGACGTAGAAACGAGGCACGCAAACCGGCATGTTTGATGAAGCTTTATACTCTTTGCCGCTACGTGTTCAACAAACACTTCATAGGCTTGAGAGTATTACAATTACATACTATCCTATGAATAAATGTTTTTGTCCCGAATTGAGCCAACACTATACATGGACTCAATTGGAAATTTGTGTCCTTACAAATCTCCCCCTTTGGCTATTCCGGGACAAAAACCAAACAAAAATCCTAAAGAGCCGTCAAGCTCTACTAGACTCAAACCATAACCCACCCAAAGTTGACTCAACCCAAGGATTAAACACTTTGCCTTTTAAAGATGCCGCTTTAGTAGAATACCTGCACACTTAAGCAAACTATAAAACGCATATGGAATATCAAAATATTAAATGCAATTAATTAAATTACTCCCCCTAAGTTAATTCTCCCCTTTATCAAACACATGACCTACTTCGAAAGATGTCTCCCCCTAAGATAAATCTCCCCCAAACTAAGATACAATAATAATAGGATTAGATACCATTTCTCTCCCTATCATTTCTCCCCCTTTTTGTTCAGGAATAGGCAAAGGATAAAGAACTAATAAACACGTTGAAGCTTAAAGTGTTAAGACATTAAAGCACATGAGCACCAAAAGCATAACTAATCCAAGATGGATACCAATCATGAAGTAAAAGAATGGATGGACTAGAAAGCAAGGCAAAGACAAACAAAATATCATATATATGTACTAGAAATTTATCAAGAATGCACAAGCATAGATATATAGATATAAACACACACATGACACACACAAAATATAATATGAGCCTTTCACACTCGTATGGCAAAAATGTGTCATATGGAAACGGAAGTGTTGGGGTGTGAACTAGTAACGATTAAATTTGGACCCAATCACTTAATAAACGTTCACGGAGTTCTCATTTGATTTCAAACTTCATCACATTTGAATATAACCTCATGTGATAATATATATTGAACTCAATGAACAAACATACACAATGCATACAAGCCTAGCATATTGATGATTCTACAAACCAATAGAGTCATGACATGAAATACGCAACTAGGATAAACGGACATTGTGCAAACCGTTGATATACCATCCAATCTCCCTCTATATGCATTTATATTAAATTTGAATGAATATATCAATCAAACATAGGCCTTGGCAATTTATTTTTCTGTTTAATGCCATATTTTCTATTTTTAGGCCTTTGGACCACGTATTTCTTTTAGGTCCATTCAAAGGGTGGCTTACTATCGCAAAGGATCGCTTAGTCCTTTCGGAGCCCTTCCCCGTGCACATTTTATTTATCATGTTTTCATTTTTCACACAAATCTCACATGCAACGGATTTTGACATGCACTAGTCCTCCTAAGTCACAAATATGTAGATGACAAGATTGGAAGAAGAACATCTCACATAGCTCAAATATACATATGAAGTTAAAATTTCAAAAGAGTTCGTGCATGTGTGAATAGAGGCATATAAAAATAGAATCCATTTAAACAATACAAAATCCAACTACTCCATATAAAACATGGTAAAGAACATTTTAAGGATTTAAAATCTAAACCAAAAGTTCTAGCCACGTGGGAGCGTCAAAGATGGGATTCAAACACAAATATATTCCACTTAAAGTGTGTCAAACCAAAATACACACAAAATAACATCTTTTTGAGTTTTTGACATTTTTAACCAAAAATAAAGATATATAATCAAAAGAATAAACAAAAGTCATTTGTATTTTTCATTAAGCTTAAATGAAATAAATAAAACACAAATGATAAACAAAATCTTTTTATATTTTTCAATTAATTCAAACACAAAATATAATACAAAAAGATAAACAAGTCATAATTTCTAGCATGAGATATGAAATAAGGCAATGACTAGAAAATGACTAAACAAGCATACATTTAGCATGTGAATATAGTATGAAGTACAAAAGCTAAAGTATGCAAACAATACTAACACATTCAACCTTTAAATTTAGCAAGAGAGGTTTCATGTGATAGTAAATGAGAATCAACAAATCTTGTATCTAGCGCATTTAATAATGATTTCCTAACCCATATAGATTTATATTTAACATGACGGGGATTAGGAAATAATGAAATGCTAGATAAAGATTTCCTTGGACTTCTTTTAAGATCAAAACAAAATGACCTAAGGTGACCTTTCCTACCACAATGCAAGCATGTGTAAACACGAGGAATGTTACCTAAGGTGTTACCCTTTTTAAAGACCTTGGACAAAGTTGACCCTCTAAAACAAACAATGGTTTTAGCTTTAGCAATGGAAGAATTTGAACACGATGTGCTAGAACCATTAGAACTACTACTAGAGTCTTGAAAATCATTTTTCATTTTTAAAATTTCGGACTCAAGTAATAAATTAGACTCCTCAAAATTATGGGACTCCTTCTTTAAATTTTCAATAATTGCTAGAAGGTTAACACGCTCTCCCTCAATATGAGCAAACTTGTCCCTAAGAGTCTTTTCTCGATTTTCACTCTTTCTTGGACTTTTCTAAAATATCAAAATTTAAATGTAAGTCCATGAGCTTTTCAAGAAAAATATCTTTTTGAGATAAGGAGATTTGCAAAGACTCAATGTGAGCTTTAAAAAAAGAATTTTCATTTTCAAGAAATTTAATTCTTTTTACAAATCTCAAATTTAATTCCTTTAAATTTTCGTTACATTTGTTAAGCCCATTTAATTCCTCTCGAAAATCAAAAATTTTATTTTCATTAAAATTGGACAAATTTTCATTAAGACGTCCCATCGAGACAAAAAAATAAGAGTGATAAAAAATTTGAACCACCTAAAAGGTAAGGAAACACAGAGAGCCGATAAACGGATCTTTAACGCGATAACTTAGTGCTCCTGCTCTGATACCAATCTGAAAATGCGGAGAGATTGTCTCGAATCAACGCTCTGATACCAATAACACACGACTCGATCCCTCTCAAGTACCGATGCTTCTTCTTGTAGAAACCTCTTCCTAACGAATAACCTTGGAACACCACCGCGGTCTGGGAATCCACCGATCAGACTTTATATGGTCACCGTCACCCGAACATGGAGCCTTTCTCCGTGTGGGTAAAAAAACATAAAAAACACTTCTTCTTTCTTTGTGGGTGGTAGAAGCAAAACCCAAAACTTCTCTTCAATTCGGTGTAGAGAAAACCGGTGCCAAACTCCAAGCAATTGATATGTATATAAGAACTTGGAATAAACAAACTTGGGTGTAAACTAGAGTGTTAAGTGAATTTCTCTTTGAAAATTAACACTCAAAACATGAACATTTTCCTTAAAACAATTTGCTCTCAAACTCTCTCTAAGAGATGAAAAAGGAATGGAAAAGTTAGATTGGAAAATTTTCTTCTCGCACATATTAAAGTCTGAAAAAGTTGGTTAAAAACTAAGTGGGGAAGTGGGTGTTAAACTGCCAAAAAACTGCCAAAAACTGTTCCCGCCTGGCATTTCGTTCGAACGACATTTCGTTCGAACGAAATCTCATTCGAACGAGTCTTATAACGACGCTCCAGTATGGACTCGTTAGAAGCTCATTGGAAATCTTGTTAGAACGAACAATCTCGTTCGAACGACATTTCTAACGACGGACCAGTATACCTTAGTGGGAACTCGTTGGCAAACTCGTTCGAACGACATATGGTTCGAACGAAAAAACTCGTTCGAACGACCTATCGAACGAATCACCAGAAAGTTTAAAAAATTCGTTTTTAGCCCAGAAAACTTTATAAACTTATTTTAAAGTTCTAATTAATTCTTTCTGAAAATAAAACACGGTTTTAATTAAACCTAACACCCAATAAACTTTGTTCCAAGCTCCTATATATATATATATATATAATTGCATTCATACATTGGGAGCATGGAACCATGGTTGATGACGTAGAAACGAGGCACGCAAACCGGCATATTTGATGAAGCTTTATACTCTTTTCCGCTACGTCTTCAACAAACACTTCATAGGCTTGAGAGTATTACAATTACATACTATCCTATGAATAAATGTTTTTGTCCAGAATTGAGCCAACACTATACATGGACTCAATTGGAAATTTGTGTCCTTACAGGGTTAAGTCTTGGTAGACTTTGTAGAAGAATTTTTATCATCACTAAGATGTGAGGAAAAATAGCTAAATCCCATCCTCGAATCATTAGCAGTTGACGAGGATGAATGGTATTGGAAGCTCTTCATGGATGGGGCATCAAATGAGAACGACACATGACTTGGGATAGTTTATGTGACACCGTAAGACAATATTATTGATAAGCCATCAAATTAGAATTCAAAGGTTCAGATAATGAGGCTAAGTACGAGGCTATAATATATGGTCTTCATAGGGAGATTAGTTTGGGTTCTCATTGTATTTATGTGTATTGTGACTCTAGACTAACCGTGAACCAGCTTAATGTAGAATACATAGTAAGGGACTCCAGAATGATAGCTTACAAGAATAAGTCAAGAGGTTTTCTTCAATAGTTCAAGTCTTCCCCAGTAAACCAGCTTCTAAGGAATGACAATAGCCATGTGGACGCTCTTACCACTCAGGCTTCTTCCATAGATTCCGACTTGAAAAGGACAATCGAAGTGGAATACATAGACTGAACAAGCATTAAAGAGTCAAAAAAGGATATTTTCATTGTCCAAGTGGATTTACCTTCGTCATGGATGGTTCCTATAATCTCCGACTTGAAGACCGACGAGCTGCCCCTAGATGGTAACCAAGCACACAAGCTAAAGATCAAGTTGACGAGTATCTGCCTTAACTCTGATGGAAAATTATATCGACGATCCTTCAACGACCCTCTATTAAAGTGCATTCACCCAGATCAAGTGGAGGGACTATTGAGCGAAATGCATGAAGGTAGATGCAGAGAAAACATGGGTGGAGGATCAATCTATTACAAGGAAATATCTCAGCGATATTAATGGCCATTCATGAAAAATGATAATGTAAGGTTCGCTCGAAATGCCCCGAGTGTCAGCTATTTTCCCATTGATTAAGCAGCCTACGAGAGGTCTGGACCCCCTCACCTATCCATGGCCTTTTGCCTAATGGGGCATGGATACTGTAGGCCCACTGCCTATCGCATTAGGGAATCACAGATATCTAATAATGATGACCGACTACTTCACAAAGTGGGTTGAGATCGAACCACTCACCTACATCAGAAAGCTAAACGCGAGAAGATTCATTTAGAGGAATACTATTACAAGATTTGGAATCCCGAGAGAGTTGGTTATATATAACAAAATGAAGTTCAACAACATCTCCTTCCGTGACTTCTGCGCAGAAAAGGGAGTAAGAATCCACTATGCATTAGTAGTCTTCCCCCAATGCAATGGACACGAAGAGATAACCAACAAAACCCTTCTTTCAGGAATCAAGCGCCGATTGGAGAATGCTAAAGGACGATGTGTGAGATTACTTATGTTCTTTGGTCATACAGGATGACGCTTAGAAATCCACCAAAGGAGACTCCATACTATCCTGCCTATGGTATGGAAGTTCTCATCCCCTTAGAGATAATATTTCCAATGCTCAGGTCAGAAATCTCTGAAGATAGCCAAAATGATGACTGAATATCTTATGAATTAGATCTGGCCGAGGAAATAAGGGGGAAAGCTCTGATACATTTAGTCGCTTACCAATAATATTTAGCAAAATAATACGAAAAGAAGGTCAAGATTAGTTAATTTCAGGTCAGAAACTTGTTGCTTTCTATAAAGAAACTATCAGAGAGAAAGATTATGTTGAACTAGCAAGGATCTTGCCAAATAGTCTCAAAGGGGGGGGGGGGGGGGGGGGGGAGATCATACCATTTTGAAGAGTTAGATAGGAGAGTCATCCCAAGGTCATGAAATACCATGAACCTTAAATACTTTTATCGTTAGATAGGAAGTTAGCCTTTTTCTTTTCTTTTATTTTATTTATGCACAATAAAACAATCCACAATTGGTTGTCTAAATCATCCAAAATATTTGTTCAAGTTATTCAAAATCTTTAAACCCACTCAAGAAATGGTACGACTAATAAAAAAAGGTAGGTTGCCTAAAAGAGGTAAAAACCCACATAAGTACTGCATGGTACAATGCGGATGTGAGTTTTTTGCCTACGTTTGACACCAAAAAACCCACTTGAAAAGTGGTATGATCAAAAGTAAATTGTCCTAGAAGAGGCAAAGACCCACATAAGAACTGCGTGGTACAACTAAGATATTAGTTGGTCACCTACATTTGGCACTAAAACCCCACTTAAGAAGTTGTATGATCTAAAGTAGATCAACCTAGAGGAGGCAAAACCCCATATAAGAACTACGTGGTACAACTCAGACGTGAGTTTATTGCCTATATTTGTTCGAAAACCCATTTAAGAAGTGGTATTATCTAAAGCAGATCGACCTAGAAAAGGCGAAAACCCACTTGAGAAGTTGTGTGATCTAAAGTAGATCGGCTTAAAAAAATGTAAAAACCCACTTGAGAAGTGGTAAGATCTTGGGTACATAAAAGACTAGAACGGGGTAAAAAAGTCCATTTAAGGTAAACATTTATTGATATTCGACCTCAAATGAGTAAAAAATTGAACGCATTACCAAAGGATCAAATCTAAGTGACAAAGTTTAAAGAGGTTAAAATCATAGATGAATTATTTGTTTCAATGAATAAAAAAGAAATCTTAGGGAAACAAATAACAAAAGGAAGATTCCAGACATGGTCTTAAAAGCCCAAATTATGATATCATGAAAAAATAGCAAACAACCTAGCTGTAGGGAAATTACTAAACAAACGCACAATAAAGAGATCAATCAAATGACAACATAGTTTTTATTAGTATATTGAAATGGCCAGATGCCTAAACAAATGACCACTAAGGGTAAAAAAATAAATTACATAAAACATAATTAAGGGTTGGGGAGATGTTGTTAGGTGGCAGCAGGTAGGTCAGATTGCTCGGTACCAACCCAATCACCCTGAACTGATGGATTGGGTATGGTCCCCCCAAGAATAAAAATGGGAGCAGAATGATGGGTGTAGGCGTAGGCTGGAGTATCAACAACAGGAGGATCGACCACATGGTTCACTGATGTGGTGGAAACTGAACATCCGTGTATATACGCCAATTGTTGTTATCATTTTCGGCCGCAATACAAAAAAATATAAACTATTAACTACACTGAAATGGAGTATAGTGGCTAGTCCGTTTATCGAAAATCCACATGGAATATTTGACAGACTTTAATCGATTTATTATTTCTCTAATACAATTTTAAAAGGTGATGGAGGTTTAAAAGTAGAAAACAAAAAGAAAAAGTTAACTAAGTAATTAAAACAAAACTTAAGAGAATAGGAAAGGGATCACATCCTCGCCATGGGCTGAACAACGCGTAAAAAGGATTTTGGTTTGAAAACATTTAACCGAACATATTTAATTAATTATAAACATCACGCATGAAGGGACCTAACCCAAAAATAAGAGATTAAACATTTAATCGAAAATGGTCACATATGGGAATTTTTGAATATGCTATAAACACTAACGTTGCATGACAAAGAAAGTTAAACGCCTAATATTCCAACTTTAATACACGAGGTTTTATTTAAGTGTGTTTTACCCAAAACCTAAATTGTAAGCTTGACAACCACTAGTGGTGAAAATATGTCCCCAACCCTTAAAATAGGTATTGAACATGATTAAAGCAAGAAATAAAAATAATTAACCAAAGCAAACAAATAACTAACCACTAAAAACTAAATACAAAGCAAGTAACTAAGGAAAACAAAGCATAAACAAAGAAATACAACTTAAATAAATGGAGAAGATAATAAATAGTGGTCTTACACAGAAACCCTAAGAGAGAGAATGGAGAGAAAACCCTCAATACCAATCAAACCTTACTCTCTAACCTAAAAATCCACTTATATACTAAGTGGGAAAATAAATAAAGGAGAAAGAAATGGAAAAGAATCCACCACCCGGATTTGCTGATCATCGATCGATCGATCAAATAGGTCACAGCTGCTGCTTTGCTTCTTGGGAAAAATATGATATGCCGGTCGATCGGGGCCTCAAGGTCGGTTGACCGGGGCTCTATTTTCATGGGTTCTTTGGTCTTCACGAGGGAAAAGAGGTGATTTATGAAAATGGCTGCCACGAGAAGATAACTCAATGAACTAAGCTTCCACGAAATTCTAGTGAGCTGAAGATAAAGTGTGAAATGACTAAAATGGCTTTAAATTTAATTCAGATGATGAAACTTCCTCAAAAAGCAATCAATCCAAACTATAAGCATTCCCATACGTACAAAAGCTCAATTATACCTCGCAAAGAATATAAACATACATAATGAAGGTTTTCTAGTTAACGAGCATAAATATAGGCATAAGGAACACAAAAGTGTTGGAAAACATAAAGATAACGGGCACAAATATACAATATTCGTGACGTATCACACCCCCTAACTTAGACATTACTAGTCCATAATGATGAAACAAAGCAAAATCAGTCCAACAGATAGCGGTACAAAACGTATATATGCATAAAATATATAAATAAAATTTCGTAGGGAACACGATTGCATTTAGCAGTTACAATAATCCATTAAACCACTAGGTCACCTTATTGGACGAGTGTTGTCTCCTGAGGGTTCTCATGGATGAAACCCACAAATATTAAAGTTTCCTCAAAATGATGCCTAATTAACAACATAAGACATGCTTAATAATCACGCAAATGATTTCAACATGCTATTATCTTAGTGAATTAATTTAACCAAAAGTCCGTTGTTATTAACATTATAGAACAAACTTCATTGAATTGAAACCTTAAAGTGGGAGTAAGAACGAGCACATACAAGGCATGATTTGGTAAAACTTTTATAAACTAGATATGTGCTACGTTGTACATAAATCAATCGTGTCCGATTATTACACTCAAAATATGAAATAACTATGAATGGGAGGTAATACACGGGATATGCGGGCATAAAGAGTAATGTAATTGGATACTAGTTTGGGTACATGTCACTAATGAAGAACGCTATATATAAATTGAAAAACATGTAATCTCAATGAAAGATACCGCCATTAAAGGAGGCAAACTGTATTTTCACCGATTATCGCAATTATTTCAACTTTTGAATTGAATTCACCCTAGGATTACATAGGTTATGAAAGGAAGAGATTATGTATGTGTGGGTACCCGGAATTTAGTACTATAAGCCTGGACGAGTAGCCCAGCCCAAGCGGCCCAAAGTCCAGGCCCCTCATATTTTGTATGGATCCGATTTCCCCACGATCCCATGAAGGGAAGTTATGGGGGAGCACGATCCCATGAAGGGAAGTTATAGGGAAGATGGATAAAATGGAGGAATCCATCATCTCCATTAACTAACCTACACATATATAAATTAAACCTTAGGTCCGGGGCAAAGAACAAGTTGTATTCTCTGTACTCATTTCCCAGAATATTGAGAAATAATACTGACTGCACCACCGTGGACGTAGGCATCTCTTTATTGAACCACGTATATCCGTTGTTGTGTGATTGGCGTTTTATTTTTTCTTTCTTGGTCATTACTTCTCTCATATTTATTTGTGTTGCACAATAATTGTCACCAACAGTAATTGTCACTACAATTGGCACCGTCTGTGGGAAACGTTCATCTTTCCCTGAGAAGAGCCCACACCAAGAAAAGAATCTAAGATGTCTGGTCATAGCAGCAACGTTCCTCAAGAAGGAGATATTCAAGAGCCACCTGCTCCTCGCAGGATTAGGTCTGAAGTCCGACGTTCAGATAGTGGGGCCCGCTTGGAAAGGCCAGCCTCAGAAGAAAGTCAAGGACCAGCAAGGTCCACGCAGATATCCAGATTGATTGATGCATACGAGGCAAGGCTCCACGAGCAGAGGGAGTCTTCTCTCAGATACGAGGCTGAGAATGCTCGCTTGAAAAGAAGACTGGACAGACTGGAGAAGGGACTACATCCTGATACTAGAAGACACCCCTATCGCACTCCTAGACCTCAGGCGAGCAAATCTCGCAGCCGAGGAAGGATCCCTAGGCGGGAATATCAAGGGGTCGAAGGTGGCGACTCAGACGACGATCTCCGCGAACAACTAAGAAGAGCTCGCCGCTATCAGAGTCCTGCTCGCAGTGACGAGAACATACGGAACCTGGTCCGTAGAGAAATGGACCAACATCCAACTCACCACGGCACTAGGTCGACCAGAGAACTCGCCAGGAGAGCCCTCAAGACCCAGATGAAATCACCCTTCACGAGGGAAATTGAAGAGGAAGAGGCTCCCAAGAAATTTTCCATTCCTAGGTTCAAGATTTACAACGGGAAGACTGATCCCATTGATCATGTTAGGCAGTACCGGCAGACCATGACCCTCTGGAATCACCGGGATGCACTGATGTGCCGTATTTTCCCCTCGAGCCTCCATGACGTGGCCCAGAAATGGTTCGAAAAACTCCCTCACCGATCCATCAGGAATTTCAAATCCCTGGTCGAGCTCTTTACGACCCGGTTCATCACCAGCAGCTCCCATCCCAAAATGATGGATGCTCTATTAACCATGAAGAAAACGCCTCAAGAAACACTTTGAAACTATGCAAAGAGGTACTGGGAGTTATTCAACGAGATCGAGGACTGCGCAGAAGAGGTGGCAGTGGCCTCCTTCAAAATTGGGTTACCTAACTCTTCCCTCCTTTACCAGTCCTTGACGAAGAAGGAAGCTATGACCATTGACGACTTGATGGCCCGGATTGAGAAATACGCAAAGGTGGAAGATGTCACCCGCCTTAATGTTGGAGAAAACGGTTGAGCCAAGCTCACTACCAAGGGAAGTGAGAAAGTTGAGAACGAGAATAAAGGAGGAAAGGGTGGGGGCAAGAATGGCTCCCGAAACGGAGGAAACCCTGACGTTACAAGCTGCTCGTCGATCAAGGAAGCTCATCCGAAGTAATGTACATCGACCTGTTCAGGAAATTGAAGTTGAGTGTCGCCGACCTAAAGGGAGCTGCTGTCCCTCTGGTCGGCTTCGCTGGAAAAATGACCATGCCCCTAGGTAAAATAGTATTGCTAGTGCGCGCTGGAAATGTTTCCAAGATGATCGAGTTTTTGGTGGTCGACATTGATTCACCGTATCAAGCCATCCTCGGCAGGGGATGGCTTCATGCCATGAAGGCAGTCTCCTCGACCTACCATCAGAAGCTCAAATATGTTACCGAGCGAGGAGTCATGGAGATACACGGAGACCAGGCAATGGCAAGGAAGTGCTTCATAGCGGCCATCCGACCAAAGCCAGAGAAAGAGGCCGATCAACCCAGCGATAAAGTGAAGGAAGGTGCAATTCCTTCCAAATAGCAATTAAAATATAGAAGGCCTGGAGTGGAAGAGACCAGGCTCCTCCCCTCCGAGCGTGTCGTCGAGGACCTGGTGGAAGTGGCGGCTAGGGAAGGCGACAATAGAAGAGTCTTCCTGATCGGAGCGTCACTCACCGACCAAGAGCAAAAGGAATTGTCAACCTTACTCAGAAGCAACATAGACATTTTTGCTTGGGAACCTTATGAGATGCCAGGAATCGATCCCAATATGGTCTGCCACCAGTTGCACGTCGAACCCACATTCAAGCCGATAATGCAGAAGGCACGGCGAACTGCTCCCGAGAAGGCTAGAGCAATAGAAAAGGAAGTCGAAAAACTGCTGGAAGCAGGATCCATACGGGAGGTGCAATTCCCCAAATGGTTATCCAACCCAGTGGTAGTTCCGAAAAGCAATGGAAAGTGGAGAGTTTGCATAGACTTTACTGACCTCAACAAAGCCTACCCCAAGGATAGCTTCCCTCTTCCAAAAATAGACCAACTAGTAGACGCCACTGCAGCCCACGAATGAATGAGTTTCCTGGACGCGTACTCAGGATATCACCAGATTCCCTTGTATGCCCCAGATCAGGATAAAACGGCGTTTATCACGACGGTTGGTTTATATTGTTACGAGGTCATGCCTTTTGGGCTAAAAAATGCAGGGGCAACCTATCAGCGGCTAGTTACTAAAATGTTCAAGAATCAGATGGGAGACACAATGGAGGTCTACATTGACGATATGATTGTCAAGAGCAAGGAGAAGGAGAATCACCTCTCAGACCTGTCAAGAACCTTCGAAATCCTCAGGAAGTACCGAATGAAACTTAATGCGAGCAAGTGTTCCTTCGGTGTCCAATCAGGGAAGTTTCTTGGGTATTTGGTCAGCAAGCGAGGTATAGAGGCTAATCCTGACCAGATTGATGCAATCACCAGAGTGCAACCTCCTCGCACAATTCGGGATGTACAGAAGCTCACTAGGATGCTCGCTACTCTAAATCGTTTCATTTCTAAATCCTCCGAGAGATGCAAGTCTTTCTTCCAACTCTTAAAGTGCAGAAAAGCAGTAGAGTGGAGCCCAAATTGCTCGCAAGCATTGGACGAGCTGAAGTCCTACCTAAGCACTCCACCACTGCTTGTAATACCACAAAAAATGGACTCTTTGCACCTCTACCTCTCTGTATCCAGTCATACTGTCAGCTCGGCGCTAATGTGCGAAGTTACAGGAATCCAACATCCCTGTCTATTACGCGAGCAAAACCTTATTGAATGCCGAGCAGCATTACCTACCCTTGGAAAAACTCACATTCGTCCTAGTAATAGCCTCGAGAAAGCTAAAGCATTACTTCGAAGCTCATACGATCATCGTCCTTACATCACACCCCCTAAATGCTGTCCTAAGGAAGGAGGATTTGTCAGGCAGGCTGTCTAAATGGTCAGTCGAGCTCGACCGGTTTGACATCCAACTTCACCCAAGGACAGCTATCAAGGGTCAAATCCTCACTGATTTCATAGCTGAATTCACAGGCGAAGAGCCCTCCGACCAGCCCAAGCCAACAGAGCAAAATAACCAAGCTACAGTGGAAAACTGAAAACTATTCGTTGATGGAGCCTCCAACTCAAAGGGGGCAGGGGTAGGAATTGTTCTCATCACTCCATAAAACACATTCCTCGAGCAAGGTAACAGGCTGGGATTTGCAGCCTCCAACAACGAAGCAGAATACGAAGCCCTAATAGCAGGTCTCTAAAAAGCGCAAACTCTGGGAGCAAAGCGTTTGCAGGTATTCGACGATCGCAATTAGTTTCCAACCAGATAAGTGGAGACTATAACGCAAAGGATGAAAGAATGGAAGCCTACCTCTCCCTGGTGAAAAACTTAATGACGAGCTTTGAAGAGATCAACATCCAACAGTTTCCTAGGGGGAAAAACAACCACGCTGATGCGCTAGCAGCCCTGAGTTCGGTAGTTGATTCTAGCCTTAAAAGGGTTATCCTTATCGATTTCCTCAGTGGCCCAAGCATTCACCCCAACTGCGAGCTACTAAACGCGAAACCAATACTCCAATTGGAATCAACCCCCAGCTGGATAGATCCATTGAAGGACTATTTGAAGGACGGAACGCTTCCAGAGGACAAGAGAACTGCCCACTAGATAAGAGTCAAAGCTGCTCGCTTTCACTTATCCACAGGAGGCGACTTGTATAAAAGGTCTTTCTTCGGTCCCTACCTTAGATGTGTCCACCCAGGCGATGTCAAGGCAGTGCTTCACGAGCTTCACAAAGGAATCTATGAAAGTCATGTTGGAGGAAGGTCTCTAGCCTTCCGATCAATGAAGGAAGGCTATTGGTGGCCATACATGCAAAAGGACTCCGCAGTATATGTCCGCAAATGCCTGAAATGCCAACTTCACGCTCCTATGGTTCACCAGCCCGCCAGCGAATTAAAATCCCTTACTAGCCCCTGGCCTTTCGCCCAATGGGGGATGGACATCGTGGGACCACTGCCCACCGCTGCCGACAACCGCAAATATATGTTGGTTGCAACTGACTACTTTACCAAGTGGATCGAGGCAGAACCACTGGCGAACATCCGAGATGCTGACATGATAAGGTTCGTATGGAGGAATGTAATCACTCGATTCGGAATCCCCAGAACCATCATCACTGACAATGGAACACAGTTCGAGAGTGGCCCTTTTCAGGACTTCTGCAACGAACACGGGATCATGCACCACTTCAGCTCGGTGGCCTACCCTCAAAGCAACGAACAAGCTGAAGCTTCCAACAAAACAGTGATCGCTGGATTGAAGAAACAGTTAAAGCGAGCCAAAGGCGCATGGGCAACCGAGCTACCGCATATCCTATGGGCATACAGAACGACTCCTAGGCGAGCAACAGGAGAAACACCATTCTCACTAACATATGGTATGGAGGCAATCATCCCACTAGAGGCGGGATTGCCAACAATGAGATCCGACCTTGTCGAACAAGGCCAGAATGATGAAGCCTTGCTCGCTGAACTCGACCTAGCCAACGAGCGCAGGGAACTTGCCCTAGTGAAACTTGTAAGTTATCGGCAACAGCTCGCGAAGCACTACAGCAAGAGGGTCAACCCGAGGAGATTCAGAGTTGGGGACTATGTTCTAAGAAAGGTCCTGGGCAACACAGTAAAGCCATCAGACGGTAAACTGGGCCCAAATTGGGAAGGACCTTATAAGATAATTAGAGACGACCTGCAGGGTGCCTATCATTTGGAAACGATGGAGGGCAGGGAGATACCACGAGCATGGAACACAGCTAATCTCAAGAAGTTCTATTTTTAGGAATTCTGTTATTAAATCTTTTATTGTATTCGTTATGTGAAAGGACAATTCATTTCTCATTTCATTAGTAACGGTCATATTTTATTGCACATCCCTTCCAAATCACAGGCATAATGGTCGACATAGAAGGGGAACACCCCTCCTCAGGTCATCGTCATGAAGCACGACAGACCTCTTAGCATTGCCCCGGCAATATATGAAGCCCTACAGAGTATTCTTAGGCATCAAACCTACTTTAGTTAAACAAAATCCTGATCGGATGAAGACATCCAATACCAGGTGTGTCCTCGCCAATTGCCTTACTTAGGCCTAAGGGAGTGTGACGACACAACCTAAAAGGTAAAGTGAGGGCACAATGGTATTCTTATACTGGACTGGGCGGACACTCACATGACAAAATAAAAAGGATTGTGAAGCAGAAAAAATATAAAAGGGTTGGATGAACACGTTTAGTCGGCAAAATTTCCCAAAACTCGAACTTTTCATTAATCCTTTATATTTACAAACAATGATAATACATGTTTAGTCGGCGAAGCTCGCCCAAAGCATTTACAATTATCAAAAAGAAAAAGAGTAACAAAATCTCAAGGAGGTGGAAGCCTCCGAGCAAGATAATCAGCAACTTTAGCTCTCCTTCCATCATCAGGAGCAGTGGCTAGCTCCTCCACGTCCTCATTTGCGTCCAATTCCAATAGTTGACGAGGAATAGCATCAATGGGGATCCATCGATCATCCCTCCTGAATGGATTGGGCATCAGAGTGGAGGAGGACATCTCGTGTCGATACCACAACATCAAGTTCCTCGGGACCTGCAACTCTTTGAGGTCACTCAACCACCCTCTAATAAATGAGAGCTCCTCGAACTCTGATAGTCTCGTCAGAGCATCCAGCCAGCCTTGATCGTAGCCATCGGACCACACTTACCGAGGACCATTCTTGAACAAATGCCATAGTCGGGTGACGTCCCTCTGGAGCCCAGCAGCAGTTACGTAAGCTCGCCGAACATCACTGCCCAACTCCTCCATCTCCCTCTCATGCTGTTCCTCGACTTCCCTGTTCCTACCCCTGGCACTCCTACCAGCACGCGAGAGGGGAGGCCGAGCAGATCGCGATGAAGAAGAGCCTTGTAGGACTGTCAAAATGGTGCTCGGTGAATGCTCCTTAAGCCTTAGGACCTCCCTCCTCAGGTCTTCATTCTCCTGCTGTAGGAACTCCCCGACCTGGTTAATCTCGGTGGCCTCCAGTAACCTTGCTCTCAGTGCACTGACTTCTTCTTGTACTGAAGCACCGATTTCTTCCATCTCCTGGAGCCTGTCCTTCAGCTTGGCCACTAGCTCGGACTGATCCTTATATTTTTGGTTCCTTGTCTTAGCAAACCTGCAAAGTCTAGCAAAGGCTTGGCGAACTGCAGGGCTTGCATTAGGACCAAGAGTCCTACCCAGTTGGGAGGTAATAGGAATATAGTCATCCACATCAACCAACTACAGATAAAAGAAAGATAGAAGAGAGAAAGGGATCAGCGTAAACAAAAGGAGAATCTTCTCATTTCATTAATAAAGACCAAGTACATCGAGCAGAAAAAACTTGGGAGATTACAAGCAAAAAGTACAAAAGAAAATCCTAAGAACAAATTAACTAGTAACCTCAGGCTGCCCAGCGGTGTCTGGCTGCTTCCCCTTATCAGCTGCAGTAGAGCTATCCCCCTCAACAGGAACGCTTTCAGTTGCCTGAGCAGGGCGAGCACCAGCAGGAGCTGTATCCGAGGAAAGATCAGTACCCTCGATGGTTGGAGAAGGAGCTTCCTCGTCCACAGTTGGCTTGGGACCCGGGTCATGCTCGTCAAACAGGGAAGACTCAGTATCCACACCAGCAGCCAGAAGAGCTTTGTTCCAGCCCTTCTTGAAGTTCAGATAGCTGATGTAGCCAATCTGAACCTCAGCATCATCATAAGCAGCAACCCACCCAGAGTTGTATTAGTCCTCCTTAATAGTGACTGCCTGGGCTTTTTCCGCCTCCAGCTGCTCGGCCAGAACCCTGTTCTTCTCTGCGAGGTCCGGCTTGCTCGAGCACACTAGGTCATAAGCCTTCCTCAGCTCGTCCATCTCCTTAACCGCGTTATCCCTCTCGCGGGTAGAATTGACGAGGGCCAGATCAGACGAAACTCGAGCTGCATCAGCGACTTTCAAATCAGTCTCCAACTGAGAACCCCTGGCCTCCAGAGCAGACTTTTACTGCTCTAACTCACCGTTCCTCATTACCATCTCGTCGCGAGAACGGTAGAGCACAACGAAGTCGCTCACAAACTGCAAAGAATAAAGAAGAGATCAGGAAGAGAAAACAATCAAGACTTGTTAAAAAATTGAGAATTGAAAGGAAGTTTTACCAAGGCCAACCTCTGGCTAGCTTGCAGGGCCAGCTGATCGGACCCCAGTGCCCTCTGGCGATCTGCAGGAAGAACTGCTCTCTCAAGTAGCGCAGGAGCTAGCTTAGGAGAAATGGCCACTGAAGCCCCCTCGGGCAAGGCAGATACTGGGACCAAAGCTTGACCTGCCTTGGTCATTGATCCCATTTTCCTCCTCTCCTCCTCCTTCTCTCTTTCCCTTCTCTTCCTCTCCTCTACTCTCTTCTTCTCCTCCACCTTTTTTCTCTCCTCATCTTTCCTCTTCCTCTCTTGCTCCTGAGAGGAAGGCCGAGAACCTGTAGTCACAACCCCAGATGCAGTCTTCTGTTTCTTTGACCTTTGTGCAAGGAGCACATTTTCATCATCATCATCATCGTCATCTATGATCAGGTTCTTCCTTGGAGGCATATCTTCACCAGAACTGCTGGAAGTACTCGATGATCCTCGAGCCTCAGAAGCCTCCACAGAATCAGAAGAGCTGCTACTATCAGAGCTCCCTTCACCAAGATCACCTGTAGGCTCACCTTCAGAACTCCCCTCCTCTTCGTCCAACTGGATTAGCTCGGCAGTAGTCTCTTCGCAAGAAGAAAACTCTGGAACACTATCCACTGGCCGTGCTATAATGCTAGAGCCTACGTTCTTATACTCTAACAGGAAAGCGGCAGATCTGGGATGCTCGCCGTCACCCAAAGGCTCTCTGATGTTCCAAGCTTTAACCAACTCAGAAATCCAGACCTCGCTGAGAGCAGGCTCCAAGTTCCGTGACCTCGCTGTAAAAGAAAACGCAGAAAGGAGTCAGAAATATCGTAAGCCAGCAGAAATTGAAGCAACAGTACAAATATCTACCAATATATTCTTCCCCATAAAAGGTAACAGTGAACCTCTCTGACCTCGACCCTTCCGATTGGGGAGAGAACTGCCAATTCCTTACAAGAAAACCTTCCTGCTAGTAGTCCTTATGGGAATCAGGTAGATTTACTACCAATACCCTATCAGGGCTCCTAGCTTTGAGGTACAGGACACCTGAACTAGTTCGAGAAAAGGAATAACAAAAACAGACCTCGGCAAGCCCTAACCTTGTGACATACAATTGATTTATCCTATGCACGCCTTTCACTATTTTCCATACATTGGGCGAACATTGTGCAGGTACAATACTAAAATAGCTAAAGAAGTGCAGAAACAGATCATTAGGGGGAAAGGTGAGTCCCCCCGGGAGAGAAACAAAACATGAATCCAGTGGGCATCCTCTATATCCCTAACGTTCCTAGGAGGCGAGGCACAACACTCAATCTCTACCCACTCAGGAATGTTTTAGAATTTTCTAAACTCCGAGATTGACCTATTTCCAATCTTCGCCATTGGAAAATACAAGAAAAACTACAAATTAAAGAGAAAATGCAAAGGGCACGAGAAACTTACAAGACAGAAGAACAGGTCAAATGACGAAGAAGCAACGAGAGTGGAGATCAGAAGCAGAAGGTACGAAGTGCAAGAGTTCTCAGAAGATAGAAGATTACTGGAAAAAGTTGAAATGACGAAAAGAAATGTGCCTTATTCCAACAAATCTTCAAAATCTAATCATATTGCAAAGTAAGCGAAGCGGCTGCCGCCAGAAATCGACTCTACAGCTCCCAAGGAATTGCAACGAAATAATCATTTAAATCTGTTGGTCCCACATGCATGGCACAACAAATTTAGGGGCAATTGTGGGTACCCGGAATTTAGTGCTATAAGCCTGGACGAGTAGCCCAGCCCAAGCAGCCCAAAGTCCAGGCCCCTCATCTTTTGTATGGATCCGATTTCCCCACGATCCCATGAAGGGAAGTTATGGGGGAGCACGATCCCATGAAGGGAAGTTATAGGGAAGATGGATAAAATGGAGGAATCCATCATCTCCATTAACTAACCTACACATATATAAATTAAACCCTAGGTCCGGGACAAAGGACAAGTTGTATTCTCTGTACTCATTCCCCAGAATATTGAGAAATAATACTGACTGCACCACCGTGGACGTAGGCATCTCTTTGCTGAACCACGTATATCCGTTGTTGTGTGATTGGCATTTTATTTGTTCTTTCTTGGTCATTAATTCTCTCATATTTATTTGTGTTGCACAATAATTGTCACCAACAGTAATTGTCACTACAGTATGGATTCAAAAGTGTTTGGGGATGAAAAACATGGGATAATGGAAAATTGCGGATAATTTCAAAATTCGAATATAATTTCCATAACAAGCATTGAATATAACAATGGGGAGGGTGAACAAAGGTCATTGAACACTATATACATAAATAAAACTTTCTCTTTCGCTTTATTTTATTCTTTTTCTCTCATTTTCTTTTGCCTTTCTTTCTTTTATTTTCTTCTCTTTTGGTTTTAACTTCACTTTTTTCTTCACTTTTTATCTCTCACATGCTCAACTGCAACCACATAACAAGAACATTATTCAATCCCGAGTATTATTCCAACCAAAGGTATGGAAAGTGATATATGGTATATAATTCCAATTTGGAGATGGTTATTGGATTTGGGGTTATGAAAAGAAAGGCTATATTAAGGCTCAAAGGGGTTGACTAGGAAAATATATAAGGTGGGTGATATAACAAAGATGACCTATGATCTTTTCCTAAAGTTTACGCATTTCTTGAGTCAAAACAACTTTAAAAATCATGATCAAGTAAGACATTTCAAAATGAACTCAATTAATGAATGATCAATGAAAGAATAGAGAGATTACCAATAAAAGTAACGTTTTCAAGGAGGAAAGAGTAGTGTATAACACTCACAAACGAAGAAAAGAACAAAGCTCACTAAGTGTAAGTATATACAATGCAACAAAAGATCATGAAGTTATTCATAATATTAATGATTTGAGGACTAAAGTCTAAATACTACTCAAATTGAGAACATGGATCATTGAATTGTCTATTGGATCGGGCGTTTGTTGAAATTTATCATCGCAAACAAAATCAAAATTCCGAAGAAATAAGAAAAAGAAAAAAAAATATTTTTGAAATTTTCAAATTTTTTCAACAAAAGCATGCTTGGTAAAGAACATGTGATCAAATCAATGAAACCAATTAATGAATGGGAAGGATATCCCACACCCCCTAACTTAAATCTTGCATCTTCCTCAATGCAAATCAAGATCACAACATAAAGAGAGGAAAATAAAGATATTGCCCAAAATGGAGGGATCCCATGCTAAGTACAAGTCCATTGAATCTATATAACATGTTAGCACCGAGCATAATAAAAAGAATAACAAAAACTTTAACTAATTACACTAGATAATAAGTAAAAATAAAAAAATAAAAAACTAACTATTTACAACCTATAATTTTAACTTCTAACTAATTATACACTAAAAGTTGAAACTTTTTAGGGTCTACCCAAAACAAAATTTCACTTTGAGGGATACTTGGTGTTCCCTAACTATAGACACCCCATTCTGCTACCCCCTAAACTCTTCTTAGATCCCTAGCACCTTCTTTCATCACTACAAACCCAGGTCATACCTCGAGTACTGACCTAGAAGCCACCGGGTGCTCTCGGGCTCCATTTGACCAAAAGTCAAAGTCTTCAGCTTGATCGAGACTGAATGAATATTTAAAGGGCACTGAAACCCCTTTCCAACGGTCCATCCTGTGTGCAATTCCGACTTACCATGCGGACGAACGACCCATTTTCCCCGAAACTCAACCAGGAGGCCACCGGGCGCTCCCGGGATCTGTTTGACTTAAGTCAACTCTTCATCTCGATCGAGACTGAATTAATCTTCAAAGGGCACTGAAACCCCTTTCCAGTGGTCCACTCCGTGCGTGATTTTGGCTTACGGTACGGACGAACGATCCGTTTTACTCCGATAGGACATTGAATGCTTCCAGGGCCCGGTTGGCCAAAGTCAACTCCCCGAACCAGATCAAACTCTTTGTAATGTCAAAGTACATCTCCTAACATTTCCAACGGTCCACCTGTGCATGATTCAGACTTACCATGCGGATGAACGAGCCGTTTACGTCCGACGATTCCCCGTCCAATGGACTGACGAATTCTTCCAAGCCATATTTGACCCAAAGTCAACTCCTGAACCTGGGATCAGTATAAGTAATTTTGAAGGTATCTGAATTACCTTTCTAATGGTTCACCCTGTGCTCAATTCTGATCAACGGTTTACGTTCTGCGACCGATTTTCCAAAAAGGCCTGAAAGACACTGCCAAACGGCAGGTCCCAGACCCTGCCTATCGGCAGTGTGCCTAAACGCACCAGTCGATTGGAAGGAACAGGGCTATGAAAATCGGCAATGCCATGGGCCTATAAAAAGGAGGTCTAATCTCACTGGCAAGAAAGAGGCGAAATCTGATAGATATCACTCTCAGTATGTCCAGAAAACCTCTCTCGAAGTCAGCGTGATTTCCACACCCAAAATCCCTTTCCAACCTTCACTTTTCATCATCCTTTTAATGAAACTTGGTGAATTCACTACCCTCCATCATCATCCAAGTGTAAAGGATGCTCTCCAACATTCAAGATCAACCTCAAGATCTTTAAGAAGGTCCAATTTTCTCAACTCTCTCCTGAAATTCTCATAAATTTGCAATAACTTGTTTTATTACTTAGCACTTTTATGATCTCATCTCACACATCCTAATATACTTTTTATTTATTATTATTGCACACCTCTTATTTTCATATAAATAAAAACCTAAAATATAAGAAAAAGAAGGTTTGTTCATAAATTCCAAATGGGAATTCTCATGCTTTTCTTACACTTTTCTCACAACTAAAACACTTTTTCTACACACACACACACAAATAAGAGAATCCTCTCATTGGATTTATGGGACAAACCCCACCCCTCATTTTGCATGCAAACTACGTGGACTTTGATGCCTCTATAGCCTACGTAGGCATCTCGGGGTAAAACCCGAGACTCGAGTCCTATTTTTACTTTTTCTCTCATTTTTTATTTTCTGTAAACTCCACTCTCTTATATTGTATATATACATATATTTTTTCTTAATGGCGTATTATTCCACATGCATTATCGTTCCATCATAACGGTCAACGTAAGGATAATCGCGTAAATCCTATTTTCTTATATTTTTATACCTTCCTACGATGACTCGCTCTACCTCTTCCATGGTGCAAGTCGATGATTCCTATCTCCACTATATATACACATGCACACATATCACGAGGAAAATAAAGGAAAATAACAAAAACCCATGAGAGATCGAAAGGGTGGAATGGGTGCCTAACACCTTCCCAGTTTGTAACTTAGCCTCCGGACCCTTTTTGAATCATTTTGATTTCGTATGCATCAGTATGTATTTGGATGCTATCCTTCGAGATGGCTTCCCCTTTTCTTTTGTCTCTTTTGAGTAAAATAGACTGGCGACTCTAATCTCTCTACATCTTTCACCTCACCCAAATGACGTCGGCCGAAGCGCTCCCAAGAGGGACGCGCGGGACCTAGGATCCTCCAACGCCCGCCCGCCCGTCGCGAGGATCGGGGGGGGGGGGGGGGGGGGATGGCCACAGTGGCGACTCTACTGGGGATAATTCTTTTGAGGTCTAGACTCTATTTACATGGATGTTATGTTTATTTTTATTTTCCCAATCTTTCATGTTCCCCTTTTTCATGTATATCCCATACTTATGCTTCTATTCACACACTTGCACCTAGGATCACATATATCCTCATGTTGCACGCATCACCCATACTTGGTATACCATCGGTACTCATACATTTCTCCCCGTTGGGCATGATCAAGAAAGATACTCTCATCATAAGATACTAATAAGAGGATCATGCATCATTCACACGACATCACCAAAGAGCATTGTTATTGACCAAATTTTTACCCTGTAACTGGAGGGTCACTTCGTGATGGGCGCTGGTCTGGCAGGGCGTAGTTAGCCTAAGCGATATGACTCTCACCTTCCATTATCCAAGTACCTTCGATGTATATATCGAACGGTACCCCCCGCATCGTACCGCTTGACCGAAGTCATGATGGGAGGTATATCACAGGGAACTCATTCACGTACAACGAGTATATCGAATTTTCTCTCACACGTACTGTACCCACGAGGTATATGGTGAGGCAATTCACGTACACTCAGGTATATCAAATGTCTTGTCCACATGTACCGATTGCCCGCAAGAGGAAGATGTATATCGTGGAAGTCACGCCAAAGAGGGGAACCCTTTCCGATTCACCCAACTAACTGCATACCCGCATATAGGTGTCAAGCCTAGAACACACATATAAGATTGCTTGTTTCAACTCAAAACTCTATCGAAATTTTGCGCATTTTTAAAAATGGGACCCTGTCTATGAGCTTGGTCACAAGTCCAGCCATAGCTTTGCATATATTACAAACCCAATTTTTCCAGGCTCGGGTCCCGTCTGACATTTCATTTTTCATTTAGGAGAATTAATACAAGTGAAAACATAATAATTATAATAATCATGCTGAGACCGTCTCAAAAAAGAAAATTCTTTTTTTTTATCCAAAATCCAAAAACATTTTTTTTCCATTCCTTATCAAAAATCCAAAAACATTTCTACTCTCTTTATCAAAAATCCAAAATTATTTTGTCTTTCAATCTAAAAAAAAAATGTCAAGAATATATTCATCCTCTTTTCTTAAAAAATAAACCCCATTTTACGGCTTCTCAGGTCGATCACAAGCCCTAGGCCTGGTTCCTTATTGGCTTCGGTCTTCAGTCAAGTCACCCCGGAGTTCTGTCCGTTCCCCTATTACTCCTTTCGAGTCCAGAATCCATCCACTTTCCATGGAGAAGATAGATCAAATACCCATTGTGAAGCTGGATATGACGGCAGTCCTAGCTCAGGTTGTGTGTAATATTGAGAACCTCCAGACCGAGGTCCGAGAGATGCAACGAAACCAGGTTCCTGTTCCTTAAGAGACCGAGGCCCTATTCCCTCACTCTATGGATCCACCCGAGCCCATCTGGGATCCCAAAGAGTATCAACACGCTCCACGTGTCCCTCATGTTAATGGGTCACCGCCTACCCAGCTTCTTATGCCAAACCTTTCACAGCCTGGGGATAACTTTCCTATGATAATTGATCCGAAGGAAGAAGAGATGAACAAAGTCAAAGAGGACCTCAAGATGCTCACCAAGAAGTTTGACCAAGTCATAATCTCAAGAAATTACATGGACTACACCCACGTGTCTCCTTATCCTAAAGCGAGGTTACCCAAAAATTTTAAGATGTCGAATATCGAGAAATTCAGAGGAAGTGGACCTCCGATTGTTCATATCCGAAGTTATCACCGTTCCATGACTCTACTAGGAACTTCTGAAGAAGTGATGGCCCAATTATTTCAGCAAACTTTGAAGGATAGCGCCCTCCGATGATTTTTATCTCTCGAAGAGTCCAGAATTCGTAGATGGGAGGATGTGGCTCGAGAATTCATGTCATAGTACAAATACAACGAAGAGCTTGTCGTGATTTAGAGCTTCTCAAATATAACTCTAGCGAATCAGTCAGTAAATTCATCGCCCGATGGAGGTAAAAAGCAGCAACCACGACGAATCGGCCTTTCGAGGAAGAACAAGTCAGCATAGTGAAGAAAAACTTCTTCCCTTATGTCCGAGAAACGATGGGAGGACAATACTATCCCCACTTCCGAGCTCTCAGAGAAGCAGGAGTAAAAATCGAGGAAGGTCTTACCAAAACAGAAGTTGACCCAAAAAAGGTGTCTGGACAGTCCATCCCCAGAAAATATGACAAACCTGCCAGTGCTACAATCTCAACCATCAACAACATCTCTCAACCAACCACATCATGGGCGCCGAAAAGCCACCCTGATCCAGTCCAAAAGGAATACACCGAGCTCCATGCTCATCTCTCCAAAGTTTATTAAGCCTTGTTAATCCGAAACCTTATCAAACCCTTGGATCCTCGTCCATTGCCAAATCCACTCCCAAGAAACTTCAAGGCAGATGCCCAATGCGCCTTTCACCAAGCTGCTGGACATACCACCGATCAATGCCTTCACCAAGGTCTAATTGATCGGGGTACCATCGCCCCACCAGCCAATCCTAAGCCAAACACTACTCACAACCCACTTCTAAATCATGCCAATTCCATCTTTCTATAAGAGAACCTAGAATTCGATCCCTCAATTCAAATCACACCCATATACTTTCCTAAACCTCTCCAAACTTGCCCATATTTCCTCCTACACCCTACTAGCCTTGCTGATCAGGCACATCACTCCTTACCAGAGCATGCATCGCTGTCTATACCCGTTCTGAAAATGGAGGCATGGAATTGTCAGAAGTCTTAAACCAACTCCTAGAGTTCGGGCTGAAATTGCCCTCACATATGGTCATTGATTGTCGGAGGTTCAGTACACTGCTCTTGGAAGCAAGAAAATGGGCCCGAGAGTCAGGCAGTTGGGTAGTACCAACTAATGAAGTCAACCTGGATGATGTCTCCCAGATCATGACAGAATTATTCAGGCAAACCAACAACATTTGCAGTATGGCCGAGTTACTTGATGCTCTGAAGCTACAGGGGAGCCTGGTCCCTTCACCCTTACACATCCCCACGTATTAGGAAGACCTGTATGAAGAAGCCATTGAAGTTGTGGAATGTATCGGCTTTACATGAAAAGATAGAATTATTTCCACCGGATGGGGGGGGGGGGGGGGGGAATTTGAAGATTTGAATGAAGAGCAGGCTTCAGAGAAATCTCGCCTGGTAGCCGACATATGTGGAATGATATCATTTGAGGAACTCCTCGGAGAAATAAACAAGGTGGAAAAATAACCCGAGATCGACAAGGAAATAAGATTCATGTTTTTCCCTTCTTTAGTAAATCACATGACCAGATCAGGGAGGCATTACCAGATCCTAAGCTCACTACCAACCAATGACAAGGGGAAGGACGTGGAAAACCTTCCTATGCGAAAGATGACCCTCGAGGAGAGCAAGATCCTCGATCAACTAAAGAAAACTCAAGATAACATCACTCTATGGGGGTTTTTCATGTCTTGTCATCTACACATAAACGTTTTGATCAAGTTGCTCACTAGACCCACAGTTCCTCCCTCTAGCACACTAGAAGAAGCAGTAAATTTGTTTGGATCTTTGACCTCTACCTGAATGCTATCCTTTTTCAAAGAAGAAATGCCCAAGATTGGGCCAAACCACAATCATGCACTCAACATCATCGTCAAAGTTATGGGGAAGGTTGTGCCACTCTCTCTTGTCGATAATGAATCTTCCTCGAATGTCTTCCCACTGAGAACCTTCAAATGTTAAGGACTGAAAGAAATCGACCTCGCTCCAACCTCCGGTGCTATGCATGATTACGATAATACCCGTCGGAAGGTGATGGGATCCATAAAGCTTGTAATAGGGATTGGCCCTATAAACCCTGTCGTCGAATTCTAAGTTATTGACATCCTAGCCTTTTTCAACCTATTGTTAGGACGACCTTGGATCCACAAACTCAAGGGCGTGCCTTCCTCACTCCATCATAAATTAAAGTTCTTCACCGACAGACGGGTCATTACCATCTTGGGCGACGACGACAATACCGATAGTGCAAGTACCAGCAATCCAATCCTTGAGATACATCATGGGTCAAATGATATGGTCCTATCAGGATTCCGTGTTGAACCACTTCTACTCCTGGCAGGGGAAAACTTCAAAGAAATGGTTTATCCAGAATACAACCCTCATGGAAACGTCAATGTGATTCAGATGATAAAAAACATGCACTTAATGCCCGCACTGGTTTTAGGACAAAGATAACAAGGTATAATTGAGCCGATTAAACTGAAGAAGGCTTTCCCTCCTTGTGGCTTGGGGTATCAACCCTTAGAACAAGAGCTCAGAATGATCCACTAGTCTCGACCAAAAGGAGGACTGGACTGCATCCATACTATCCCAGGTGACTCCTTAAATGGACAATTCATCAAAGAGGGTGAGGACTTCCCCTTTTGCGGCTTTTCTGAACCATGGTATGACCATACAAATAAGAAGATAAAGCCTGGAATGGAGATCTTTTTCCAAGACAGCTACCCATGGGCCAAAAATTCCCAGCACCTAGTACAACCACTCATCAAAGATACCAAAGAGACTGAGGAAAGTGACTCTGAATATTCCTTCAACTTATAGACACTGGGGCTGACGCTCTTCATGGTTCATTCAGGCACTACATCACTGGATCCATCCCACCTGATTAAAGTTGTTGATACACCTCTCCTCAACTGGCATGCGACACCAGTTCTACCTGCTGAAATCTCCCCTAATCCTAATGTTTACCCCCTTTCTTCTTCTGTTGTCTATCCTTGTTAAAATGTAATCGAGTCCTCTTTTGACGAGGTTCTCAATGTTGTTTTTCCAATCAATGAAATAAACGAAGATTTTGAGTATCTTATTATGCCTTACATTAACTGTCTAGATTATAATCAAACTTTTGATGATGATGATCTTGCAAATGAATAATTCTTAATAGATCTAAATAAGGTTAATAATAAACAATGTAACCGCGTTCAAGTTAATGAAGAAGAGACTATTGTTATTAACCTCGGTTTTAGTAGCCAACTGAGAGAGATTAGGATAGGGGATGCCCTCGATGAGCATGAGCGTGCACAATTCGAAGAATTTCTAAAAGAATTCGTGGATGTCTTCGCATGATCCTATGACGATATGCCCAGCATTGATCCTGAAATAGATCAGCATGAGATTCCCACTCTCCCAGATTACAAGTCGGTTAAACAGAAGTTGAGAAAACTCCGCACCGAATGGTCGCTCAAGGTCAAAGAAGAGGTGGTCAAATAGTTAAATGTAAGCTTCATTCGTGTGATCGAATATCCCACGTGGCTAGCCAATATAATGCCCGTACCGAAATCAGGAGGAAAAGTTCGGATGTGTGTAGACTATCGGGATTTGAACAAAGCCTCTCCAAAGGATGATTATCCATTACCCAATATTGACATGGTCGTAGACAACATAGCCATTCATGCTCTCAAGTCATTCGTCGATGGGTTTGTCGAATACAACCAAATCAAAATGCACCTATACCACCAAGAAAAAACCGCATTCATCACCCCATGGGGAACCTTTTGCTACACTGTCATGCCATTTGGTCTCAAGAACGCTGGGGCTACCTACCAAAGGGCTGCCACAACCATCCTACATGATCTGATTCACAAAGAGGTTGAGGTCTATGTGGATGATATGATTATCAAGTCCAAAACTAGAGAAGGTCATGTTCTTGCTCTTCGAAAATTCTTTGAACGACTGCGACAATATCAAATGAGACTCAATCCGCAGAAATGCGTCTTTGATGTTACAAAGGGAAAAATCTTGGGATTCATGGTCAGTAAGAAGGGGATAGAAGAAGATCCCTCCAAGCTGAAAGCCATACTTGAGATGCTACCTCCCCGAACAGAGAAAGAAGTCTGAGGTTTCTTTGGGAAATTGCAATACATCAGCCGATTCATCAGCCAGCTAACCTCCATCTGCGAACCTATCTTTAAACTCCTCCAAAAGGATTCAACTAAAGTTTGAAATAAGGCATGCCAAGAAGTTTTTAACCGAATCAAACAATATCTGACCCAACCCCCGGTACTCATGCCACCACAGCCTGGTCTCCCCTTGCTCCTATACCTAACCATAACTGACACTACAGCTGGGGCTTTGATAGCCCAATACCTTGAATATTCCAGTAAAGAAAGTGCCATCTATTATGCTAGTAGCAAATTGGCCGGGTACGAGGTTAACTACACTGCTTTGGAAAGGACGTGTGTCGCACTTGTCTGGGTCACCCAAAATTATGGCACTACATAATCACCTTCCCCATCAAACATGTATCCCGAATGGACCCCATCAAATACCTGCTTGAGAAACCCACCTTGTCTAGCCGAATGGCCCGATGGTTAATGCTCCTAGACGAGTTTGATATCGTGTACATCACGCAAAAATTCATGAAAGGAAGAGCCATCTCTGGCTACCTCGCTGATTACCCTAGGGATGAAGCTGATGTCTGGGTCTCTGAATTCCCAGATAAAAACATTATCTGTGCTGTTCAAGATAACCTTCGATGGAAAATGTTCTTTAACGGAACTGCCAACAAAAAGGATATATGGCATTGGGATACTTATGATCGCCCCAGATGACTCCCACACTCCCGTCGCCATCAAATTAGATTTTCCCTGCACCAATAACATGACGGAGTACGAGGCATGAAGGGTAGGCCTCAAAGTTTCTCTTAAGAAAGGTATTCAATACCTAGACATCTACGGGGATTTCACCCTCATCATTGGTCAAGTGCTCAGAAAGTGGAGAGTTAAGGACGAGATGCTCCAACCCTTTCATGCCCACTTAGAAGAACTAGCCTCCCAATTCTAAGACATCACCTTCCATTACCTACCTCGAGCAAAGAATAACCTAACCTATGCCCTTGCTACCCTGGCCTCCATGGTCGACATACTCGAAGGAATCACGATGACCCCCTTCCTTGTTCAAAATCAAGACAAACCAACCCACTGCTACCACATTGAGCCCATCAACACAAAAGATCCCAAGATGGCTAATTGTTGGTACTATGATATCTGGTGCCTCCTCAAGCATGGTGGGTATCTTGAGGGTTCCAATAAGAAAGATCGAGCAACTCTTCGAATACTGGCGACCCAGTACATCATCTGTCACAAAGCACTACTCAAAAGGAACTTCGATGGAACTCATCTACACTGCATTGCGGGGGATGACATTGAAAAGATAATGTAGAAGATCCATAGTGGGGAATGCGGACCCCACATGAATGGTCACATGCTTGCCAAAAATATCATCCGATAAGGCTACTACTGGACCACCATGATCCAGGACTGCATTGCCTATGTCCAGAGATGCCTCAAATGCTAACAATTCTCCAACCTTCAGCATCTGCCTCCACATGAATTATACAACATGACCTCTCCCTGGCCGTTATCCACCTGGGGTATCGGCATCATAGGGAAGGTTACACCGAAGGCTTCCAGTGGGCATGAGTTCATCCTAGTTTCCCTTGATTACTTCACCAAATGGGTCAAAGCGGAGTCATACGCAGTGCTGAATGCCAAGAAGGTGGCCAAATTCGTCAAGAAAAACATCATCTGTCGGTATGGGGTCCCGCACAAGCTTGTATCTGATAACAGGTTGCATTTCGAGGCAGAAGTCACAGAGGTGGTCAACAAGTATGGGATTCAGAGACACAAATATTTCCCTACTGACTTCAAACCAACGGTGCATTCAATTCCACTAATAAGAACCTCAAAGCCATCATCAACAAGATGATCGAAAGCTATCGCGATTGGGCCGACCGAATCTTGTACGCCCTCTAGGGCTACCGAACCTCAATTCGAACCTCTACTGGGGCTACCCCTTACTCTTTAGTTTATGGTATGGAAGTAGTCCTACCCGTGGAGCTGGAAATACCTTCGCTGCGAGTTATGCTTGAAAGCGAGGTCAGTGAAGACGACTGGTTCCAAAGCCATATTGATGAGCTGACCCTCCTAGATGAAAGGATATTAAAATCACTATACCACATACAAGGGTACCATCACCGAATAGTGCGTTCATTCAACAAGAGAGTCAAGGACCGCGGTGTCCGAGAAGGGGACCTAGCCCTCAAAGAAATCATAGAACCCATATGGGACCCCAGAGGGAAATTCAAGATTAATTGGAGCGGCCCCTACATTGTCAAGAAGATCTTGTCTGGCGGTGCCGCCATGCTTACCGACTTAGATGGGGAAGAGATGGATTGTCCAGTCAACCTAGATCGTCTCAATAAATTCTACCCCTAGTCCAAAATCTCGGCACGCTACGACTCTTCTCATCTCCATTCTTTTAAAAAAAAACTCTTCATTTCCTTCTACCCAGAACTACGTGGGCCTGATCCTCTGGAAAAACCATTTTCAAATAAAATTAAAAATTTTCAAAATCCCCAGAGGTACGTAGGCAGCTCATACACCTTACATGAGCATTACTCTTTCTTTTTCACAAAATACTAATCTTTTCTTACCTCCGAGAACGACAGTCCATTCTAACATATATTTGAACAAAAGGATTATGTATGCCTTAGCGATTGGTATTAGATAATTCAAACAATACAAAACTCATCAAAGGGCACAACTGGATGATAAGAAACTTATTTATTTCACTAATAAGAAATTAAGGTACAGATTACATAAGAAAAGGAACAGATAACTCCCTTTCCCCATACCTTCCTAAAAAAGCCAAAATAAAATCCCCACATTTATCCCCCATTACACAATAAACTCTTCAGGAGTCCTATCCACAGCTACCAGAGGAGCCTGCTCCGTCATCATCATCTACATCATGGGGTCCCCAAGTTTACCCTGCCTGAACAGAGTGTCGCAGACACTCTATGGACCGATAAGCTCGAACCAGCTTCAAAGAAACCACAATACCTCCTTCCATGGTGTTAAAAGAAATAAGCCACTTTTGTCCAGTCTCCACTGCCAACATCTTGCTAACTACTCTCCTCCACAACCACTTTATATAATCCCCAGGGATATGCCAAAATCTCCCAACAGACTGAGAAGGATAGGTCGATGGAGCCCGACTCTCCCATAGAGAGCCAAGTCGCAGACGCAGATGCTCGGTCAAATACTCTTCCGAAAAGAAATTTAGTGTTCGAGGTGGCATGAACTGTGCCCAATCAAATTAGCGCAGAAGTCGCCAAGGGAAATAAAAAGAGGTCTGTCTGAGACCAACCAGCCGCACATACGGGTATTCTCCTAGCTCTAGAATAGGCATCAACTGGCCCCACTAAGGCACTGACCAATACAGATTCCGAGCCCCATGCTCCATAAGCCAATTATCCCAGCTCTCAATATTTGGGCCAACACTGAAGAAGTGATGCGAAAAGAAGTTGGGTAAAATCGACAAAGGATATTCTGGAAGAGTCACCAGGCGGAGTCTTTCAGACAACCACATGAATAGTATCACGGGGCTACCCCGCAGGAAGTCACAATGACCTTCTCGCCAGGCATCCAGACCGTTCAGGGTCCCCACCAGTATCACCGCCGCAGGATTGCGACGGTATGACATCCATGAAGTAATAGCTACAAGTTGCAGATCCACCAGTAGTTCAGATCCACCAGTAGTTTCACAGTCACTACCAGCAATTTTGAAACTAGGCCTAGAGCAACGACTCCAGCATAGCCAGCATCACCTACTTCCCGCAAATTCATGGACTGCAACACCTCCCGGGAGGGAGATCATTCCTCCAATAACCAGTGATCTAGTTGCCGAAGGCAAAATACGATGAAGCCCGACCAGCAAATCCCTGGGAGAATGGGAAAATTCGAGTAAAACCGCAGCAACACAAGGATTTATCCCCAACATTGTAGGAAATTCCTCGTAGGTAGGACAAACTTCATCCAACCCAAAGCGGAATACATGGTCTTTGGAGTACAAAAATTGTACCGCCCCCATCAACATGTTCCACTCAATGGACCAATTGCGCCACAAAGAGACTCGACGCATGTTGAAAGCATCGTAATCGATGTTATAAGAGCACATCGCTTCCAAGGTTTCAAGGTAGTTAGCAAACTCAATGCTACCAGGGAGATCCATCTTGCAGGACTAAGAGATAGTAGGCAAGTATGTAAGAATGTGAAGGTGTGATGAAAACACTCCACCTTAACCCTTTTTATACTTAAGAACCCTCACAAAAGACATAATCCCTGCAGAAATCGGAGGGAATCCTACCCCACAAAGTACCAAAAAGATGAAAAGGGCACTAATCAAAAGATTTGTATTGATGGGAATGGACTTGACTGCCGATAGGCAGGACAAGGGGCTTGCCGATCAGTAACCTCCCAGTTTTGGAAATTTTCCTTTTTCCTTTTTTGTCAAAATTAGAACCCCCCCCCCCCCCCCCCCCAAAAAAAAAAAATTGATATTCTCAAATAGAATTTCAAAAATGCTCTCCCACCCCTATATAATTTCTCATTTTTAAAACTTTCCTCAAAATCCTAAAAATGTCTCTTTTTACGGTCTCAACAGTAAAGTAAAAGCGCATGCATCCGTTCACCATTAACAAAAGATAATAAAAAAATCACATTGCATTGCATATATATATTGTTCTGTGTTACATCAAATTTTACAGGAAATAAAAGAAAAGTAAAAAAACAATGGGACTCATCCCAAACCCACATTCTCTCTCTCTCATTTACACTTCACCCCTAAGAGCTTCCACCCCTATGACGCGCTCTCTTTCCCCTACGATGAGATGACGCACAACCGCTACCCGAGCCAGAGTCCTCCTCGGATGAAGCATATGGCACAAACAAGAAGGAACCGGGACCGCATCCCGAATGTGGGCAGTCATCGAAGATATCCAGTCCTTGATGTCCCTGAGCCAAGTGGTCGACACTTGGACTTGCTGCAAAGAAAAGGAAAAAATCAGTGTAAAAAAAGGGATCAAAATAGAAAAGGAACAAAAAGAGGAAGAAGGAATACCGCAGGATGAAGAACCTCCTCTGTCAAACACAACTCCTCCGGATCCATCGCATGAGGATGGTGTAATATAAGCACCAGCCTGCCGAATGTTGTACGAAAGGGTATGCAATCGCACGAAGGGAACCTATGAAGTCACCTCCGCCGTAGACGCCGATGGACCACCGCTGCTGTGGGAAGACCCCACTTCTCGACTAGAACCCACAGGAGGGAAAGGCAAGGCATCATATATGCTAGGCGCCATCAAATAGCTCGTCAAAAATTCCATATAATCATACGATGCAGCCGTACCAGTATAAAAAAGGTAGGACTCGCCGATCATCACCACGATCCTCGCATCCCCCGAAAGCAGCCGCTCCCACCTCATAGACATAGAAGGCTGCGCAGGTGGCACCACCACCTCCTCTTCAGTAATCTGCCGAACCACCCGCTCCCCGAGATACCAGGAATGGATGAACTCATGAGCCAATAAATGCCTCATCTGCACGTTCACCCCAATCACCCCTCTATCCTGAATGGCTGTCCCCTAAGGGTAAAATGTCACCTGAAAATCCCCAGTAGGCATAAGTCAATACAAAATCTGAACATGCCAAAAACCAAGACTGAAAAGGAAAGAGTCTTACCCTACCACCGGTCAGGCCATTCAAGACCTGACACAAAGCCTTCAAGGAGAGGGATCCCTTTGACTGTCGTTTGGCCTTTCGCCATCGATATAATCGGCAGAAGTCCCCAATAGTCTCATCCTTTAGAGCGATCAGCTGGGTATTCCACCCAATCACCTCATAGAACCACATCTGCCAAAGATATAAATTCACAATAAAAAAGAGACGCATAAGGAAGGAAAGTGCGCAAGCTGAGCAATACCTCATGGAGATACGTGGCTCCAGTAAGAGTTTGTCGGTAGCACCGACTAAATGAATCCAAAGAAAAATAGCGGGTCGCCAAAGTCAGGCTCCCCCAATCATAGAGAGGGATGTTCAAAAACATTCTCAAATACTACAAGAATCACAAAGGGACGACGTCGCCACTCGATGCCACCATGAAACCTCCCAGCACCAGCAAAATGAATAACCGGGCCATCTGCCTCACCTGCAGCCCGTCCTCTACATCAACCACCCTACTCAGCAGAACATCCTTTAGCAAGGACAACCGAATCGAATCCCCAGAAACTATCCTCCCTACGTCACCAAGTGCCGCCCTCACCGCCTCCGGCCTCACCCTCAGAGAGCGATCTACATCTATCTGCTCTCCGTCACAATCTTGCCCCAGTAGCTGTTGCACGTCTATAGGAGTCACGATCATCTCCCCCAAAGCCAAAATGGAAAGTATTGGTAGTATCCCACCATCTCTCCCCCAGAGCACAAAAGATCGCTGTCGAACGAGGCGTCTCATCCAGCGCAGATGCCAACCTCCCAAAACCCGCTGAGGATACCCCCCAATGCACCATAGACGAAAGATGCTCCCAGATATCCTTAAGCCCCGTCGTCCCATGGGCACGCGTGTTCTTTAAAGAGATATCAGACTGTCAAAAGAAAAAACCTCGTCAAAATTCCAAAAGGAAGGAAAAATCATCAAAAAAGAGAAGAATGCCAAAAGTCAGGTTACTTACATAACCGTCGGGGCTCACCACCCTTGAAGAGCGATGGCGCGATGGCTCCCATTGCAAGGTATGCTCATCCGCAATCGACTCAAATGCAACAAAGGAGTTATCACTCCCCAAAGCAATAGGCGCCCTGGCCCTCCACTCCATGTTCGCCCAGTCATCAACAGTCAACCATTACCTATGCGGAGCAGTGCTCACAAAGGCGGTCATTTCTTAAAGATCAGAATGCTGGAACGATTCGCAGAGGGAAATCACAGAAAGAAAGAAAGCAAGAAGCTATAGAAAATAAGGGGAATTCTCCCCCTTTAAATAGGATGCCAAGGGTCATGCTGATCGGCATTGACCCCCACCCACCGATCGGCACTGACCCCTTACGTTCCCGAGGCAATCCAAAAGTTCGTGCCACTGCTGAATGGCACCCTCTACACTATGCCGACCAGCACCCCCCTTAAAATTTCATACAAAAATTCCCAGAAAATAGTAGAAAATCCTGAAAATTCCTAAAATTCCCAGGAAGAATTTAGAACATTTTCACCAAGAAAATTTCAGACTCCCTCAAGCGGAAGACCCATGTCCCAAGAGGAACTCTCAAAAACCAAGTAAAACTCCTCCCGACAACGTCCCCAGAGGATCTCTAAGGATCACCTCCTATACCCCAAAAGTCTCAAACCTCTTCGAGCAAAATGTCCAATACTTGGACCACCTAATCACTTCCCTAGTGGAGTTTACAACATCAAATTTTCCTTTCCTCCGCAAAATCTCCAAGATCACAAGGGTTTCCCCAGCAATCGGCTCCCCAGCTTAAAACAATATCACAAGGTAATTTCCCCAGCGGAATCCTGGAGAATCATTCTCCCCATCAAAGTCTCCAAAGGACGCTCCAAATTTTCCCCAGCTCATTCACTATTCCCCAGCGGAACTCGAAATCCAATCTTTATCCTCTCTTAGGTCAGAATTGACCTCGGTCTTAGATCGTCACCCTAGTTAGGTCAAAATTAACCTCGGTCCTCGGTCGTCACCTCTTTTAGGTCACAATTGACCTCGATCTTAGATTGTCACCTTAGTTAGGTCAGAATTGACCTCGATCTTCAGTCTTCACCTCTCTTAGGTCAGAATTGACCTCGGTCTTGGATCATCACCTTAGTTAGGTCAGAATTGATCTCGGTCCTCATTCGTCACCTCTCTTAGGTTAGAATTGACCTCGGTCTTAGATCGTCACCTTATTAGGTCAGAATTGACCTCGATCCTCGGTCGTCACCTCTTTTAGGTAAAAATTTACCTCGGTCTTGGATCGTCACCTTAGTTAGGTCAAAATTGACATCGATCCTCGGTTATCACCTCTCTTAGGTCAGAATTGACCTCGGTCTTGGATCGTCACCTTAGTTAGGTCAGAATTGACCTCGATCCTCAGTCGTCACCTTTCTTAGGTCAGAATTGACCTCGGACTTGGATCATCACCTTAGTTAGGTCAGAATTGACCTCTGTCCTCTGTCGTCACCTCTCTTAGGTCAGAATTTATCTCGGTCTTGGATCGTCACCTTATTTAGGTCATTATTGAACTTGGTCCTCGGTCTTCACCTCTCTTAGGTCAAAATTGACCTTGGTCTTGGATCGTCACCTTAGTTAGGTCATTATTGACCTCAGTCCTTAATCGTCACCTCTCTTAGGTCAGAATTGACCTCGGTCTTAGATCATCAACTTAAGCCCATAGAATTGTCTTCGACCAACATAATTGGTCATCCTTACTTAAGCCCGCATAATTGGCTTCAACCCGCAGAATTGGTCATCCTTTCAAGCCCTCAAAATTGGTTTCAACCCACAAAATCGGCCGCCTCATCTTCAAGCCCTCAGAATTGGCTTCGACCCGTAGAATTGGTCACCCTCACCTTCAAGCCCTCTTCGACCCGCAGAATTGGTCATCTCAACTTAAGCCCACAGAATCGACTTCTACCCACCGAATTAGTTATCCCCAACACACTCCATAGGTCCTCAGAATCGGCCTCGATCCTCTGAATTGGTCATCCTCACTCCCTTAAGTCCTCAGAATCGGCCTCGACCCTCTGAATTGGTCATCCACCCTCAAAAGCATGACGACTATCTTTTGTTCCAAACTCACCTATCGAGGGGCTCTGTAAAAGCCCCATTTTGTTACCCCAAAACTCTCCTTAGGTCCCTAGAACATCCCTTCATCACTACAATCCCAAGTCATACCCCGAGTACTTACCTAGAAGCCACCGCGCGCTCTCGGGCCCCGTTTGACCAAAAGTCAAAGTCTTCAGCTCGACTGAGACTGAATGAATCTTTGAAGGGATCTAAAACCCCATTCCAACGGTCCGTCATGTGCGCGATTAAAACTTACCATGCAGAAGAATGACAAATTTTCCCCGAAACTCAATCAGGAGGCCATCGGGTGCTCTCGGGCTCTGTTTGACCTAAGTCAACTCCTCAGATCGACCGAGACTAAATGAATCTTCAAAGGGCACTAAAACCCCTTTCCAACGGTCGGCTCCGTGCGCAATTCCGACTTACGATACGGATGAATGATCCATTTTATTCTGAGAGGTCACCGAATGCTTCCAGGGCCCGGTTGACCAAAATTAACTCCATGAACTGGATCAAACTCTTTGTAATATCGAAGTGAATCTCCTAAAATTTCCAATGGTCCACCCCGTGTGCGATTCGAACTTACCATGAGGACGAATGATCCGTTTGCGTCCGACGATTCCCCGTACAATAGGCTGACGAATGCTTCCAAGCTATATTTGACGCAAAGTTAACTCCGAGACCCAGGAAAGTACTTTCGAAGGTATCTAAATTACCTTTACAATGGTCTACCCCGTGCACGATTCTGATCGATGGTTTGCGTTATGCGACCAATTTTTCGAAAAGGCCTGAAAGACACTGCCAAACGGCAGGTCCCAGAGCCTGCCTATCGACAGTGTGCCTAAATGCACTTGCCGTTTGGCAGGAATAGGGCTATGATGATCGTCAATGCCCTGGGCCTATAAAAAGGAGGCCTGACCTCACTTACAAGAAAGAGGCCAGATCTGATAGATATCAATCTCAGCAAGTCCAGAAAACCTCTCTCAAAGTCAGCGTGATTTCCACACCCAAATCCCTTTCCAACCTTCACTTTTCATCATCCTTTCCATCAAACTTGGTGAATTCACTACCCTTCATCATCATCCAAGTCTAAAGGGTGCTCTCGAACATTCACGATCAAGATCAAGATCTTCAAAAAGGTCCAATTTTCTCAACTCTCTACTTAAATTCTCATAAATTTGCAATAACTTGTTTTATTACTTAGCACTTTTATTATCTCATCTCACACATCCTAATATACTTTTTATTTAGTATTATTGTACACCTCTTATTTTCATACAAATAAAAACCCAAAAAATAAGAAAAAAATGGTTTGCTCATAAATTCCAAACGGGAATTCTCATACTTTTCTTACACTTTTCTCACAACTAAAACACTTTTTCTACACACACACACAAATAAGAGAATCCCCCAATTGGATTTATGGGATAAACCTCACCCCTCGTTTTGCATGTGAACTACGTGGACTTTGATGCCTCTATAGGCTACGTAGGCGTCTCGGGGTAAAACCCGAGACTCGAGTCCTATTTTTACTTTTTCTCTCATTTTCTATTTTCTCTAAACTCCAATCTCTTATATTGTATATATAAATATATTTGTTCTTAGTGGCGTATTATTCCACATGCATTATCGTTCCATCATAACGGTCAACATAAGGATAATCGCGTAATCCAATTTTCTAATATTTTTATACCTTCCTACGGATGACGCACTCTACCTCTTCCATGGTGCAAGTCGATGATTCCTATCTCCACTATATATACACATATGCACACATATCACGGGGAAAATAAAGGAAAATAACAATAGCTATAAGGGACCGAAAGGGCGGAATGGGTTGCCTAACACCTTTCCATTTCGTAACTTAGCCTCCAGACCCTTTTTGAATCATTTTGGTTTCGTATGCATCAGTATGTCTTTGGATGCTGTCCTTCGGGATGGATTCCCCTTTTCTTTTGTCTATTTTGAGTAAAATAGACTGGCGACTCTAATCTCTCTACATCTTTTACCTCACCCAAATGACGCCGGCCGAAGCGCTTCCGAGAGGGAAGCAAGGGACCTAGGATCCCCCATAGCGCCCCCGCCTGCCTCGAGGATCGGGGGGGAGGGCCACACTCACTAGTATACATGCTCCCGAAAAATATTTCTTTTGAATAACGAAAGGCATGTGTAAGACATAAGAAATAAACAATCACCAATTAAAAAAATTTGGAGGGTGATGTGGGGTTTAGATGCTAAGGGTTATAAGACCACATTAATCTCGGGAAAATTAAAATCACAGCCCCAAGTTTTTTTAATTGAAAGGGTAGACGGGGAAAGTGAAATGAACAACCCATGAGATGGAAGCATTTCAAGATAACACTCCCGTTTAAGAATCGGGTCAAAGTCCTCAAGACCTTCAACCGATTCTTGTGATAAATTTAATGGTTCGATAATACTTGGGAAACAAGGAAGTGAAGAACCATCGAATGTTCTTGGATAACTCTCAATTATGTCTTCCTTAAAAAAGGGAGGAGGTGAAACGTAAGTTTTAACCTCAACCAGGCTTTGTGAAGAAGAAATGATCTCACCGAGTTAGCCGTTTATTTCTAAAGACCAAGATTTAAGACTCTCAGTTTGGTCACTTAATTTCTTAAAAGCTAAATCATGATCAAACCAATAATAAGATATAACATTTTATTGGGAGGTTTGCTTATAGTGAGAGGATTCCCCGCATCCCAAGGAAATGAGGTATTACTTATAAATTCTTGAATTTCACACCCTATGTGTTCATTTTAAAGAATTTCATGACATTCACGCAGAGTCTTGGGAGTGTAAGTTTAAGAAGCATTAATGAAACAATTAAAGTTATCTAAAGAGTTATAGAGAGACAATATAAAATAGTCAATTCAAAAACGTGATGAGCACCAAAATTTCAAGGTTCTTGAAACAATTTAGCATAAGTAAAAAAGAAAGTTAAAACAACAAATACAAAGGAAAAAGAGTACTACAAAATAATAAAACAATTACAATATATAACACAACATTCCCCGATAATGGCGTCATCAATTTTGATGTGGCGGAAACCAAGCGTCCATGTAGATACACCAATTGTTATTATCGTCTTCCGACCGCAGTACAAAAAAAATCTAAGCTATTAGCTACACTCAAATGGAGTATAGCGGTTACTCCGGGTATCAAAAAATCAAAGGGAATGCTTGATAGACTTTAATCGATATATTATGTCTCAAATAAAAGTGTAAAAGGTGATGTAGGTTTAAAAAGAGAAAACGAAATGAAAAAGTTAACTGAGTAATTAAAACTAAACAAAAGTTAAGAAAATGGGAAAGGTATCACATCCCCACCATGGACTGAACAACGCATATAAAGGATTTTGGTTCAAAAAAATTTAACCGAGTATATTCACTTAATTATAAACATCACGCATGAAAGGGCCTAACCCAAAAACTGGAGATTAAAAATTTAATCGAAAATGATCACATGTGGATTAATTTCAGAATATCGCTATAAACACAAACGTTGCGTGACAACGAAAGTTAAATGCCTAATAGTCCAACTTTAATACACGAGGTTTTAATTAAATGAGTTTTACCCAAAACCTAGATTTCAAAGCTCGACATGCATTAGTGGCAAAAATATTACCCCAACCATTAAACTATGTATTAAACATGATTAAAGCAAGAAATAAAAGTAATTAACCAAAGCAAACAAATAAATAACCAACAAAACTAAATACAAAGAAAGTAAATAAGGAAAACAAAGCATAAACAAAGAAATACGACTTAAATAAATGGAGAAGATTATGAATAGTGGTCTTACACACAAACCATAGGAGAGAGAATGGAGAGAAAACCCCAACACCAACCAAAACTTATTCTCTAACCTAAAAATAAAAGTAATTTATTAATTAAAATGAAAACCCACTTATATACTACGTGGGAAAAAAAGGGAAATGAAATGGAAAATAAGCCACCGCTTGAATTTGCTAATCATTGATCGATCGACCCAATTCGATCGATCAATCGATCGATCGATCGATCAAATAGGTCTTAGCTATTGCTTTACTTTGTGGGAAAAATTTTATATGCTGGTTGACTGGGGACTCAAGGACGGTCGATCGGTGCTCTGTTGTCATGGGTTCTTTGGTCTTTATAAGGGAGAAGATGTGCTTTATGAAAAAGGCTATAACTTCCTCATCCGGACTCGAAACGATGTGACGTTTGCTGCCACGTAAAGCTAGCTCAACGAACTACGATTTCATAGAATTCCATTGGGTAGAGATGAAGTATTAAATGACTAAAATGCCCTTAAAGTTAGGTCAAATGATAGAAATTCCTTGAAAAGAAATGAATCCACACTATAAGCATTCGCATACATATAAAAGCTTAATTATACGTCGAAAAGAATATAAACATATATGTGTGACACCCCGCCTAATTAAATACCAGGCGATCTCTCCTTTATTAAATTAAAATCAAGGTGAACAGTTGGATCATTCTTAGCATCGATGTCGTAAAAAAATTAATTTTTCCAATTTAAACACCCTAAATAATTAAGCTAAGTGTCTAAACCATTTAGACATTACTTTCCAAATTTTTATTTATTAAACCAACATTTAAAACTTTGCATAATTCAAAATTTAATAGTCACACCACAACTATCCCGAAACATACAATCCAAATAATCAAACATTCAACCAATTGAATCCAACATTTAATACTTAAATGAAAACATCCTGGAAATAATAAATCCCAAAGTGCAAATACTGGAAATAAATGAATTATAATATCCAATAAAATAACTGAATAATGGAAAGGGTGCCACATGCCCAACTGGGATAAATAATGCTACGAGTAGAATCAAATGAATGAGTTCGTCTAAGCAAGAGGCCTGCAACTCCAACCTAAGCTGCAACGCGTTCCTTCCAACGGATCCTATGCAAGACGCCCTTGTGGCTGGGCACCTGTAATATATACATATATATACAAAGGAGACAAGAAAATGGAAACGGGTCAGAGCCCGATGGTGAAAGTGATTTAAAATTTGTTTAGCAAGTATTTAAACTGTTTACTGGTCAATGCAACAACATATTAGTGCGACACTCCCTTGAGAAATTCTCACCTCTCTACTAATGTGCATGCCTATCGCACTAACCTTACCAACGGTATAACTTATCTTATCTTAGGTCGCTCGTAAGATTTAATACTGATAAATTCAATTATTTAAGAGGTTAATTTCTTTTAATAACAAAGTTCTCATTTAAACCTTATTTACTCATAAAGTTTCTAAGTATCATATTATACTTTTCAAACACATGTTCCCCAATCGGAAATAATAATTCATTTTCTTACTTACCATAAATACAGTAGGTAGTTCCCAAATTTCAATAGTTAAATATATATATTAAATACTCTCATTACAATATATATATATATATATATATTGTAATGGCACCCCACATAATAATTATGGTGCGGGCATAATCTGCTATCCAATCCCCGTCTCACTCGTACTAAGGGAAATACAAGTTCGGAATCACTCTCGAACTGTATTAACACATACACAAACAATATTGAGGCGAAGCATAGATTCCAAGTCTCTAAGAGGTCAGTACATACCCTCACGTCTCTTAGGACCGTCTGACCATCGATCAGATAGTCTGTACCAAGGATATCTATCTTCTAGGGTACGAGTCAATATTTCCCATAAAGCAACATTGAGATAAGACTATCCCAGTGCAGTAACCTCAGGGATAGCAAGTTGTACGAGCATGATTTTCACACGTATATAGTATATGCAAAAACACAGTCATATAAATATACTACTATTACCATATCTCTTTAGGTACCTTTCATCACCCATAATTATAACATTTATCCTTATTTCTCAATCTTTAGTTATCACATATAACGGTTCGTCTCTTAATTTAATTGAGGGATTAATCCAACTTACTACGTAACACTCATGGACTCTATTCTCCCAAGTGTAGAATTTAGTAAGTACTCATCTATTTTTCCAACGTAACTATCTTACACGTCTCACCCTTTAATACACAACCCCATCGTCCCTTATGTGTAAACAACCCAAAATGTAAATCTCGTCTTAGATTAAAGGTCTCATAATTATTAATAAGTCCAACTGGTCTCCTTTACCTTCTAAAATATTTTAATAAGGATGTCCAAATATTTTTACTCATTTAATTTGAATTTAACTATTTACAAAAGGGAAATATGAGTCTGCCAGGAGGGGTCGATCGATCGATGGCAAGGGCTCGATCGATCGATGCGTCGATCGATCGACACTCCTGGTTCGATCGATTGATCAAACTGGTATGGCGAATTCCGCAGTTTTACAGTTACGGGTTCTCTAATCCATCATCAACCAAATCCAGATTTTTCACACCCAAACTCCCAAAAATTCGTACTACAAACATTATAAACCCAAATTAAACATCTTCTACGTAAAGCATGTGAATTTTCTTCAATAGCCAAGGATTAATGGGCCAAAACTTATCTAAATCTCATGAACCCTAGAAATTTCTTTAACTTTGTTCTAATCAGTCTTTTTCCAGAATTTCTACTTCTAATTCATCACAAATCCGTGGTTAAACCTCTACATATGAAGGGGATTTTTAGATTATCTTTCATATCATTACTACATGCGATTTTCCTATCGCCAACATGGGTTTTCTTCTATGAAACTCATTCTAAACATCCCTAGACTAACATGAGTGATGCATTAACGAAATTAAGCAAGATAAATACTTGCCTGGGAATTTCAGAGTTCGGATTTGTGGACGAATTTGGTGTGGTTACGGTCCCCGTCGCGCGATCTACGCGTTGGTGGTGGTGGCGGTGCAATCAGATGAGTTTTCGGCCTTGGATTGCTAGGAAAGCTCTCTCCTTCCCTCTCCTATGGCCGTCACTTGTCTTTGGTTGTGTTAAACCTAGAAGACAACCTTATACATATGATATAACCCTTGAAAATTCGTGGGTTTAATTGCCCAAAATTACAAAATGTCCAAAATGCCCTCCCGGGGTACTAATTAACCCTAAAAACGACCCGAGACCCAAACTAAACTCCCGAGTACACTTTTCTGACTATCTCGGACCTTTCGGACACTTTGGCACACTCAAAACGACCATACAAGTGACTTATAATTTATTCACTTTTATTAATCAATATTTAGTCCTGACGCGACACGGGCGCGTCCCGACTCAAATTTCCAAAATTGTCATTTTATTCACTCTTGACATTTAATAGAAACAATATTATATATTACTCTACTCATTTGTAATATTCAACAAGTTTCCCATAATTACTAACTCACATCACGTTAATAATTATAAAGTAATTAATTTTTGGATTTATATTAAATTAATAACTCACATTAAATTTAATAAATCCCCAAATTTATAAAGCATAAAAATACGGGGTATTACATACTTCCCCCTAACAACTGAATTTCATCCCGAAATTCGAAAATAAGGCATACATGGTAAGAATAAATCTGGATATCTCTCGCGCATATCTGCCTCGCGCTCTTAAGTGGATTCTTCCACATTATGATGCTCCCACTGGACCCGTACAAGTGGAACTACCTTCGACCTCAATCTCCTCTTGCTATGGTCTAGGATAGACACCGGTCTCTCCTCGTAAGAGCTGTCAGACTATAAGTCTATCTCCTCTATCGCAATGTGGGTGTGAGCCATGTCATCCCGAAGATATCTTCTCAACGATGAGATGTGGAATACATCCTGAATGCGATGTAAATGCTCTGGCAGTCCCAATCTGTATGCTATCGGCCCAATCCTCTCGATAATGGGAAATGGTCCCACGTATCTCGAGGCTAATTTCCCTTTCTTCCCGAACCTCATCACTCCTTTCATAGGAGATACACGAAGTAATACTTGGTCCCCCACATTAAACTCTTGGAAGAACTGTTTCGCATCGGCGTAGCTTTTCTGCCTATCCAGGGTACTCAAATGCGACTCCTAATCGTCTCAATCCTTACAGAGGTTTCCTGAATCACCTCTGGTCCCAGCAACCTGTTATCCCCCACCTCTAGCCAACAAGTTCGGGAACGACAAGGTCTTCCATACAAAGCCTCGAATTGATCCATGCCAATCATGAACTAATAAGAGTTATTATAAGCGAACTCTACCAGTGGAAGATGTGGCTCCCAACCTCCTCCAAAATCAAGGACACACATGCATAGCATATCCTCTAGCATATGATTAGTACTATCTATTTGCCCATCTGTCTGTGGGTGATAAGATAAACTCAACCTCAACTCTCTACCCATAGCCTCCTGAAAGCTCTCCCAGAAACGCGACACAAAAATCTTATCTCTATCTGACACAATATTCAGGGGCACCCCATGTAATCTGACAATCTCAGTAATGAAAAACTGAGCATACTGACCCGTGGTATAGTCTTTTCGTACCGGTAGAAAATGAGCCAACTTGGTCAAACGGTCCACAATCACCTAGATGGAGTCGTGGCCCCGCTGTGATGTAGGCAACCCTGTAATAAAGTCCATGGAAATACTCTCCCACTTCCACGCGGGTATTTCCAATGGTTGAAGCAACCCTGATGGTTTCTGATGGTCCACCTTTACTAGCTGGCAGGTAGAACACTTGGACATAAACTCAGCGATGTCCTTTTTCATCCCACTCCACCAGTACTGCCGCCTCATATCCTGGTACATTTTATCTCCCCCAGGATGTATCACAAATCGGGACCTGTGAGACTGGGTCATCACTGCATGACGTAATTCTGATCCTTCTGGGACCACCAATCTCCCATTAAACCTCAAACCCCCATCAGAACTAATAGAATATGACTCAGCACCCTCGGTTAAAAGTCGTACAATCTGCTCATGGAAAAATGGGTCTGCGGTCTGTGCCTGTATCATCCTCGTAACAATCTCGAGTGTCACTGTCATGTCAGATACGAAAGAATAGGCTATTGCATCCTGGTGACCCAACTCTTTCCACTTTTCTTTCTAGATGTCAACTACATCGTCTACCGGTCTACGGCTCAACGCATCAGCAACTACGTTGGCTTTCCCCAGATGGTACTGTATGTAGAACTGATAGTCCTTCACAAACTCTAACCACCTGCGCTGATGCATATTCAGCTCTCGCTGAGTGAACAGGTACTGCAGTGACTTGTGGTCTGTGAACAAGCAAAATTTCCCCCCCCCCCAATAAATAGTGCCTCCATATCCTCAATGCAAAAATGACCGCTGCTAACTCTAGGTCATGGGTGGGGTAATTCTTCTCATGCGGCTTAAGCTCGCGGGAGGCAAAAGCTATAGCCTTCTCCTCCTGCTAAAGTACTCCCCCAAGTCCCCGTAAAGAGGCATCGGTGTAAACCAGGTAATCCACACCCGACTTAGGTAAAGCAAGTACCGGTGCTGAAGTAAGCTTGTCTTTCAGCTCGTCGAAAGCCAATTGACAAGCATCATCCCAAACATATGGTACCCCTTTGCGAGTCAGGTTCGTCAATTGACCCTCTATTTTGGAGAATCCCCTAATGAATCTCCTATAGTATCCGGATAACCCCATGAAACAAAGAACTTCCGTCGGTGTCGTGGGCTGCCCCGACTCCCTCACTGCTGACACTTTACTCGGGTCAACTGCTATCCCTTGTTCAGAAACAACATGCCCCATGAACTATACTTCCCACAACCAGAACCCACATTTCTCATACTTAGCATACAGCTGATGCTCTCATAGTGTCTGAAGAACCTGCCTCAAGTGCTCGGCATGCTCCTCCTCGGAGTGTGAATATATCAGAATGTCATCTATGAAGACAATAAAGAACTGACCCAAGAACTCTCTGAACACTCGGTTCATTAAGTCCATGAATACGGCTCGATCATTTGTCCAAATGGCATCACTCTGAACTCATAAGACCCGTATCTCATTAAGAAAGAAGTATTTGAAACATCCTGCTCCCTAATACGTAGCTGATGGTACCCCGACCTCAGATCTATCTTCGAAAAGAAAGTTGCTCCCCTCAACTGGTCGAACAGATCAACGATTCAAGGTAACAGATACTTGTTCCATATCGTGACCTTGCTCAACTCCCGATAGTCCACACATAGCCTCAGTGAACCATCTCTCTTCTTCACAAACAAAACTTGAGCGCCCCAAGGTGAGGTACTCCTTCGAATGAAGCCCTGACCTAACAACTGCTCTATCTGATCTCGTAACTCTCGCATCTTTGCCGGAGCCATACGATATGGAGCGCGTGCTATAGGTTGAGTATCCGATAATAAATCTATGACAAAGTCTATCTCATGACTGGGGGGTAAGCCTGGTATCTCCAGAAATACATCTGAATACTCACGAACAACTGGGATCGAGTCTAAGGAAATCACAACCTCCTTAGAGGTATCCTCCTCTATGTAATACAAATGAGCTGTCGAGCCTCCCTCTGGGTGAGGCATCGCTACTACAAACATCTCTTGCCCCGGAATGGCAAAGACAATACTCCCACCATAACAATCTATCATGGCTCTGTAAGCTGCGAGCCAATCCATACCAATAATAACATGGTGCTCATGCATATCTAAGACTAACATGTCTGCTGGTAACACCAAGCTACCAATATCTACCCCCACATCCCGACATATAAAGAAAATAAGAGAACCATTTCCCAGTGGTGAGTCTACACACGTCACAGTGCTCTCTGCCGTGGCTAATAATCCTAAGGCCTTTGCAAAATGGGTAGCTATAAAACCGTGCGTCGCCCTAGTATCAAATAAAACCCGACCCATAGTACAATGGATAGGAAACATACCCTCAATAGCGGGTGGTTCCTGTGGAGCTCCTTCCTGGTGGACGTTATAGACACGTCCATACTGTAACTGCCCCTGCTGCTGGAATGGCTGGTAGGGCTGGTACCTGAGCTGGTGCTGGGAGGGATGCTGGAAAAAGTGGCCTCTACAGCTCATTACGGGCACCCTGCTGCTGTGGGGACCTTTCTCCCTCTGGACAATCCTGGTGCCTATGGCCATTCTTGCCTCACTCGAAACATCGGCCTTTGAAATTTCCTCCCCTCTGGCCCTGTTGACCACGACCATGTTGGCCGTTACTACCCCGCCACTGGCCCTGTTGGCCCTGATGAAATCGTGGTTGGCCCTGCTGCTGACCCTGTTGCTGACGATGTTGGCCTTGCTGGCCCTGCTGACCCTGCCTATAACCCCCAAATCCCTGCCTGGAATCACCTGACCGGAAGCGCTTGGCAGGGTCCCCCTGATGGTAACTCTGCTCATGCTGACGAGTTTGTCCCTGGGATGTCGGTGCTCCACCAGAGCCACTACCCCCTGTCCTGCCCTACTGGCTGGACTATCCTGCTCGCTTGCTTCCCTGCAGATGGAAGCGGTGATCATGGCAATGTAGTAAAGCAGCATTGAGTACATCTGTGAAGGTACTCAAAGACAGATTCCCTATAAGGTGCTGACGGATCCTCCAAGCTAACCCGTCCACAAACAACATAATTTTCTTGCCCTCAGTGGGTGCCTCATCTGGCACTATGGTGAGAAGTCTCATGAAATCCTCCTCATACTCAGCAACAGTAGAATTTTCCTGCTTCAAGTTGAGTAATTTTCGCCTCATTTCAGTCTGCACGGCAAGTGGAAAGTACTTGCGGTCAAACCGCTCCCAAAATGACAGAATCGGGATCGTGTCCCTCTCCTCCAAGGTGGTGGTGGACTCCCACCACTGCAAAGCGGCCCCCACTAGCTTAAAGGAAGCCAACAACTGTTTCTGCACGTCTGTGCACTCATAAATACGAAGATGCCACTGGATATCTTTCTTCCATTGGCTGACGATGATGATATCTGAACTACCCGAGAACTCAGGGGGATGTGCCTTCTAAAAGGCATCCCTAACCCGCTCCCATGATGATGGAAGCTATGCAGGTACTAGCGCCACTACCTGAATCTGGGGTGGAGCCTGCTGTACTATCGCTAACGCAGCGTTCACCGCTTGAGAAACAATAGTGGCTACCTCATTAGCATTCATCGTACCCTGAGCCGGAGCTGCTGGATGCTCGGCTTGGGCACGCCTATCCTTTGGTGCACGTCTTGGAGGCATCTGAAATGCGAAGAAATTTATTAGTCTACAGTTATCATCAAATCTCAAATAGCTGAAGACGTAATCGTAAAAGAAAAAATACAACAATCCTAAAATAGGGCTCTATAACAAAAATGCTAAGCTGAAAGTGAAATAAGCCGTACAGATCCTAAGGACACTAGAACCTAATGCTCTGATACCACCTGTGACACCCCACCTAATTAAATATCGAGCGATCACTCCTTTATTAAATTAAAATCAAGGTGAACAGTTGGATCATTCCTAGCATCACTATCATAAAAAAAATAATTTTTCCAATTTAAACACCCTAAATAATTAAGCTAAGTGTCAAAACCATTTAGACATTACTTTCCAAATTTTTATTTATTAAACCAACATTTAAAACTTTGCATAATTCAAAATTTAATAGTCACACCACGACTATCCTGGAACATACAATCCAAATAATCAAACATTCAACTAATTGAATCCAACATTTAATACTTAAATGAAAACATCCTGGCAATAATAAATCCCAAAGTGCAAATACTGGAAATAAATGGATTACAATATCCAATAAAACAACTGAATAATGGAAAGGGTGACACATGCCCAACTGGGATAAATAATGCTACGAGTAGAATCAAATGAATGAGGTCGTCTAAGCAAGAGGCCTGCAACTCCAACCTAAGCTTTAGCGCGTTCCTTCCAACGGATCCTATGCAAGACGCCCCTATGGCTGGGCACCTGTAATATATACATATATATACAAGGGAGAAAATAAAATGGAAACGGGTCAGAGCTCGATGGTGAAAATGATTTAAAATTTGTTTAGCAAGTATTTAAAATGTTTACTGGCCAACGCAACAACATATTAGTGCGACACTGCCTTGAGAAATTCTCACCTCTCTGCTAATGTGAATTCCTATCGAACTAACCTTCCCAACGGTATAAGTTATCTTATCTTAGGTCGCTTGTAAGATTTAATACAAATAAATTCAATTATTTAAGAGATTAATTTCTTTTAACAACAAAGTTCTCATTTAAACCTTATTTACTCATAAATTTTCTAAGTATATATTATACTTTTCAAACACATGTTCCCCAATCGGAAATAATAATTCATTTTCTTACTTACCATAAACACAGTAGGTAGTTCCCAAATTTCCATAGTTAAATATATATATAATAAATACTCACATAATATATATATATATATATATATATATATATATATATATATATATATATATATATTGTAACAGCACCCCACATAATAATTATGGTGCGGGCATACTCTGCTATCAAATCCCCGTCTCACTCGTACTAAGGGAAATACAAGTTCGGAATCACTCTCGAACTGTATTAACATATACACAAACAATATTGAGGCGAAGCATAGATTCCAAGTCTCTAAGAGGTCAGTACATACCCTCACGTCTCTTAGGACCGTCTGACCATCGATCAGATAGCCTGTACAAAGGATATCTATCTTCTAGGGTACGAGTCAATATCCCCCATAAAGGCACATCGAGATAAGACTGTCCCAGCGCGATAACCTCAGGGATAGCAAGTAGCGCGGGCATGATTTTCACACGTATATAGTATATGCAAAAACACAGTCATATAAATATACTACTATTACCATATATCTTTAGGTACCTTTCATCACCCATAATTATAACATTTATCCTTATTTCTCAATCTTTAGTTATCACGTATAATGGTTCGTCTCTTACTTTAATTGAGGGATTAATCCAACTTACTACGTAACACTCATGGACTCTATTCTCCCAAGTATAGAATTTAGTAGGTACTCATCTATTTTTCCAACGCAACTATCTTACGGGTCTCTCCTTTTAATACACAACCCCATCGTCCCTTATGTGTAAACAACCCAAAAATGTAAATCTCATCTTAGATTAAAGGTCTCATAATTATTAATAAGTCCTACTGGTCTCCTTTACCTTCAAAAATATTTTAATAAGGATGTCCAAATATTTTTACTCATTTAATTTGAATTTAACTATTTACAAAGGGGTAACATGAGTCTTCCAGGAGGGTTTGATCGATCGATGGCAGGGGCTCGATCGATCGATGCGTCGATCGATCGACACTCCTGGTTCGATCGATCGATCAACAGGTATGACGAATTCTGCAGTTTAACAGTTACGGGTTCTATAATCCAACATCAACCAAATCCATATTTTTCATACCCAAACTCCCAAAAATTCGTACTACAAACATTATAAACCCAAATTAAACATCTTCTACGTAAAGCATGCAAATTTTCATCAATAACCAAGGATTAATGGGCCAAAACTTATCTAAATCTCATGAACCCTAGAAATTTATTTAACTTTCTTCTAATCAGTCTTTTTCCAGAATTTCTACTTCTAATTCATCACAAATCCGTGGTTAAACCTCTACATATGAAGGGGATTTCCAGATTTTCTTTCATATCATTACTACATGCGATTTTCCTATCTCCAACATGGGTTTTCTTTTATGAAACTCATCCTAAACATCCCTAGACTAACATGAGTGATGCATTAATGAAATTAAGAAAGATAAATACTTGCCTGGGAATTTTAGAGTTCTAATTTGTGGACGAATTTGGTGTGGTTGCGGTCCCCGTCGTGCGATCTACGCGTTGGTGGTGGTGGCGGTGCAATCGGATGAGTTTTCGGCCTTGGATTGCTTGGAAAGCTCTCTCATTCCCTCTCCTATGGCCGTCACTTGTCTTTGGTTGTGTTAACCCTAGAAGACAACCTTAGACATCTAATATAACCCTTGAAAATTCGTGGGTTTAATTGCCCAAAATTACAAAATGCCCTCCCGGGGTACTAATTAAGCCTAAAAACGCCCCGAGACCCAAACTAAACCCCCGGGTACACTTTTCTGACTATCTCGACCCTTTCGGACACTTTGGCGCACTCAAAACGACCATATGAGTGACTTATAATTTATTCACTTTTATTAATCAGTATTTAGTCCCGACGCGACACGGGCGCGTCCCGACTCAAATTTCCAAAATTGTCATTTTATTCACTCTTGACATTTAATAGAACCAATATTATATATTACTCTACTCATTAGTAATATTCAACAAGTTTCCCATAATTACTAACTCACATCACGTTAAGAATTATAAAGTAATTAATTTCCGAATTTATATTAAATTAATAACTCACATTTAATTTAATAAATCCCCAAATTTATAAAGCGTAAAAATACGGGGTATTACAATATGATAGAGGTTTTCTGGTTAACAAGCATAAATATAGGCATATGGAACACAAAAGTTCTAGAATGCATAAAGATAACAAGTGCAAGTATGGAATATTCGGGACGTATCACTCACAAGGGGATGTTCGGTGTAAGCAGGATTGCCTTCACTAACATTCCCCCATTGTTGGTAGGACACCTAGCCGTTGTTGAAGGAACCATAATCATAGTAGTCTACTTGTACGACGATAACCTAGACAACCACCTCATACCCTTCGTTGTAGGACTTCTACAGGTTGTCCTCTCGGGTCTGCTCCATCGCACATTTTTACTTCTGGAGGACAAGATTTTCCAGGACCTTGCGATTGAAGGAGGTATTAGGCTTGGATTATTAAGTGTCCACCCTGCTAAACGCATGCTAAGTTTTCTCGACTTCCTCTAACGCATTTATTTTTTCATCCACCTCAACTTGCAGCTTGATGTGGAGATCATCCACCTCCTTGCATTGGGTGGCAATATGGCCCTTCAGGGTAGTGTTGGCCTTCGTTAGCGAATCATTACTCTTTCGATAAATATATGCTTGACCAGTAAGCTCTTGGGTGACTTGCATGATCTAAACAAAATAGGAGAAAAATTAAAAATTAACTATTGCACATGACTTAATAAAATATAAAAGTACATAGTTTACCAGATTACTATGCTACTAGACCTCCTTATATAGTCTCTCCAAGGATAATACTCTCAGTTCAAGCATATCATATGGAAGCATCGTCGACTGAGCGCTTGAGAAGGTCACCTCTAGGTCCCCGTGAGTCGAATCGATCTCAATTAGTTGATCCTTCCCCTTTAAAAAGGACATCTCCCAAGGGCGACCATGGATCCCTTGGGTAGGCGGATGCCTTGATCATTCCTACTATCATTGTTAGGTTTCATTGATTATAATAGGTCGATTGGAGATGACGAGGACAAGTGGAACACCACTGACCTAAGGAGGAGAACGCACATTTGCAACGTCATCTTGAAAGAATGTAACAAGCGCTTCACGAAGACAAACGCAAGTGTCATGATCGGACCCTTAGCCCCAAGGTAAGTAAAACTCACAATCGAGGAACTATTTAATGGTGAAATTAGGAGCATTCTAGGCATAGTAGTAACGAGATCAGGAGGGAGGTCATAGTTGTCATCGTCTCTGCGATCTCATTCGGAGAGAGATGGATGGACATCCTTCTTATCTTGGGGAAAGGCACACCAAATAACTTTCCTAAAGGTTCCTTATTAATCAAATAAAGTTCCCTTTATTAAAGGAGATTGAGGAACCAGAACCCCCATAAGAACTTATCCACTCCTAGATTCAAGACCTGTGATGGGAAAACTGATCCAAGTGACCACGTTTGTCAATACTGACAAGCAATGACCTAGTGGAACAACAATGACACCCTCACGTGCTGTATCTTCTCCTCTATTATGGGGGATATCACACAAAAGTGGTTCAAAAATCTCCCACACATAACGATCCAAAATTTTAAACAACTTATTGAAGAATTTATTACCCGATTCATCAGTAGCAGTGGCCACCCGAAAATAATGGACTCACTTCTCACCACGAGGAAAAAGCCCTAGGAAACCTTATGATAATATAATCGGCGTGACTGGGAAACTTATAATAAAGAGGAAAATTGCCCCAAAAAGGTTGTTGTGGCCTTGTTTAAGATCGGTCTGCTGAGCAACTCCATGTTGCACCAGTCTCTAACCAAGAAAAGGCCAATACCATCTATAATATTAGGTCAAGGATAAAGAAATATGTAAAGGTGGAAGAAGTGGTCATAAATGCCCAGCAACGGTAATGGTCATCCGAAGATAGCCAAGGACGACTATAAGGAGAATATTTATCATAAGGGGGCAAGAAGAAAAGTAGTATACACAAAGATGGTGATAAGGAAGATGCTACCAAAGTCTTCTAGGAGATCAACACTGTTCCAAATAACCAATTTGCAAGATATTAAATAAGATCAAAGATCAGTAGTTCCTCAAATATCTATGGAATATGGTAGGAGATCTATCAAGGAGGATCACTTCACTTAGATATGCCTATCCAAAGTATCATGGGTACAGAATTGAGTAAAGCTCTCAAATCACATTTAGAGGAACAATCTCAAGATGACCACTTCAAAGACTGTATGGAGAAAAATAGCATTAAAAACACCATGGATAATTACCAAAATCTCAACAACATCTTAGATAATTATGATATGGGAAATGAGTTCACATCATTCACTGTGCCTCTAGTCCAAACTAGATCCAATGCTATGCTCTTCGGATGTAAATAAATAAAGTCACTGCAGTGTTGGAAGCTTTACATATTAACCCTATTATAGTCAGGCACCGGTGTAGTTCCTCAGAGGTTATGTACCTAAAATTATTCAGCAATCTTAATATCAAGATGGATGATCCAAAAGAAGCATCCATACCTTTGGTTTCCCTCACTGGAAAAATGACCATTCGACTAGCAAGGGTGGTTCTGACTGTCCAAATTGGGAATGTCTCGAATCTTATCGAATTCATAAATATGGACATCGACTTTCCTTACAAAGCCATCATTGGGAGAGGATAACTTCATGCTATAAAGGTTGTCCCCTCCACCATCCACCAATATATAAAATTCATCATCGACTACGGGACAATGAAGAAAATGGGTAATTAGGTCATTTTTTGACAATGCTTGTTCACTGCTATCATGCCTAAAGAAGAGAAGAAGAAAGAAAAGGCAGTCACAAATGATCCAACTAAGGACATAACTACTCTGTCCAAGTAAGAATGAAAGTATAGTATATCGGGGGTAGATGAAACTAGGTTAGCCCCCACAGATAGTGCCACGAAACCCTTATAAGAGGTGATGTTAGATGACTCATACCCGAAAATAAAGTTTTTGATCGACAACTCACTCACCGTTCATGAAAAAGAAGAATTGATCGCTCTGCTCAAACATAACCAATGCGCATTTGCTTGGTAGAATTACGATATACCCGAGATTAATCTCGAAGTCATATGTCATGAACTTCACATGGACCCGACATTTCTTCCAATCACCCGAAAATCTCATCAAATAGCCCCCATAAGGCAAGGGTTGTAGAAGAATAAGTGGGGAGACTTCTGGAGGCAAGGTCCGTTAAGGAAGTCCAATTCCCCAAGTGTCTCTCTAACTTGGTGGTCATAAAGAATAGTAATGGAAAATGAAGGGTCTGCATATTTTTCACCAATGTTAACAAAGTGTGTCCCAAAGAAAACTTTCCTTTATCAAATATTGATAATTGGTTGAAGACCCAGCCAGTCACGAATAGATGAGTTTTGTGGATGCGTGCTCAGGGCATAATCAAATTCCTTTACTCAGGACCGAATAGGAGAGAACTCATTGAATACAACTCTTGACTTGTACTTCTACATAATCATTACATTTCGACTAAAAAATATAGGATTAATGTACGAAAGTCTGGTTAACAAAATGTTTAAACACCAGCTAGGTGAAACCATGGTAGTATATATTGATGATATGATCGTAAAGAAAAAGTCTAAAATTAACCATCTATAGGACCTGGAAAATACTTTTGAGTCCTCAAGTTAGACAAAATGAATCTCAATTCGGTTAAATTCTCTTTTGGAGTTCAGTCTGGGAAAGTCCTGGGATATCTGGTCAGCCAAAGGGGGACCAAGTTAAACCTTACCAAGATTGAGGAGATCAACAATGTTTAGCCACCAAAAATAATTCACGAAATTTAATCCAAATGTTACCAACACTCAACCTTTCCATCTCTAAATTATCAGAGAAGTGCCAAACATTCTTTCAACTATTAAATAAAGAGAGAGGGATAACCTGTAATGAAGAGTATTCATAAGACCTTTATGAAATTATGATGTATTTAAGATGACTAACCGTTCTCGCGGTCCCAAATTTGGGAGTTTGGTCCATATGTATCTTGCGGTGTCCAACCATGCAATTAGCACAAACTTAATATGTGAGAATAAATGACATCAAGCCCCAACTTACGCTGTCATCAAGAAAATCCTAGATGTTAATAAATCCCACGTTCCACTGGAAAAACTAACTTATTCTCTAGTTATCACTTCACAAAAGTTGAAGAACTACTTTGAATCCCACTCAATTACAGTCACCACCCCTTACTTCTCAAGGGATCAATCTATCTAGATGAATGCCCAAATGGGTAGTGAAACTAGGAATATTCGACATCCACAATTAAATAAGGACCATAATAAAAGGGAAATGATGGCACATTTCATCAATGAGTTTATAAGGTGATAGAGCTCAACTATGAGGAACTCACCAATCAAACGACGAGTGAGGAGCTTTACCAAATAAAAAAATGGATTATCTATGTTAATGAAGCCTCTAACTCAAAAGGGGTAGGGGTAAGAATTACCCTTATCTATCATGAGCAAACCATGATTGAGCAATGGATCATACTTGGATTTGAAACATCCAATAATAAGTCTAAATATGAAGCTCTCATCGCCAGTTTAAATAATGCCTTATATCTTGACGGAATTCACCTTGAAGTCTATTGCGACTTGAAGATGGTGTCTAACCAAGTATCAAGAGACTACAATGCCAAGGATGAACGGATGGAAACTTACTTACATGTTATCCAAGACCTGGTCGACCAGTTTGAGAAAGTCCAAATTCAGTAATTTTCTCGTGGAAACAACCGCCATGCGAATTCTTTGTCCACTCCAAGTTCCAGCATTGATTTCGACCTTAGAAGAACCATCGAGGTGGTGTACCTTGCCTAAGCAAGTATTGTATGACCAATGATCATCGAACAATTCCTCATCATCCAAAAAGACCAAGATGTATGGACTCGATCATGGTCAATTTGCAAGAGGATGTTCTTCCAGATGATAATAATCAAGGCCATCATGTCAGGGTAAAAGATGATCATTTTTACCTATCACCTGAGGGAAAACTCTATAGGAAATCTTTTATCGGTTCAAACTTCTGATGTGTTCATTTAATTGATATCTATCAAATTATGTATGAACTTTACAGTGAGATATAGGAAAGCCATACTAGAGGAATATCTTTAGCATTCAAAGCCATCAAGGAAGGCTATTGATGCCCTTATTTTAAATAATACACAGTCTCCTATGCAAGGAAGTGCAAAAAGTTCTGAGAATTATCATATATGCTTTATTAATTAGACAACGACCTTAGGTCATTGACTGTCATGTGGCCCTTTGCTCAGTGGGTATTGGACATTGTGGGTTACCTACCTACAACACCAAGAAATTAGAAGTATCTCCTAATATACATAGACTACTTTACCAAGTTAATAGAAGATGAAGCTTTGGAAAATATCAGGGACATTGGTATTATCATATTTATTTGGAGGAAAATCGTGACCCATTTTAGTGTGACGGGGACAATCATCACTGATAATGGAAAGAAATTTAAGAGAGAACCATTTCAATATTTCTACAACAACTACAACATTAAGAACTACTTCAATTTGGTAGCTTACACACAGAGTAATGGGTAGGCCGAGCCTTTTAACAAAATGGTGCTCAATAGAATGTGAAGAATATTGGAGAAATCAAAAGGTGCTTGGGTGGATGATCTCCCACACATCCTATGGGCATATCGTACAATGCCCTAAAGGTCAATGGGGGATATTTCATTTACCGTATATTATAAAATGGAATCAATAATTCCTTCAGAAGCTGGCTTACTGATAATGAAGACAACTGTTGCCGACCAAGGCCTAAACAAAAAAATCATAAGGACTATGCTTGACCTGACCGAGGAGCAAAGGGAATGATCCTTGATCAAACTGGCTTCTAACCAATAATAGTTATCTAAGTACTATAATAAGGGCATTAGCCCAAGAAAGTTTCAAGTTTAAGAGTACATCCTAAGAAAAGTGCTCAACAATGCGAATAATCCATAATATGGCAAGCTATGACCCAATAAGGAGGTCCCCTTCAAAATTACCAAATAAGACCTCTAAGGATCCTACCTTTTAGAAACAATAGGGCCTGTAATGCAATAAATCTTATGAAATTTTATTTTTATCTTTGTTTAAATTTTAAATTTCTGTTCATCGCACGATTTAAAGTTCACTTAACGTAATTAGCTTTCTTATTGTTCCAAAAGGCATGCGAATTCTATATAGTTATGAGTTATCATTGTAGAAATAATGTCTATTAATTCGTCCAAATTTACCCAATCAATTTATGGTAATTGATTCAAATACTAGATCAAACAGTGGTCGTCACTATAAATACATAAGTAAGATTACGATCAATCAAAACTTAAGGTTAAAAATTTTCGTCATTAATAAAAATGAAAACATAAATAATTTCCAAGGCAAGAAAAATACCTATGAGGGATCCTTACGCACTCATTTTCATGACTTTGGTCTGCTAAAATCTCGAATGGGTAGATGGACCTATGATCGGGTGAATTTTTACCATGGTTTCTCATAAGCCAAATATTGTGTGACAACATTTTCTAAAATATAAGGAAAGAAATAAACACATGCTCAGCATAAAAATGGGCAAGTGAAAAACATGATAACTAACTTATAATTACATTAATGAGATATGCATCTTACAAAAGCCCATGTTGGAAAAATTACAAAATAAACACATGAAAGTATGATAAAGATAGTCGTTATCATTGGTGGGTTATCACTTTAGAGACCTCATCTCTTTGCCTTTCATTAGGATTGGGTTGGAATTCATCATAACTATCATGAGACAGCAAGTATCTCTTCACCATTTGAAAATGAATTGTGTCAGGAAGAATCCAACACTCATCACTCCCGAAAGGAGGATGACTATAAGAAGGGCACTCTACTTGGTAGTAGTACCAAAGTTCAATGTCCTTGGGAACCTTCATGAAAATAAGAGAATTAATCCAACTGTGATTAAAGTCCACATGGTTAGCTTCATCCCGATACAGGGGAATATTTATCCATCCCTCGTCATAATAAGCAGCCCAAACTGCGCAACACTATGCCAAAATGCATTTATTAACAGGCTATTTTTTATTACTAAAATTATTTTACTATTACTAATTTCTTATAATAAATTCCCATTAGTAAATTTCATATTTCCGTTATTAATTTTAAAAATAAAAAAAAAGATTGGAAGCAGTTTATACAACACCCTTAAAAAAGGAGAAGCGCCAAGTTTTCCCTCACCATCCCTGATGTTCTATTCTGCACGAAGTCCTTAGGGTTATATGTCTTGAGATGACGAGACACTCCTCATTGTTGGGATTCTAGTATGTTCCTGGATTTTTCTATATAAGTTTACATTTATTTATAATTTGGTTAATCCCAGAACAATTAATGGTATAATTGTTTTTAACTTGATTATTGCACTAACATTTATTTTTTGATTTTATTGAATAACTCATTATTTGATCAATATTTTCTTTTGGAAGATGAGTGATCCTAAGTTTCTCCTAGAGTTTTATATCATCCCCCTCTGCTTTGGTTAATCCCATCTCATTTTGGGATTAATCAGAAATGTATTGATGTGATACAAATCACACGTACTTGTCAATCTGAAACTTGCATTCAGATTCAGATTTGGATGCACACATATTAATATTTAACGTCTTGTGAGTATTACAACATTTATTATCATTTAATCTAACAACTTAAATGGCTTAAATTGATTTTTGGTCATACACGAATAATATATTTGGAAATATGTAAGCTATGGGAGCACATGGTGCATATCACATTTGCTGTAAATTGATTAACACAGTTGGTATTGATTTAAGATCATTAAGGCCCCCAAATTTATGGATTCATATACACATGGAGTGAAAATGGGATGTTTTATGAGGCATAATTGATTTTTACCGTGGTGGAACATTTCAATGGTGTATATGGTTTCACATGCACATGGGTATTGTGTTACATTCAAAAGATTCATACATGTTGGTAGTTTTAATCATTACCATCAAATGGTTTAGATGGTTTTTCATAATTATTGTATTTAGTTTTAAGTTTGATCTTATTGATCAATTATGGTTTCGGATGTCGTGTTAATGGTCCAATTTTGTATTGATTCACATGGACTTCAAATTTACTTTATTATTGGCTTCATTTAAGGAATAACATGGGTTGTGTATATTCTATGCAGGCCAGTTTGATTCGTTCTGAATTTTACTATGTATTCAGATGGATTTGTGTCAGTCCCATTTCATATTTGATGTTTAGCTTTAATTTTATCTCTCTCCGTGATATTTTACTTACTTCTACATGATTTAGGTTTTCTACGAGGAACTATAAAAAAAGGTTTATGTACAAATACCCCTTTTGGATTACTCTCATTCTTGATTCCAGTGGTATTCTACCATTTCCTTCTTCTACTTCTCTTTCTTTACATTTAACATCATATTTGATAGTGCGGTGCTATATTTTGTCTAAATTTTCTATTGAATTTCTGTTAATGTTTCATCAGATTTTTTGTTTGTATTAAAAATTTCGATTATAGATATTTTATTGGTTGCTTAGAAATTTATATATAATGAATTTCTTAGATGTCTCAGTAAGAGCACGAAATAATAACTGAATCATTTAATTGATTCATGAACAAATACGTTATAATTGTTTTGTGAAATTACAAAGGTACAATAGAGAAACCAATCTCAACCCAAAAGGACATAAACAAGTTAATGATATACATAAAATTTCAGTATGCACAATACTTTGAGTATCTAAGCACCTTACGTGAGGAACTTTCAATATAACGAATAGTTTTTTTCTAATGAAGCAAACTATGCCCATACTAAGATATGTTTTTTTATTTTTTCTCCTACACTATTGTTTCTCAAAGAATAAGAGGTTTTTGTAATTTATTGTGTCAAAGAAAAAAAGTTGAATGCTTCATTGTATGTGCACAAAACTTATTTTTGTTTGTTCCCTTTGGGGTTGAGCTTGCTTTAGGTATCCAACAAGACCTTTCCATACATAAGTATATCAGTTATAACATATTTTAGTATATCAGTATACTTAATAGACCTCAAAACATTTTACATGTCCTATTTTGTTATGTTGAGTGATATATGGGGAAAAATTGAATGGTTTTCTTTGTTATTGTGTAATTAGGATTTTGATATTCCACCAGCGGTGCATGTTTCGAGGGTATTTACCAAAGATGAAGGCCCCACCTTAGTCAAGAGGAATAAAATAGTGTTGGGTCAACACTTAGGAACATTAGAGGCACTACACAACTTTTTAAGTTCTCTAAAAACGTATAATGGACAAAAAAATTGGGATGACCATTATAATAGATCTAAAAGGACAGTAATATTTATGCGTCCTTTATAATAGTTTTAAGGACATCAAAAATTTATTTTCCTTTATAATAACTCCAAAAGAAGATCACTATTTTGTCCCTTAAAATATTTTGTTTCCTCATTTTTTATTAGTTTTTCTATTTCTCCTATAAACCTATCTTCAGTCTACTTATCTTTCCTAAAAGCTTATTTCCCTCGTATTATTTGACAGTAAAAGAAATATTATAAAGGACACAAGTATTATGGGCAGTTTATAAATTGTCGCTTAAAAAAGGTAGAAAGGACATCAAAACTTATTTGTCATTTATAATAGATCAACAAGGACAATAAATAGACCGTCCTTTAAAATTTTCTGTTACCTATTTTTTACCTCTATCCCCTCTTTTATTTTTCTATCCCCTTATTTTTTTCTCAAATATTTAAAAGAAATTCATACCAAATTACTCCCACATACCCAAGCCCTACCCACCCATTTTTTTCTCCTCGTTCTCCTCCCTCTCACCTAATCAAACCCTATCCTCTCCTCTCTCTCACCTTATCCCCCTCCTCTCCTTCCTCTCTCATCTTTCTCCCCCTCCACGCTTACTCCTCTCTCGTTCTCATCTCATCCCCTTCTCATCATCCTCGCCCTCTCGACCTCCACTCCTTCTTGAATTTTCTTCCTCCAGCAGTATATTGGTATGTTTTTATTTTTATTTTTTTTTGTTTAGATTTGATTTGTGTAGTTTTTTTCTATAAGTAAATCCCCAAGTTTTTTCGTAATACATTCATAATTTATTTTTCTGCAGTGAATATGTAATAAGTATCCATAAATCCACAATTTGTTTTTTTCTACAATTAATTCGGAATTTGTTTAAATTATTTTGTGCTAATAGTATTCTTTTATATATATTTTTTAATTGTTATATGATTTGTTTTTTACATACTTCTAATTTTTTTTTATTTATAATTATTATTTAAAACTAATGGATATATTTAAATTATTTAGATTACGTTGATATTTATTAGTAGATATTGTTTTGAAGCTTTAATGGTAATGTTATGATGAATTATTTGGGGTTGATTTTGTCTAATTGTTGTTGTTATTTAATTGTGGTTGGTTTTCATTATTATAGAATAAAACTGATACTTAAGACGGGTAAAACGATTGAAAACGTGTTAAACAATTAAAAATGAGTTAAACGAATATAAATGAGTTGTGTTGGGTTAACGGGTGTGAACTAGTCATGTTAGGTTAACGGGTGTGAACGAGTCATATCGGGATTAACCGATCAACACGATTCATTTTATTAAAGTTTTTACTATTGAAAAGTAATTGGACAGAAAATCGATTGGGGAAACGAGTAGATGAGTTCAGCTTTACATTAGTAAATTTCAACCACTTGTTGTACAAAGATAATAGATCGACCGGCGAGCCTTTTATCTTAGCATCCAAATTTGAACAAATGTGGTACATGGAAGATCTTTTGGAACCACATTGGCATGTAGATGTCCAAATGACACCTTGAGATTGGTTTGATAGTTATTCAACCACAAAGGAAGAATTAAAAGCCCGTCCATTCGAGTCGTTTAGTATGAAAGAGTTATAATATGATCAAAACATGTCTTGGGTGAGACAAGATGTAGATGGATTCGTAATTGATATATCTATTCCTGATGGTGATGGTTGTGATGATGACATAGACGAAGAATGAGAGTCAATAAATTGTAAATTTATACGTAGGCACTATAAAATATGTTTATCTTATTTTTATCTTATGATTTATTATGTTTTATCATATTTTTTTATTAATACAATAACTAATCATATATTTTGTTTTCTTGTAGCAGATTCATTATGGTTAGCTCCTAAACAACAGAGCGACACATGCATCACCCGCATCTCAGATTCAGGTATATAAATTTTATTTCTCGAGGAAGTTAAATATTGCACTAAACACAATATACACATTTGTTCCACTTCGTATCTGCTTGTGTTAATGTTCTTTGAACATGTACTATTGATGGAACACCTTCTTATGGAGTTAAAAATGAGTTACAGTTCATCTCACACGAGGGTATATACTAAAAGATATCTATACATTACGATTTTATAAATATTTATATATTTTTACTCATTTCTTTTGAACATGTGACACAAATGATGCATTTTAAGAGGAACATTAAAGGGAGTGCTAAACAATGGGATTAATGGGGTAGTGTTGAGAAAATTTATAATTGGCTCGGATGAAGATTGCCAACCAATTAGACCATATGTGAAGACGTTGGTGAGTCAACTCGGCTATTATGCACGTCAAGTGGATGGGTTTCCTCTGAATTTGCCTTCTTAGACATGTAAGAAAAAGGATCTCACATACGATGTCAATAATAGAGCAACTAGTAGATAGGTATAAATAGGTCAATAATTGCAATGCAAACGACTTCGTTAAATTTTGAATATTCTTTTGGTGGAAGTTTGCAAATTCCAATTACGAAAAGAGTTTGATTATGCTATATGATTTTTTCTTAATTTGTAGGAAACGATTAAAAGACAATTGGATGTGCTAACGGTGGATTAACAAGATAGTGTGGAAGTGAGGAATGCTATACTTGAGGACATGGAGAACATGGGAAAGTCTTGTATATGGGAGTATGTATCAAGTATACTTCCTCACGCTCATCTCATTATTATGTTAATGAGATTTTTCGACCTGAAAATGAGGTCATTGAGTGAGAGATTCGTTAACAGGAAGAGGTTGAGGCATAATAGAATCGTTATAAAGAACAAATTGACATGGTGCGTGCCGATTTCAAAAATGAAATACAAGAAAGAGTCACTAGGAAAAAGAGAGATACTCCAGTAGAAGCTAGGATTAAAATCCCTCGTATGATACGAGAGGCAAGAATCCAACTACCACCACCACCACCAGTTGATACTTATGATACCACACTTGACTATTTAGTTTTGTTAGTATTTTAAGGGTTGTATGTTGGTTCAATATGACTTTGCATTTTTTTTTCAATTTACTATTATTATATTGGAGATTGCTTCGATTTTTGAATGAATACAATTTTTATTATTGAATTTAGGTTGACTTCAATATAGTGTATAAAAAATATATATTTATCTATTAGAACAACTATAGTTGTCATTTAATATATTAATTTGGCACCAAATTTTAGGTGCCAAAATATATTCGCGACAACTTCTTTTGCTCTTAATACTTCCTTTTAAAGGATAACAAACATTTTTCCTTATAAACATCTAGTAGTTATTGGATTTAAAAGGATAGAACTAAAAGGACGACCTATTTTTATGCTAAAAACTCATAATGAACAACGGTTGCTGTTCTGTTTTCTTTTTCTGATGCCCACCTATTAGAACAACTCTTCCTATCTTATGGTTGTCTTATATACTACTGAGGACATCATATGGGATTTTGGGATAAATAATTAACAGTCCTTAATTTTCATTTTTCTAGTAGTGAGGTAATATTAAACCTTTTTATTTGCTTCATTATCCTTTTAATAATTCAAACTTACCTCTGTGTGTGTGTGTGTGTGTGTGTGTGTGTGTGTGCGTATGTGTGTATACACACACACACCATTTTATTTCAGCATTTTTTTGTCGTCCAAAGGTAGTAATTTGAAATACTGCCTTGCTATCAAATTCTTTTTGAATTTTTATGATATCTTATTATATATACACATGCAGTTGGAAGCTTGGGAAGCCTCAAAACTATAAATCCATTTTTCTCATATTTGTAATATTTTTTACAGTTAAAAATAACACGTGTTTCATTATAACTGAGCTCTATCCTCAAAAGTTTAAAAATATCAGTTATCAAACAACCACATATGTATTTCACGATTCTTTTATGTTTTTCAAATTGTATAGATTTAAGGTGACCCACATATACTCTCCCTCGCAATATTCACTATATTGTCACGTGTTTTGCTTTTTTATCTTCCCAAGTGTGATTGTATAGGGGTGATTTCAATGTGATACGATGCACTCACTCTCTCATTCTTTTGCTTGCAATGCATAATGCGAAGTGGTAGTATCATTTAAGTGAATATGCATGGTTTTTACATTATGACATAGCCTAATAATTTTTATAGAAAAATAATCCTTTTAAAACGGGTAGCCATTTTTACATCTATATCCCTGTTTCTTCTTTATATTCATTCTAATTATTCAATTTAATAAACTTGGTTTAAAAGCTTTTGTACTTATAGAGATCATAAAAAAACCAGTAGATCATTTCGTCCAATCATATATTATATTTTAAAAAATGCATACTATGATATATTAATTTAAGGTGGTGATTGGGTGGCTATTAATTCAGAACGGGAGAATTATGCATGTTCTTTTGAATTGTTAAACCATCCAAAGAGGAGAAGGACCTAACTTGAGAACAATAGTATGATATTGATATGGAAGTTCGTTTGTATGAGTACACGAGTTTTTTTAACAAATCAAATCCAATCTCTAATCCCTATCTCCTTGGAATAACTTTTCCTATAACTAGAGATGTGGGGATGAATTTCTTTCTAATCCTTTTTAGAGTTCTTTTAGTGATCAAACTCTACAGTTTTTTCATCCAAACCCCTTGGATATTTTAGGATCATTTTTCCAAACCAAGAAGAACACAATCCAAAGTTCTAAACCCTTGTATATAATTTCTCTATTGCTAATTTATTGAGTCCATCCTCTATGACTGAAGAAGATCAAAATTGCATATTTCAATGGCTGATCAGTGGATACCGAGGAAAGATCTGCATCCTGTGGGTAGTGTTGGACTGCATCACTTTCTATTGAAGATTAAAAGACAAAATAAAATATTACATAGTGGATGTCTAAGTACTCCGTCTGTCGTGTTTTCTTGAGTCTTAAACTGTGTTGAATATAGGGTTTTCCCCGAAAGGGATTTTTCCTCTACTTCTTCTTCCCTCTATTTTGGTTTGGATATGTGGTTTGGATTTTGGCTTCACATAACTTTGCATTTCCCTTAATCTAAATAAGGATAAAATTTTGTAAAAAGTGAATATTTTTATGTGTGACCTATTATATAAGTGAATCCGTATAACTCATGCGTTCTTAAAATAAGAACTAGAAAAGAAAAAGCTTGAAAAATACATGAATTACCAAAGATATAAAGGTAATACTAAAAAAAGTGAACATGCGTATGAACAATATACAAGTGTATCACCATATTAATATAAATACATACACTAGTGGATGAAATATATCGATCAATAAGAATATGAAGAAGGATACGTGATATGAACAATCACTACTCCAAAATAACAATCTGGCATGGTTTAAAACCATTCCAAACCCAATCTGGCATGGTTTAAAATTATGCTAGAACAGATCATTCCAGATTTTTTGACACTGTTCAAAAACCGTGCCAGATTATCAAATCTAGTACGCTTTTGGCACAATTTTAAATCGTGTCATTTTTTTATTTTCTAGCACGCTTTTGGCACGGTTACAAAGTGTGCCAGATTATTTCATAAGTGTACTCATATTTTACAATTTGATAGAGTTTTGGCATGGTTTTAAACAGCACCAAATTTTTGAATTAGTATAAAAAATATATGTTCTTTGAAAACAAATCATAAAAATCAGCAAATTGCAAATCTAGCAGAATATTTTTATTATTTACCGAAAAATATTTAAATTCACAAATTGCAAACCTGACACGTTGTTGATAAACTAATATACAAACTAAACTTCAAAATATTAGAAGTCTTAATAGTTCACAGACCAAAAAAGATTAGGTAGGATTTCCTATGTTTTTTAGGCATTCCGAAACCCGTCAAATTAAGACTTTTGTTAATGTATAGCCTGCAAGACAATAAAATTTCACAATAAAATTATAAATCCCTCACAAAAATAAAATTAAACAATAAAATTACAAATGCCCTCATGATCGTAACACATAAAAAAAAGAATATCGAATGTTAACAATAATAAATAAACAATGTATCTGTTGTAAACCATAAACTTCTTCGCGTGTTCCATGGGGATACAATCTAACAATAAAATGTTATCCTATAAAAAATAGCATACAAAACAAATGATATCAGTAATCATATAATTTAAAAAAATCACATTGAAGTTGAAAAATTGCATATGTTTTTCGTCATACTTACAAATTATCATCATATTCTCAAATCACGAGTCCCGTGATAACGCGATCAATTCATACGAGTTACATTGTTGTCGTAAGGTGTTTTTGCCTCTTATAGGGCTGTTTTACATTTTCATCCTCCAACGGCATGTTTTTAAGCCTAAATCTAGATATTATAAAATTATCATTGTATTCTCAAACCGAAAGTCGCTTGACTATGCGCTCAATTCCTACGAGTTACATTGGTCCCGTGCGAGGTGTTCGTTCCTCTAAAGGGGATGTTTTGTGTTTTTGCTCTCTAATGACATGTTTTTAAGAATAAGTTTAGATATTTTCAAATTATCTTCATATTCTCAAATCGGGAGTTCCGTGCCTATGCGATCAGTTCCTACGAGTTACATTAGTCCCGTACGAGGTGTTCGCATCTCTTACGGGGCTATTTTGAGATTTCACCCTCTAACGATAAATTTTAAAGCCTAAGTCCAGATATTTAAAAATTATTATCATAGTCTTAAACCGGGAGTCCCATGATAATGTGGTCACTTCTTATGAGTTATATTGGTCCTATGTGAGGTGTTTGTGCCTCTTACGAGGTTTTTTAGCAGCTGCTTTGGGTTTTCTCCCACTAATGGCATGTTTTTAAGCTTAAGTCTAGAAATTTGAAAATTAGAATCATTTTCTCAAATCGGGAGTCCCCTTGACTACCCGATCAATATCTACGATTCACATTGATATGGTGCGAGGTATTCGTGCCTCTTACATGGCTGTTTAGCGATTGTTTTTGGTTTTCGTCCTCTAACGACATGTTTTTAAGCCTAAGTCTATATATTTACAAATTACTATCATATTCTTAAATCGAGAATCCTGTGACTATGCGGTCAGCTCATACGAGTTACAATTATCCTGTGCGAGGTGTCCATGTTTCTTGTGAGACCGTTTGGGGCTATTTTGTGTTTCATCCTCTAATGGCATGTTTTTTAAGCCTAAGCCTAAACATTTGAAAATTATCATTATAATCTCAAACAGGTGGTCCCGTGACTACGCCGTCGTATCCTATGAGTTACCCTTGTCCTGTGTGAAGTGTTCATGCCTCTTACGGGGATAATTAAGGTTTGTTTTTATTTTTCTCCCTCTAACTGTATGTTTTAAAGTCTAAATCTAGACATTTGAAAATTAATTTTATATTATCAAACTGAGAGTCTCGAACTATGCAGTCAGTTACTATGACTTACATTAACCCCGTGCGAGGTGATCGTGCTTCTCACAGGGATGTTTGGGGGCTATTTTGGATTTTCTCCGTCTAACGGAATAATTTTAAGCCCAAGTCTAGATATTTTCAAATTATCATAAAACTCTCAAACTAGGAGTCCCATGACTATGCAGTCAGCTCCTATAAATTACATTGGTCCCGCGCGAGTTGTGAATGACTCTTACGGGCCTGTTTGGGGGTTATTTTGGATTTCCCCTCTAACTGCATGATTTTAAGCCTAAGCTTAGTTATTTTCAAATTATCATCATATTTTCAAATTGAGAGTCCCATGACTATATGTTTAGTTCCTACAAGTTACATTGGTCCCGTACGAGGTGTTCGTGCAACTTATGAGGAAATTTGGGGGATGTTTTAGGTTTTTACCCTCTAATGACATGTTTTTAAGACTAAGTCTAGACATTTTCAAATTAGCATCATATTCTCAAACCGGGTGTCTTGAGACTATGCAGTCAGTTCCTACGAGTTAATTAATCCCGTGGGAGGTGTTCGTGCGTCTTATGGGGCTGCTTAGGGAATATTTTGGATTTTCACCTTTTAACGACATGTTTTTAATCCTAAGTCTAGATATTTGAAAATTATTATCATATTGTCAAACCAGGATTCCCGTGATTATGTGGTGAGTTCATACGAGTTACAATGATCCCCGTGCGTAGTGTTTGCGCCTCTTACAAGACTGTTTGGTTGTTTTTTAAGTTTTATCACTCTAAAGGAATGTTTTTAAGCCTAAGTCTAGATATTTGAAAATTATCATAATCAAACCGGGAGTCCCGTGACTACGCTTTTAGTTCCAACTAGTTACATTTGTCTCGAGAAATATGTTTATGCCTCTTACGAGGCCGTTTGTGGCTATTTTGAGTTTTTGGCCTCTAACAACATGATTTTAAGCTTAATTCTAAATATTTCATGACATTTTTACACCTGGAGTCATGTGACTATACGTTAAGTTGCAATGACTTACGTTAGTCGAGTGCGAGGTGCCTATGCATCTTACGAGGCTGTTTGGGGGTTGTTTTGGCTTTTCACACTCTAACGACATGTTTTTAAGACTAAATATAAACATTTGCCAATTATCACCATATTAACAAACATGTAGTCTTGTGACTATGTGGTTAGTTCTTACGAGCTACAATTGTCCCGTGCGAGGTGCTCGTGCCTCTTACACGGCTGTTCGGGGGCTATTTTGGTTTTTCATCCTCTAAACGACTTGTTTTGAAGACCAAGTCTGTATATTTTCAAATTAGAATCATATTCTCAAAATGGGAGTCTCGTGACTATGCTGTCAGTTCCCACGGGTTAGTTGGTCCCATGCGAGGTGTTCATGCCTCTTACGGGACTCTTTGGGGGATGTTTTGTTTTTTCTCCCTTTAACGATATGTGATTAAGCCTAGGTCAAGATAATTGCTAATTATCGTCAGATTCTCAGATCATGAGTTCCGTGATTACGCGATCAGTTCTTACAAATTTCATTGTTCGGTACGAGGTGTTTGTGCCTCTTACGAGTTTTTTTTATGTTATTTTTGGTTTTGTCCCTTTAATGGAACTCTTTTAAGACTAAGTCGAGATGATTTAAAATTATTGTAACATTCTAAATTCGAAGCCACGTGACTACGTGATCAATTCCTACGAGTTACATTTGTCCCACGCGAGATGTTCGTGCCTCATGTGAGGTCGTTTTGGGGTTGTTTGGGTTTTTTTCCTCTAACGACATGTTTTAAGCCTAAGTCTAGATATTTAAAAATATTCATGATATTTTTAAACCAAGAGTCATATGAGAATGTGGTCACTTCCTACGAGTTACATTGGTCTCGTGCGAGGTGCTCATGCCTCTTATGAGCCGTTTGGTGGCTGTTTTGGGTTTTCCCCCTCTAATGACAAGTTTTTAAGCCTAATTATAGATATTTTCATATTTTTTTCATATTCTCAAATAGGTAGTCTAGTGACTACGCGGTTAGTTCCTATGAGTAACAATGGTCCCGAGTGAGGTGTCCATGCCTCTTACGAGGCCGTTTGGGGTTGTTTTGGATTTTTTCTCTCTAACGACATGTTTTTAAACCTAAGTATAGATATTTGCAATTGTCATCATATTCTCAAATAGGTAGTCCCGTGATAAGGTGGTCAGTTCCTACAAGTTATATTGGTCCCGTGGGAGGTATTCGTGCCTGTTCAGGGATATTTGGGGGTTAGTTGGGTTTTTTTTCCTTTTAACGGTATGTTTTTAAGCCTAAGCCTAGATATTTTGAGATTGTCATCATATTCTCAAATTGGGGGTCCCATGACTATACGGTGAATTCCTACAAGTTACTTTGGTCCCGTGTGAGGTGTTCGTGTCTCTTACCAGGGTTTTTGGGCTTTTCTCCCTCTAACGACATATTTATAAGCCTAGATATAGATATTTTCAAATTAGCATCATATTATCAAATTGGGAGTCCCGTGACTATATGGCCAATTCCTATGCATTGCATTGGTCCCATACGAGGAGTTAGTGCCTCTTACGAGGATGTTTGGTGGTTGTTTTGAGTTTTGTCATCTAACGACATGTTGTTAAGTCTAAGTATAAATATTTTCAAATTAATGTCATATTCCTGTGACTACACGATTAGTTCCTACGATTTATATTTAGTTTGTGTGAGTTATTCGTGCCTCTTACGGGGCTATTTGGGGATGGTTTTGGGTTTTCGCTCCTAACGACATGCTTTTAAGCCTAAGTCTAGATATTTGAGAATTATTGTCATATTCTCAAACTCGGAGTTGTAACACCCTATATTTTTAATGACTTTCAAAATGGTATTAATTAGAATTAATAGTGGGATTACTGAAAATTAATCCGGATTTAAATATTACTAGAGAATAAAGTAATATGTCATTTATGTTGAATATTACTTGTTATTAAAAGTAATATATATGATTATGAATTTACATATGATTATGATTTAAAAAAAATTATCGCGAGTGATGATTACGACAATTGCGGTAATTAAGTAGGGACGCGCGTGTGAGTCGTGTCAGGACTATATTTAAATGGAATGAAAAGTAAATTATTTTTATGTCATCTGAATGGTTGTTTTGACTGCTCCAAAGTGTCCAAAAGGGTTTAAATAGTAAAAAAAAATCTACTTGGGTGCTTGATTTGGGTCTCGGGGCACTTTGGAACCGAATAGACACCCCGGAAAGGTATTTTGGTCATTTTACATATGAAGTGAATAGTAACCACGAAAATTGAGGATTATTTATAAGTCTAAAAGGTGGTAAAATTCATAGTTCATTCATCAAACTTAGAGAGAAAGACTTAAGGGAGAGTAAAAGATTTATTTGGGAAAAAAAGAAACACCTCTAGGAAGTCAAGGGGCCAAAGGTCCACCGCCAACGAAAGTTGGATGGAAAAGGGGAGGACCACCAGTAAACTATGACCCCTAATGGTTCAAACGTACAATCTAAAGGCAAGTGATTTAACCTTTGTAAACTTAACATATATATTGTCCATGTTAGGATAGTTGTGAAATTCTGAAACTTGCATGATTTAAAAATAAAATATGGTGATTTTAATTGATTTCTTGAAATGAGAACTATGTAGGATTAATTTATTTTTGGATATGTATTTTAATCCACAAAATTTGGGAATCATTTGGTAAAGAAAAATCTGGGTTTTATGGTTGTTCTATTATGGGTGATATAATAAGGATTTTTTGTATTTTAAAGAAAAACATCATGATTTATTTAAAATTCTTGATGGATTTATGTTTTTTAATGATTAAATATCACTTATATATCTTGTTATATCATTTGGGATGATTTATATGGAGTTTGGGATCATATAGTAGAGGTTTTTGAGGATGAAAAATGAGTACCCCCGTAACTATTCAGGAAATCTGGGCAAATATCTGGTCGATCTACCGATCGACCCAAGAACATCGATCGATCGACCAAAATCATCGATCAATCGACCCCCCTGGAAATGTAATTTGTTTCCTTTTTAATTCTTGATTAAATCCCAACTTTAGAAATCTTTGGTGTGGATTAAATTAACATAATCGGACTTGGGGAAGGGCAGTAGGACATACTTAAGACCCGAAAATTATTATTGTGTGTGGGATTGATTGAATAGGGGGAATTAATGAGTGTTAATTGAATGAGGCTATATAAATTGGGATTGAAATCGATTAAATGATGATATAAGGTTAGTACCAGTATTAAGAGGGTCGTTAATTACCGGAATAACCTTAGTCTTACATGGGATAACCTTAGAGATGGAATAAAGGGTAAGATTACATTACAGATTAGCGAGAAAAAAAATCTAATTGAAGATAATTTTAATTCATAGAAATTTGGGAGTTGTGATGACATGGACTAGTAGGGCGTGGATGTTTACCTATCGAATTTATATGAGAAATAAATGATCACCCTTCGAGTGATGAGAGAAGCTCGGGAATATAATTTGAAAAGTAAAGTCATAATTTGTAAATACGCAGGACATGTGAGATAAATATACTACGTATGGAAATATTTATATGGGTTGTGCGTGTTTCCTATTGTTATTCAATATAGGTGGGGTGAATACCTCTATTATTAATTTTTGTGTATGACATACCTATGCTTCTTGCTATCGGGGTAGGGATTTCACGCTGTGGACGATCTTATCCTGATGAGACCATTTGGGGGGATTTTATATTCGTACCCTGAGCATAGGACCTTGAACACGTGCTATCAGTGTGAATGATACTTTTGACGGTTAAATGGGAATGTAGGTATGTGCGTGACCCAATTGTCTAGGGAGTATGCTCGCATCCAATATGTGTGTTTTGTTATTTATGGTTCGTGAGAGACGCTGAGCCAATAATCCTTTATATAACGAGAGATGTATCAGGATATGATAACAGAGTATGCATGCACCATAGCGGTGTCTGTGAGGTGCCGTATTATTATATATAATAATGTGATGAAAATATATATTGTGATGTAATCTAATGTGTGAGAATTTGTAGATTAAAATTTATACTGTGATGTAATCTACTCCATGAAATTGCAGTTACAAATGAATAAGAAAATCTGACTGAATTAAGTAAGCGAGTACTTAATCCTATAGCTGTGAAAGGCTAGTTGATATTAAAGAGAAATGGACATGTTTAATTATCATTCGTATTATGTGGGAAATAAGGGGAAATGATAAAGCCTTAATTTGGGGGAGGATAAGGTACGTTAGGCGTGCACACTAGATGAGAGGTGAGAATTATCATGGGAGAGCCCAAGAATCTAACATGTACATAATAAATTTCTTAATTCCACTTGTTAAGCACTTGCTATTTTTAAAAATATTTTACAGTTGGGTTCTGACCCGTTTCCTTATACATTCTCTTATCTATTATATCTTGTACAACAGGTATCTAGTATCAGGGATGCTAATAAAAAATGTGGATGTCTCAACGGGTTATAATGGATAATGGAGAAGCAGACTTTGTTAGACGCGTTCATTTTGTTGATTCATACATCTATAGTATCTATTTTCATTGAGGTCATGTCGCTTGTGGTGACAATTATTATTCAACACAAATAGATAAGAGAAGCGCAATCACCGGGTAAAATAAGAAACATAAAATGCCAATCACACAACAGGAGATGTACGTGGTTCAGTAAGAATGCCTACGTCCACGGTGGTGCAGTCAGTATTATTTCTATATACTCCGGGGAGCATTTACAGAGAATACATTGCGTATCTTTTTCCCTAGACCTAGGGTTTATTATATATATATCTGTCTTCGAGGAGTGGGGGTGTTGGACTCCCCCACGTTTACCATCTTCTCCTGGAACATCTCTATTTGAGAACATGGGAGAAGACTAAGTTACAACTGAATTAATGTTAAGGTGTAAAGGGCTTGGACTTTGGGCCATTTTAATTGGGCTACTCGTCTAGGCCTGTAATGCCAATTTCGAGTACCCACAATTGCCCCTAAATTTGTTGGGCCATAATTTGGACTTAATAAATTTAAATGATTTTTCATAATGGCTCTGTTGCATATCACGTAACTCTTCCCAAAGTTTGAGAGATTATTTAGGCGACAGTCGCTTCGTGTCCTGTGCGTGATGATTAGTATCATTTAAAAGTCATTTTGAGAAGCGTTTCATAGTTGCCGTTTCAAGCTTCTTAGTGTTCTTCCATCTTCTGCGAGTTTTAGCGATTTGTATTCTCTTTTCCAGGTCTTCATTTTCTTCACGTTCGATCTCCCTCGTCATTTGGGCATGTGATCTTGCACTGCCCAAGCCAAATTTCCATCTCGTAAGTTTCCCTTACTTTCTATTTGTGTTTTCTTTGAATTTGTAGTTTAGGGTTTACAAATGGCAAAGACAGGTAATAGATCATTGTCTGAGTTTAGGAAGTTTTACAATATCCCATAGTGGGTAGAGATTGAGTGCGCTTCTCTCACCCAAAAATGTTAGAGGGATAGATGATGCTCATTGGATTCACGTCTTATTGCTTTCTCAAGGGGTCTTACTTTTCCTCCAAACGATTTATTCTTGCATTTCTTTGGTTATTTCAATATTGTTCACGCACAGTGTTCTCCCAATGTATGAAAGATAATCAATGGCGTCCATAGAATAAATCAACTTTATGGCACCAAATTAGGGCTCACCAAAGTCTGTTATTGTTATTCCTTTTCTCGAACTAGCTCTGGTATTCTTGATCTCAAAGACAGGAGTCGTGACAGGGTATTGGTAGTAAACCTACCTGATTCCCACAAGGATTACTGGCAAGATGGATTTCATAATTGGTCAAGGCTTGGAATATCAGGGAGTCCTTAGCTGACGGTGAACATCCCCGGTCTGCTGCTTTCTTTCTCGAGTACAAAAATGTTGGGTCTAGCTTTATAGGGAGGCATGTGGATAGTCTTATGGAACTTGATACCTCTGAAGAGACTGCTGCCGATCCCATTCAGTTGGACGAGGAGGAGAGCAGTTCTGAGAGTGATATCAGAGGTGGTGTTGAAGGCAATTTTGGCGAGGGGAGATCCAGTGGTGACAGTTCTTCTGATTCAGAAGAGGTTTTTGAAGCCCAAGAACCTTCGAGCACGTCCAGCAGCTCTAGCGAGGAAATGGTTCCTCCATGGAAAAATTTGATCCGAGATGATGATGATGATAATGATCATGTGCTTCTCGCTTAGAGGTCGAAGAAGCAGAAGTCCAGCACTGGGGCTGTTGCTACTAGTTCTCGATCAACTGCTCAGGAACATGAGAAGAAGAGAAAGGAAGAAGAGCAGGTGAAAGAGGGAGAGGAGGAAGGAAGAAGAGAAGAAGAAAATTTAGGAGAAGAAGAAGGTCGAGGAGAGGAGTAGGATAGATAAGGAGAAGGAAAAAGAAGAGGAGAGGAGAAAAATGAAAGCGAGGACAAAGGTTGGGCAGGCCTTGGTGCCCGTGTTCGCATTGTCGGAGGGTGCCTCGGTTGCCACTTCTCCCCAGTTGGCCCCTGCACTTCTCGAGCGAGTAGTCCTTCCTGCTGACCGCCAATAGGCGATGGGGAGTGACCAGTTAACTCTGCAAGCGAGCCAGAGGCTAGCCTTGGTAAGCCTATTTCTCTTCTCTAATGCTTCCTAATTTCTATCTGTTTCCTTCTTCTAATATCTTCTTTTAGTTTGCAGTTTGTGATTGATTTTGCCGTGCTCTATCGCTCTCGTAACGAGCTGATTAATAAGAATGGCGAACTGGATAAGCAGAATGCTACTTTGAGGGTGAAGGGTACAGAGCTCGAGGCTAGTTTGAAGGCCGCTGATGCTGCTCGGATATCTTCTAATCTTGCTCTTATTAAAGATAATCATGAGCGGGAGGCAGAAATTAAAGAACTGAAGGAACTGCAGCAAGCCTACGATTTGGTATGCTCGAGCAAGCTGGCGGTTGTGGAGGAGAACAAGGTGTTGACCGAGCAGCTGAAGGAGAAAGAGTCTCAGGTAGCCACTGTAAAAAAGGACTCATATAACTCGAGGTGGGCTACTGCGTATGAAGACGCTGAAGTTCAGATAGGCTACATCAGCCATTTGAACTTCAAGAAGGGCTGAAACAAGGCCCTGTTAGCTGTGTGGATGTTACTTCTCCTCTATTTGACGAGCACGATCCAGGCGCAAAGCCAATTATGGATGAAGACGTTGCCCCATCCATTGAAGGTGTTGACCCTACCTCCCAGACAGTTCCTGCTGATGCCCTTCCTGCTCAGGTGACAAAGGTTGTCACTGCTGAGGGAGGTGCTTTCACTACTGCTGATAAGGGGAAGTAGCCAGCTTCTTCTGGGTAGCCTGAGGTTTCCAGCTAATTTACCCTTAGGGTTACTCTTATATTTTTAGTTGTAATTTCCCTTTTTGCTTCTTTAATGTACTCTGATATTTTTCGTATGAATAAAATGAGAAGATTTTTTCCTTTAGTGTACTGAATAATTCTTTCATTGCTCTTTTATTACTTGTAGTTAATTGATGTTGATAATTATATACCAACCACTTCTCAATTGGGAAGAATGGTTGGTCCTGATGTAAGTTCTGAAGTTCGTTATACCTTTGTGAGGATTTGCAAATCACTGCGATTGAGGAATAAGCGTTTTATAGAGCAGACTAAGCTCGTCGTTAAACTGAAAGATAAGCTCCAAGAGATGGAGGAAGTTTTATATGAATAAAATGAGAAGACTTTTTCCTTTAGTGTACTGAATAATTCTATCTTTCATTGCTCTTTTATTACTTGTAGTTAATTGATGTTGATGATTATATACCAGCCACTTCTCAATTGGGAAGAATGCTTGGTACTGATGTAAGTTTTGAAGTTCGTTATAGCTTTGTGAGGATTTTCAAATCACTGCGATTGAGGAATAAGAATTTTATATAGGAGACTAAGCTCGTCGTTAAACTGAAAGATAGGCTCCAAGAGATTGAGGAAGTTGGTGCCTCAGTCCAAGAAGAGGTGAATACACTGAGAGCAAAGCTTCTAGATGCTTCTGAGATCAACCAGGTTGGGGAAATTCTTCAGTAAGAGAATGAGGCTTTAAGGAGGGAAGTCTCGCAACTTAGGGAGCATGCATCGAGCATCGCTCCTACTGTATTATGAGGTTCCCCCTCGTCATGAGATAGAGGTGGACCAAACGATATTCCTTCGGTTCTGCGAGGTTTTACCCCGCCGACTGTTTCATGAGCTGGTAAAAACACAAGGAGTTCAGCTAGGGAAATGGAAGAGCTCCATGGTGATGTCCACCAAGCGTATGTGATTGCTGCTGGGATTCAAAGGGATGTCACTCGGCTGAGGCATCTGTTTAAGAGAGTACCTCCGCAAGTATGGGCCAATGGTTATGACCAAGGTTGGATAGATGCTCCGACGAGGCTAACAGAGTTTAAAGAGCTCACCTTTATCAGGGGATGGTTGAGTGCCCTAAAGGAGCTGCAAATCCCAAGGAACTCAATGATATGGTATCGTCATAAGATCTCTGATTATACTCTAATCCCTAACCCCTTTCAGAGAGATGATTAGTGGATCGCTATCGATACCATCCCTCGGTGGCTATTGGAGTCAGATGCGAATGAAGTCGAGGAGGAGCTAGTTCCCTATACCGACGATGGTCGAAGAGCTCAAGTGGCTGATTATCTTGTTCAGAGGCCGCGACCTTATAAAGATTTTTTCAGTAGTAACTCTGTATTCATATGTGATAATGTAATGTTGATGTTTTGGGTGAGCTTGCCGACTAAACATGGGTTGTATTTATTGTAAATGTGATGAAGTAATATAAAATTTATGTTTCGGGCGAATTTACCGACTAAACAAGTGTTTTATATTTTCTACATCCTTTAGACTTTGCTCAATAACCTTGGGCCTCTCCTGGCTGACTAGATTTGTAAATTTGCATTATCAAGTAAGTGTCCCTCCAGTCCAGTTGGCTTATGAGATACCATTATGCCCCACTTTACCTTTTAGGTTGGGTCATCACACTCCCTTAGGCCTAAGTGTGGAAATTGGCGAGAACACACCTGGTGTTGGATGATCTATCTGATCAGGATTTTATTAACCAAATATTGTTTCGCAACCAATTTTGAACTGACCATATTGCCTAAGGATCTCATGTAGGGATTCATATATTTCCAGGGGCAATGCTAAGAGATTTTTCGTGTTTCATAAGGAAAACCTGAGGAGGGTGATTTCCCTGCTATAGCGTAATGATTAATATGCATGTCACTTGGAAAGGGTGTGTGAGTTATAAAGTTCATATACTAGTTAATTGACAATTCATAGAATGTAAATCCTAAACAACTTTTGTTAATGATAAGGAAATGAGCTTCCAGTCTCATAAGTACAATGCAAAAGAAGAATCTAGAAATAGAATTTCTTAAGATTGGCTTCATTCCATGCTCGAGGTATCTCTCTACCTTCCAGCGTTTCTAAGTGATAGGCTCCTCGCAGATCATCTCTTATTATTTTGAATGGTACTTCCTAGTTTGGCCCTTACTTGCCATCTGATGGTTTTACTGCGCTGCCCAATGCTTTCCTTAGGACATAGTCCCCAACTCAGAATGGCATTGGATTGACCTTCTTGTTATAGTGCTTTGCGAGCTGTTGCTGATAGCTCGCTAGTTTCACCAAGGCAAGCTCTCGGCGTTCGTCAGCTAGATCAAGTTCAGGGAGCAATGATGCATCATTCTGGCCATGGTCGACAAGGGTGGACCTCATGGTGGGTAAGCCCGCTTCCAATGGGATGACTGCTTTCATTCCGTATGTTAGTGAGAATGGGGTTTCCCCCATTTCTCGATGTGGGGTAGTACGGTAGGCCCACAAAATATGCGGTAGTTCATTCACCCATTCGCCTTTGGCTCGTTTTAATAATTTCTTTATCCCATCGATCACCGTTTTGTTAGAAGCCTCGGCTTGGCCATTACTCTGAGGATTGGCCACCGAGCTGAAATGGTGTCTGATTCCGTGGTCATTATATAAATTCTAAAAAGAGCCGCTCTCGAACTGCGTTCCATTATCAGTGATGATAGTCCTAGGGATCCCAAAACTAGTGATTATATTTTTCCATATGAATCTTATCATATCCGTGTCTCGGATGTTCCCCAGTGGCTCCGCCTCGATCCATTTGGTGAAGTAGTCAATTGCAACCAACAGATACTTGTGATTGCCGGCAGTGGTAGGAAGAGGTCCTACGATGTCCATTCCCCATTGGGCGAATGGCCATGGGCTGGAAAGTGATTTTAGATCGCTGGCGGGTTGATGGACTATGGGAGCATGAAGTTGGCATTTTTCTCATTTGCGAACATACACTGCAGAGTCTCTTTGCATATATGGTCACTAATAGCCTTCTTTCATTGCTCGAAAAGCCAATGACCTTCCTCCAATATGGCCTCCACAGATTCCCTGGTGGAGTTCATGTAGAATTTGCTCGACATCTCTCGGGTAAACACATTGAAGGTAGGGACTGGAGAACGATCTCTTATATAGCTTGCCCTCAAGAGATAAGTGAAAGTGTGGAGCGTTGACTCTTATCTGGTGAGCGGTCTTCTTATTATCTAGAAGTGCGCCATCTTTCAAATAGTCTTTTAAAGGATCCATCTAACTGGGCGCTGACTCAATTTGGAGCACTTGCTCAATGCTCGGCAGCTCGTTGTTACGGTTAATGCTCGAAGGAGCTAGGAAATCGATGGGGATTGTTATTTTTAAGTCAGAATTGATTACCGAACTCAGGGCTGCTAGGGCGTCGGCATTGCTGTTCTGTCCTCTGGGAAACTGCTGGACATTGACTTCCTCAAAGTTAGCTAATAGCCTTTTTGCCAAGGCAAGGTAGGCTCCCATCCTTTCATCTTTTGCATTGTAGTCTCCACTTATCTGATTGGAGACTAATTGTGAGTCGCCGAACACCTGCAACTACTTTGCTCCCAAAGTGTGTGCCTTCTGGAGGTCGGCTATCAGGGACTCATATGCTTCTTTATTGTTGGAGGCTTCAAATCCAAGACTAATTCCCTATTCGAGGATTGCATTTTCTGGAGTGATAAGCACGATGCCTACTCCTTCCCCCTTTGAATTGGAGGCTCCATCAACAAATAATTTCCAGATTTCCCCTGTCGTGTGATTCTTCCTTTGCTTCACAAGTTAAAGTTGGTCGAGAGGCTGCTCGCCTGTGAATTCGGCTATAAAATCAGCAAGGACTTGCCCTTTAATTGCATTCTTTAGTTGAAATTGGATGTCAAATCGCCCGAGCTCGACTGACCATTTTGAAAGTCTTCCGGACAAATCCTCTTTCCTCAGGATTGATTTAAGGGGGTGTGATGTAAGGACGATGATAGTGTGAAATTCAAAGTAGTGCTTTAACTTCCTCTAAGCTACTACAAGTGCAAAGGAGAGCTTCTCTAGTGGTAGGTACCGCTGCTCGGCCACTAATAAGGTCTTGTTCGCGTAGTAAACGGGGTGTTGGATTCTCTCTTTTTTGCACATTAATGCAGAACTAACAGTGTGGTTGGAAACGACAAGGTATAAGTACAAGGAATCTGTTTCCTGTGGTATGACGAGCAGTGGTGGGGAGCTAAGGTAAGCCTTGAGCTCGTCCAATGCCCCCGAGAAATCTTGATTCCATTCTACTGTTTTGTTTCCCTTTAGGAGTTGGAAGAACAGTTTGCACTTATCTAAGCACTTTGAGATAAAACGGTTCAAGGTTGCGAGCATGCCGGTGAGCTTCTGTACGTCAAGGATTGTGCGAGGAGGTTGTACCCTGTTTACTGCATCGATCTGGTTTGTATTAGCCTCGATGCCTCTCTTACTGACCAAGTACCCAAGAAATTTTCCTGACTGGACACCGAAAGAACACTTGCTCGCGTTAAGTTTTATTCGGTACTTCCTGAGGAGTTCGAAGGTTCTTGATAGGTCTGAGAGGTGGTCTTCTTTCTTCCTGCTTTTGATAAGAATACCGTCAATGTAAACTTCCATGGTGTCTCCCATTTGATCTTTGAACATCTTGGTGACCAGTCGTTGGTAGGTTGCCCCTGCATTTTTGAGCCAGAAGGGCATGACCTTGTAACAGTATAATCCAACGGTGGTGATGAATGTTGTTTTGTCCTGGTCTGGAGCATACAAAGGGATCTGATGATACCCCGAGTATGCGTCCAGAAAACTCATCCTTTTGTGAGCTGCTGTGACGTTCGCTAACTGATCGATTTTTGGGAGAGGGAAACTGTCCTTAGGTCATGCCTTGTTAAGGTCAATGAAGTTGATGCAGACTCTCCATTTTCTGTTATTCTTTGGGACTACTACTGGGTTGGACAACCATTTAGGGAATTAGACTTCCCGAATGGATCCTTCATCCAACAGTTTTTTAACTTCTTTTTCCACGACCTTTTCCTTCTCGGGCGCAGTTTGCCGTTCTTTCAGCGTGATTGATTTGATGGTTGGGTCGACATGTAGCTAATGACAAACCACACTAGGATCAATCCCAAGCAGCTCGTATGGTTCCCATGCAAAAACGTCTAGATTGCTTCTCAGCAGAATCGTCAACTCCTTTTGTTCCTGATCAGTGAGAGAATCTCTAATCAAGAAAACTCCATCATCGTCGCTACCTCCAACTGTAACCTCTTCAAGGTTCTCGATGACCCATTCAGAGGGGAGGAGCCTAGTCTCCTTTACTCCGGGTCTTCCATACTTTAACTGCTATTTCGAAGGTGTCAGACCTTCTTGTTCCTCAACTTTCTCGATGGGCCTGTCGGCCTTCCTCTCTGGTCTTGGGCGAATGGACGCTATGAAGCACCTTCTTTCCATCGCTTGATCGCCATGGATCTCCATTACTCCTCTCTCGGTCACATATTTGAGCTTCTGGTGGTAGGTCGAGGAGATAACCTTCATTGCGTGCATCTATCCTCTGCTGAGGATAGCCTAGTATGGCGAGTCAATGTCGACTACCAGAAACTCAATCATTTTAGAGACATTTCCTGCCCTTACTGGCAGCACGATATTTCCCAAGGGACTAGTCACTTTTCCAGTGAAGCCAACTAAAAGGACAGTAGCTTCCTTTAGATCGGTGATGCTTAACTTTAATTTTCTGAATAGGTCGAGATACATTACCTCGGATGAGCTTCCTTAGTCGATGAGCAACTTGTCGACGTCATAGTTAGCTATCCTGAGAGTAATGATCAAATCATCATGATGTGGGGTTCTCACTCCCACCAGATCTTCATCTGTAAATATTATATGCTTACTATAGTCGACGTCATCTTCTCGTCGACGCTTTCCTGGTTGCGTCTTTGCGGGATCGATCTGAAAAGCTTGCATCATCGCTGTAAACTTTTTTACCTGCATTCGAGCTAAATTTTCTTGAATCTGCTTCACATCAGATGCCCCATGAATTACTACGAATTCATGGCCTTCATCGTCTTCGAGTATGTTTTTAGGCCTTGCTTCTCTATGGGCAGCAACTTTCTCTTCCTTCTTTTCCACGAATTCGTTCAGATGCCCGGACTGGGCTAGCTTTTCCAGGTGGGACTTAAGAGCCTTGCGATTCTCAGTCTTATGTCCTCCTTCTTTATGAAAAGCGCATCTCAGCACCTTGTTTCTCTTTGAGGGATCTCCTCCCATCTTTCTGGGCCACTTAATAAATGACTTGTCTTTGATTTTTGTAAGAATTTTATAAATTGGTTCTCTGAAGACAGTCTTAACCGCCTGAAATGATTTTTCCACATCATTTCTTCCACCATTCTTAGAGCCATTCTTGCCCCATTCTTTCCTCCTTTCTTATGGTTCTCAAATTTGTCACTGCCTTTGGCAGCGAGCTTAGCTCGACCATTTTCCCCTATGCTGAGGCGGCTCACATCCTCCACCTTGGCATACTTCTTGATGCGAGACATCTGGTCGCCGATGGTCATGGCCTCTTTCTTTGTCAGGGACTGGTACATAAGGGAAGAGCTGGGTAGCTCAATTTTGAAAGAAGCCACATGCTCCGATAATTCCTCGACCTCGTTGAATAACTCCTAGTACCACTTAGCGTAGTCTCGGACGGACTCTTAAGGCATTTTTTTCATTCTTTATAAAGCATCCATCCTTTTGGTATGGGAGCTACTAGTAATGAAGCGGGTCATAAAGAGCTCGGCCAGGGACTTGAAGCTTCTGATGGACCTATGGAGGAGCATTTTGAACCATTTTTGTGCCACGTCATGCAGGCTCGAGGGAAAATTTTGATACATCAGTGCGTCTCGATGGTTCCAGAGGGTCATGGATTACCTTTACTGTCTGACGTGATCAATGGGATCAGTTTTACCATCATAAATCTTGAACCTTGTAATAGCAAATTTCTTGGGGGCTTCCTCTTCCTCTATTTCCCTTAAGAGAGGTGATTTCATCTAAGTTTTGAGAGCTCGCCTAGTGAGCTCTCCGATCGATCTGGTACCACGAAACGCAGGGTGTTGGTCCATCTCCCTTTGGACCAGACTTCATATGTTCTCGTTGCTGTGAGTTGGGCTCCTGTAATTACGAGCTAGTCATAGTTGCTCGAGCAGGTCATCCTCTGACTCATTTCCCTCAACGTTTTGGGACCCGTGTCTAGGGCTCCTTCCTCGACTATGAGACTTTCTCGCTGAGGGATAGGAGTGCGGTATGGACGTCTCCTGGTTCCACGATGGATCTCTATCTACATTCTTTCTAACCTTCTTTTGAGGCGAACATTCTCATCTTTGTGCTTGAGAGAAGACTCCCTCTTCTCTTGGAGCCTCGCCTCATAGGCATCAATCAACCTGGATATTTGTGTGGACCTAGGTGGTTCTTGGATTTCTTCTGAGGCTAGGCTCTCTAGGCGAGCCCTCTGATCTGAACGCCGAACTTCAGATCTGATCCTACTTGGAGCAGGTTGTTCTTGGATATCTCCTTCCTGAGGATCATTACTACTGTGACCAGACATTTTAAACTTCTTTGTTGGTGTGGGCTTTCTCAGGGAAGATAAAATTCCCACAGATGGCGCCAATTGTGGTGAAAATTATTATTCAACACAAATAGATAAGAGAAGCGCAATCACCAGGTAAAACAAGAAACATAAAATGCCAATCACCCAACAGGAGATGTACGTGGTTCAACAAGAATGCTTACGTCCACGGTGGTGCAGTCAGTATTATTTCTATATACTTGGGGGAGCGTTTACAGAGAATACAGTGCGTGTCTTTTTCCCCAGACCTAGGGTTTATTATATATATATTTGTCTTCGGGGAGTGGGGGTGTTGGACTCCCCCACGTTTACCATCTTCTCCTGGAACATCTCTATTTGATAACATGTGAGAAGAGTAAGTTACAACTGAATTAATGTTAAGGTGTAAAGGGCTTGGACTTTGGGCCATTTTAATTGGGCAACTCGTCTAAACCTATAATGCAAATTTCGGGTATCCACATCGCCCAAGATTCTAGTTATTTCATTTCTATTGCAGAGATTGTAATTACCTATGTCAGTATTATCGATATCTGTTTTGGTTTGTTGGTAATAAGATATTTTAACTGGAGAGTTATTCCAGTCATAGTTATTCTTGTTATATGTGGCTCAATTGTGATGTGATGTTGATTATTATTGTTGATACCAGAATTAGTATGCTGATGTGGACAAATAATAAGAAGACACGTGTCAATCTACGAGGCACAATAGCAACGAGGAAGATCATTCCCCCGACCAACATACTCACTCCGACCAGCAAGTGTACTCTGAGGAACACCAGTCTTCCGAGGAACACCAACCCTCCGAGGAACTCTTGTCCTCCGAGGAACTCCAATGCTCCGAGGAACTCTTGGACGATGAGCAACTAAGGCGGTTCGAGCTGCATCTCGACCGCAGCATTAATTGCCAGGTAATCAACAGTTCAACTATTCATTGAATGCTTATCATCTTGACGCACACGTTTGAAGAGCATTAAATGAATTACCCTTTCATATGTGTATCATTTAATGTAACACCCTTTCATGTACAACCTAGGGGCTATAAATAACTTGTATCACCCTCATTCAAGGAGACCGGAATTTCTTGAGAGCACTTGTATTCGAGAATTCCCAAACACTCAACAATAACATAACAGTGGATGTAGGCCATTCATATAAGGCTGAACCACTTTAAAAATATTTTGTCTCATTCATTTATCTGTGATTGAATAATTAGAGTAATCTAGTTTTTTACATCAACAGATTGGCGCCGTCTGTGGGAACGATTGTTATTATCATTTTTCACCAAAAATCATTCATCATCAATGGCAGATAATCCGGAATCTAGCAATCGAAACGCTGGAAATGCTTGAAATCCTTCAAATCCCTCTGCACCTCCAGATCTGGCTAGGATTATGATGAATCTGGCTCAAGGACAAACCGTCATGCAAGAAACAATGAGGCAGCTCATACAACAATGAAGTGTTCAGAGGCAAACTTATTTACTTTCTTCACGATCCAGGCGTACTGAGTCATATCGTAATGAGGAATCTGATGATTTCTCTTATTAACCTGGGCGAACTTCATCAATTAGGGCTACAGATACTGATCAACGTATCACTCTCTCTCCAGAAAGACTCAGTGCCTTAGAAATACTGAGTAGGGTGTCTCCTTTCAGTTGATTAGGCCGTAGGAGGAATAGGAGTCCACCTAAGACCGTACCGAGGAGTTTTCGACGACCATCAGATCTAAGAGAAGGATCAGCACAATCGCGACCAGTTTCTCGTCAAGATAGATCTAAGGAGGCCACATCAGAACAATCAATTGATCGAACTAATAAGCCCGAGGAAGGAAACGATGCGTGGAAAGGTTCCATTCAGCACTTGGAGGATAGATTGGGAGAAATGGCCAAGGCGAAGAATCCCTTACAACGAACTTTTATTCAAGGGACACCTTTTGTCCAGGCCATTGTGGGTTTTCCTACCCCGTCAAAATTTAAAGCACCAGTAGTGACCCCCAAATATGATGGAAAGACAGATCCTGTTATTCATATAGAGCAATATCAAGCTGCTGCCGATATCTATGCTGTCCCCGACGAGATGAGATGCAGAGCATTCTCAGGAACTCTTACTGGAGCTGCCCAGATATGGTACAACAATCTTCCTCGGGGTAAGATTTCAACTTTCTTTCAGTTGGCCGAGCTGTTCATCGCCAATTTCTGTTTTGGATCAAAGCCAGTAAAAAGAGTAGCACACTTGTTAAGTGTTAGACAAAAATCAGGTGAGAGAACTAGAGATTACATAACTCGTTTCAATAACGAGAAACTAGAAGTCATAGATTATGAGGAAAAGACAGCAATCACCACCTTGATGAGTGGGTTGTTACCTAACAAGTTGTATTACACTTTGGCCAAAGATCCACCTACAACTATGTCAGAGTTGATGGCAAAAGCGGCCAAAATCATGAATGCCGAGGAGGCTATGGCTGCGAAGAAGAATATGGATAAAGAAACCAAGGTGGAAGACGACAAATCCAAGAAGAAAGAGCATAAGGGCAATGGCGGTGACAAGCATTCCAAGAATAATAGGTCGTCATGGGAAGTCCTGAAGAAATTCGATAATTATACTCCTTTAAAAATGGGTATTAATCATGTCTTGGAAGAAATCAAGAATAACGAGGAAGTAAAGTGGCCAAAGAAACTGAGGTCAGACCCTGACCTAAGGAACAGGGATAAATATTGCGAGTTCCATAAGGATCACGGCCATATGACCAAAAATTGCATAGCTCTTCAGAACGAGATTTAAACACTCATCCGAAGAGGGAAATTAGCAAAGTATGTTGATCGGGGAGGCGAAAGAAGAAATAATGATCGAACTAGAGAAAGATCTAGATCTCCTTGTCGAGCAGAGGAGAAAAAGAAAAGGGATCATGAAGATGATACAGAGGATGACCCCGATCTTCCCAAGAAACCAAGGCAACCAGAACGAGAGGTATTTTCAATACGCTTTGGATTATTTGATTGGAATGTCATTACAGGAGGAGATGCAGGAGGAGGAGACCTTACTGCAGAAAGAAAATCTTACCTCGGTGAGGCTCAGGCTTGCTCATACATTCAGCGGATAAATTTGGCTAAAGAGGATCGCCCGAGGAAGGTAAACAAAGAGAAGTTGGTCATTGGCTTTTCAAAAAATGACCTGGCAAGTGTTCTTTACCCTCACGACGACCCTTTGGTGATCAAAATGAGGATGAAAGAAGTAGTGATTTCAAGGGTGCTAGTAGATAATGGTAGTTCGGCCGACATCATGTACTATTCATGCTTTGACAGTTTAAATTTGAAATTATCTCAATTGGAACCTTATCACAGACCTCTATTGGGTTTTGCTGGTTAGAAAGTTTTTCCACTTGGAACGATCAAGTTGGATATATTCATTAGAACTTGGCCTGCTTGTCGAACAGAAAGAATACGCTTCTTTGTGATGGATAAAAATGTGCAGTCAGCTTACAACATCATCATGGGAAGAGTTGGTTTGAAGAAGTTCGAAGCAGTTCCATCTACAGTACATCAGTGTTTAAAATTCCCAACAAATTTCGGAGTAAGAGTTGTGAAAGGTGATCAGAAAGTAGCTCGGGAATGCTATTATTCGTCTATCGAGCAAGAGGAGCTTGAAGAATCAAGGAAAAAGACTACTACCTACCAGGTGGAGGAAGGTACAAAAATTGAAACACTTGATCCCAGAGATGAATCCCAACTTGTAAAAGGACAAGTAGTGGAATCTACAGAAAATTTTATTCTGGACGACGAACACCCTGAACGAGTAACCCAGATAGGTTCATCGTTGGATGTTTCAATAAAACAGGAGTTGATAACTTTCTTGAGAAACGGGAAGAAAACTTTTGCATGGAGTCATGAGGACATGCCAGGAATAGATCCAAACTTCTTATGTCACGAGCTCAATGTGAATAAGGAGATCAAGCCTGTAAAGCAAAGAAGAAGAGTATTTAGTCCCGAGAAGAATCAAGCTATACAAGAGGAGGTCGAGAAGCTCCAGAAAGCCCAATTCATTGAAGATGTGAAGTATCCAGACTAGTTGGAAAATGTGGTGATGGTAAAGAAGAAAGACAATAAATGGAGAATGTGCGTTGATTTCACTGATCTCAACAAGGCCTGCCTAAAGGATCACTTCCCATTGCCCAGAATTGACCAACTAGTGGATGCTACCCCGGGGCATGAGCTGCTCAGCTTCATGGATGCTTACTCTGGTTACAACTAGATCAAAATGAAACCTGAAGACAGGGAAAGAACTTCTTTTATTACCCCTAGGGGAACTTATTGTTATAATGTTATGCCTTTTGGTTTGAAAAATGCAGGAGCGACATATCAGCGGCTGATGAACAAGGTTTTTGACGAACAAATCAGTTACAATATGGAAGTCTATGTCGACGATATGCTGACAAAGAGAAAGAAAGCTACTGATCATCTAGTTGACTTAGGTCAGACCTTTGATCAACTGGATAAATACCAGATGAAGCTCAACCCGACGAAGTGCACCTTTGGAGTACGAGAAGGAATGTTCCTCGGGTACATCGTCAACCAGCGAGGCATTGAGGCAAATCCAGCAAAGATCAAAGCTCTTTTAGGGTTGCGATCTCCAACGACGAAGAAAGAAGTGCAGAGTCTTACAGGACGAGTTGCAGCGCTCAATAGATTTGTATCTCGAGAAACTGATAGGTGCCTTCCATTCTTCAAAACACTCCGAAAAACTTTCGAGTGGAATGATGAATGTGAAAAAGCCTTTCAAGACTTGAAGAAATATCTGGGAACACCTCCACTGCTGTCCAGGCCAGTGATGGGAGAAAAGTTGTACTTATACCTGGAAGTATCAAAGAATGCAGTCAGCTCGGCATTGATCAGATTGGAGAATGGAGTCCAGAAGCCAATTTATTACACAAGTAAGGCTTTTCGAGGTGCAGAGATCAGGTACACAAAGTTGGAAAAATTGGCATTGGCATTAATTGAAGCAAGTAGAAGAATGAGGCCTTATTTCCAGGCCCATACCATCGTCGTATACACCGACATGCCATTGAGACAAGCCCTTCATCAGCCAGAAAAATCAGGAAGACTGATGTATTGGGCAATAGAGCTTGGTGAATATGATATTGTATATGAACCCAGATCGTCATTAAAAGGGCATGCTGTAGCAGACTTTATAGCAGAATTTACATATCCTGATACCCCCGAGGAGCAAAAGTTACTCGCTAACCAACCTGTGGATGTTACAGGATCAACAGACATGAGTCCAGATCAACTCCGGTTGGTAAAAGGGCTTGTGGATGTAGAAAGATCATCAAATTCAAACCCAGACCAACTCCGGTTGGTAAAAGGGAGAGAAGAGATGGTCGACGAAGAACAAAAAATACCAGGGGAGGATGAAAGGAGACAACAGATATTTCACCGAGGAACTCTGTCAGAAAAGAAATTTAAAGACGAGTTACCTACATGGAGATTATATGTAGATGGGTCATCTTGCACAACAGGTTGTGGGGCAGGGATTGTTTTGAACACCCCAGACGAGATATACGTGGAATATGCCTTACTATTCCAATTCAAAGCTTCCAATAATGAGGCTGAGTATGAGGCCATAATAGCAGGTCTTAATTTAGCAAAGATTATGGAAGCGCAAAAAGTGATGGTATTCAATGATTCTCAATTAATTGTGAATCAGATGATGGGAACGTATGCAGTAAAAGGAGAATTAATGGTCAAGTATCATGCAAAGGCGATGGAGTTGTTGGCAGAATTTGATGCCATTCAGTTAATCAGAATACCAAGAATGGAGAATGCACAAGCAGGCGCACTGGCCCGACTAGCATCAGCTACTCGTACCGAGTTGCGAAGAACGATACCAATTGAGGTGTTAGAAAGTCGAAGCATAGATGAAGGACTGACGATGAATGTTATTTCCCTTGATTTAGGACCATCTTGGATGGATCCCATCAGGGCATATGTCGAGGAAGGAGAATTACCGGAGGATAAGATCGCTGCCAAGAAATTGAAGTTTAAAGCTGCTCGGTATGTACTAACTAATGGTGTTTTGTATAGACGAGGAATTATGGAAGGTTTGCAAAGATGTGTACATCCCTACGAGGTGAAAGAATTGATTGAAGAGATCCATGAAGGGTCTTGTGGAGCCCATGTAGTAGGTCGGACACTGTTGCAAAGGGTGATGACGCAGGGATACTACTGGCCAACGATGAGGGCTGATTGTATAGCCTATGCTAAGAGATGTGATAAATGCCAACATTTTTCCTCCGTCCGACGAACTCCACAAGCATTGTTGACACCCATAACTTCCCCTTGACCTTTTGCCATGTGGGGAATTGATTTGGTTGGACCACTGCCAACGACCCGAGGAAGATTCAAGTACCTCGTCGTCGCAGTGGATTATTTTACTAAGTGGGTAGAAGCTGAGCCTCTGATTGATATGACATACGAGAAGGTGTACCAATTCGTTTTGAAGAATATCATCTGTCGATATGGTCTCCCTCATGCCTTCATCACAGACCATGGAACACAATTTGATAACGAGGAGTTTTCTGCCTATTGTCATCAGTCAAACATTTTGAAGGTTCATTCAGCACCAGGCCATCGTCAAAGAAATGGGCAGACTGAAGTGACGAACAGAACATTATTAAATGGTTTGAAGAAGAGGATAAGTGAGGCTAAAGCTAATTGGATTAATGAGCTACAGTCAGTATTGTGGGCTTACCGAACAACTCCCCGAGCAACGACTAGAGAATCACCATATATGCTGGCATTTGGAAGTGAGGCTGTAATACCTGCCGAGTTGGGTCTTCCAACACATAGAGTGCTGAATTTCAATTCCCCAGCCAGCGATCTAATGAGGAGATTAGATTTGGACATGCTCGAAGAAGTTAAAGAAGAGGCAGCCGTTAGGAATGTTGCTTATCAACAGCGAACATCCCTGTTCTATAACAAGAGGGTGAAAAAATGCGACTTAAAAGAAGGAGATTACGTGCTAAATAAGGTCATTCAGAAGCACAATAAGTTGGAAGCAAACTGGCATGGACCTTACCGAGTTACCGCAGTTGTCCGACCAGGAACTTAACGAATAGCAACTCTAGAAGGAGAGGAATTTAAGAATGCATGAAATGCTGAACACCTACGCAAGTATTATCAGTGATGTAAAATGTAAAGCAGTTCCATCAATATGAATAAAATGATGATATTTCACAATCTTCTCTCCTTTTATTGAAAGTTTTTCGGGGAATACTAGTGTATTTAACAATACGCTGCTCGACAGTAAAAAGAAGATGATAGTTCATACCCACGACCAACTCCGATTGGTAAAAGGGAGAGAACAAACTATACTCCTTTGGTTAGGAGGCGTACACTAGTGTGACCAACTAAGGTTGGTAAAAGATCTAGTGGACATGATAGTTCAAACCCACGACCAACTCCGGTTGGTAAAAGGGAGAGAACAAACTATACTCCTTTGGTTAGGAGGCGTACACTAGTGTGACCAACTAAGGTTGGTAAAAGATCTAGTGGACATGATAGTTCAGACCCACGACCAACTCCGGTTGGTAAAAGGGCGAGGACAAACTATACTCCTTTGGTTAGGAGGCGTACACTAACGTGACCAATTCAGGTTGGTAAAAGAGTTAGTGGACATGATAGTTCAGACCCACGACCAACTCCGGTTGGTAAAAGGGCGAGAACAAACTATACTCCTTTGGTTAGGAGGCGTACACTAACGTGACCAATTCAGGTTGGTAAAAGAGCTAGTGGACATGATAGTTCAGACCTACGACCAACTCCGGTTGGTAAAAGGGCGAGAACAAAAGATGATCGACGAAAGACCAATCTCGGTTGGTTAGGAAGTAAGATATTATCTCAAATGCCAACTTATGTTAGTTGGGAAGTAAGTTTGTTATATAAAAGTTCCTAGAAGAACAAATATTCCAAACTGAACCAAGTATTGTTGGTCGGGGATAAAAACCCACTAACTGTAGTTGGTCGACGAGGAAAAATCTTTGACCTTGGTTGGTCGGGCACATTTTATGAAAAAGACAAAGTTTCCAAGTATAGCTGGTCGAGGATAAAAACCCATTAACTATAATTGGTCGACGAGCTCAACTTAACAACCTTGGTTGGTTGGAGGAAATTCTAACATTTTTTACTATTAAGTGATCGAGCAACATTACTAATACTTGTAATTTTTATTACTAAGTTGGTCGAGGAACCACACAATATTGTTATGCAAGCACAAATATAAAGTGTTTGACAAGCACAAAACAATAGCAATACAGATTTACAAACATAAAATGAAAGTCTTTCATTAAAATTCAAAACGAATTACAATTTACATATGTGTACTAACTATTACATTGAGATCCCTACTCTATTGGTTTCTTTCCCTCAGCTTTTGAAATAGGTTTCTCTCCAGCAGGCGGATCATTTAAAGTCTGAGGAGAGTTAATGAAGTTCAAATCCTTCAGCATCCTGACGTTCATCATAGAAGGTCGATCTAGGAGATGCTCAGGACGAGATACTTCAAACTAAGAATGCAAACTATAGTCACCAAGGTATTTAGCAAGTAAGCTCCGAGGAATGGCACGAGCTGGGACCCATTCCATTTCCAAATTGAACGGTGGCACAGGCAAATCAAGCAATCTAGGATCATAGTAGTCCCATAAATAGTGTCCCTGCTCGAGTTTCAACACACATAAGGCATTCAGCCAGCCTTGTTTGTATCCCTCATTATTGGCATTCTGGATACGAGCATCTAAATGGAATAGCACCTCGTTATATCCAGCCATCCAAAACTCCCTGGGCTGTTTATGGAATTGGAATGTTAACCTCTCAAGTTTCTCATGAAGATTCTGGATGAAAAGTTTATTAGTCTCCAACTCAGATTCTTTTGTAGAGATTTCTAGTTCCAGGTCTCTAATTTTCTTGGACATTTCAGACAAAGCCCGATCTTTTGCATTCAATTGGTACGCTTGAGTTTCCAATGTTGACAGAGTACGAGCTTCTTCAATACTACGAGGAGTTCTTGATCAACCCCGAGCAGGTGGAGTACTTCGTTCCTCGACAACATCCTGGGCAACTCTTCCTCGCCCACAAGAACCTCTTCCTCGTCCCTGAGTAGAAGTAGAAGTACCAGACCTTCTCAGGATATCCAACTCTTGCCTTAATTTGGCATTCTCAACCTCTAAGAAGGAAAATCCCTCATCAGTCACTGGGATTACCGCTGTTGAAGAAGAGGCTGCAGACTTATATTGTGCTAGCCCTTTCTGCAAATTATTATTCTCTTGCTCCAGCAGTTCAACAATTTGTCTACAAGCTTCAACTTCTCCCTTTAGGGTCCTCTCCCTGACATCGTACCTAGCAAGGATCTTTTTATGGCCTGTCTCGGCAGAAAGCTTTTGATACCTCTTTTCATACCCCTCGTGCAAAAGGGAAGTTGATTCTTTGTACTGAGTCTGAAGATCTTCTAGAGTATATTGAAGCTCCTCGATCATATCATAGTAAGCCGCGTTATTGGCCACAGCTCGATCAAGTAAGCCCTTCAGGTATTGATAAGCTTCTACTGCCTGCTCTAAAGCACCATGGCCAAGGATGTCGGCAACTTCTGATGCACTTAGGTCTGTGTGACCAGCTTTATAATATTCATGGCATTGCTGCATCAACTTTGTGTCATTAACAGAAAAAAGATCCATCCTGGCCAGAAACTAACAGAGAAAGAAAAAGAAGATCAAGACAGAGTGCAGATAGAGAAGAGACAATCATATGGAAGAAAAGAACACAAATTTTATTAGATCATAAGGCAAAGTTACAAAGATCTGGGATACAAAGTACAAAAAAAAACAGAAAGAGAATACCGAACAACTTCACACATTTTCCTTGTCTCCCAAGACTTTCTCGGGAGGCTGGGATGAGGAGCTTGGTTGCTCGGTGGGAACAATAATCTGGTCGGCTTGAGTTGGGATTTGTTCAGAAGGAGTAAGCAAAGAAGAAATCTCCTCAGTAGATGTCTGGTTGGGTTCTGTAGCAATGACTTGATCACCCACTATCAGTGAAGACTCCTTGGATGCAGATTCATCCTCTTCTTCATCTTCAATAGCTGGAGGAGGACCAGGAAGATGTTGTTGAAATAATTCAGAGTCCTCGTTCACTTTCAATTCTTGCAAGGCAGCAACCCAACCATCTCGGAAGTATTTCAAACTCCCATATTGCACCTGGGTCATCATTGCTGCCACCCCCTATCCCATCCTTTGTCCCAACCAGTTCGAAAGGATTTTTTCACAGCCATTTTTCTCTTCATTTTCTCCGAGGAGAGCTTCTCGGATAAAAGATCCTCGGTGGCTTTCAACTTAGCCTCCACCTCCTCCTTATGGCTATTTTCTTCTCGCAGAAGGGTCAGCTCTTCCTCAGCTGATTTCAACTTATCCTCAAGCTCCCCAAAGCTTGTGATCTTCTCGGCATATTTTTTATTCTCTCTCTCCAAATCCTTCACTTTATTGCCCAACTGTACCTTCTCTGCCTCAGACGCAGTCAACTTCTTTTCACATTCACCCCTATCCTCGTCGTATTTTTGACGGGATTACTTCAGAGATTGGGCTAAACCTTGGAAAGCATCCTCTACTCTGGACGAGGAGCTTGAAGCCTTGAGAGCTTCATCTTTCTTCACTATGGTGTTAAAGCAACTCACCAGCTGAAAAAGAAGGTAATGAAAAGTCAGTGCCGAGATACATATATTGACTGAAAGAAAGAAAAAACTCAGGATAAGAGAAACTTACTGAAGCAATGTGACGAGTACCTAGGGATGTCAGCATATCCCTAGACATGTTTTCTTCAATTCCTTAGACTTCAGGAATAATCCAAGTCTTTACCGAGCTCATTGCAGAACTCGGGGGAATAATGGTTGGAATACCAGCTCCACTAGCTTGGAGCTGAGGAATGGCTTCAGAAAAACTGACCGAGGAGGATTTCTTCAATCTCCTTAGTGGTACTTCAGCAGTTTCAGCCAAAGAACCTTTGGTGGGGGAAATGGTGACCACTTCCACAGAAGTACTTCTCTTGCTCGGAGCCATTGGAGGCTTCTCGGCAGCCTTTTGAGCAGCAACATCCAATTTCTTTATCCCCTTTGGGACATCAACCTTGTTTCTCTTTCCATCACCAGCAGAGGAGGTCTCCTCGAAGATAGCAGGAACTCTTCTCTTACCCATCTTCTGACTCAAAGGAATGTGAGATTCTGGTGAAGATTCCTCAGAAGCGGGCAATGGTTCACTAATGTTGACCACAGGACGAGCAGTAAAGGAGGAGGTATAGCTCCTGTACTGCAACAAGTATGAAGCAGACCCGGCGTGCTCGTCTGTAACCTTCTGATGGAAACTCCAGATATGTTTCAAATGCTTTATATTAACTTTTGATTCTTTAGGAGTTTTTCTCTTGCTGTCAACTGCAAACAAAAACATATTGAAATGTCAATCATGCATTTATTCAAACATGATGAAATCACAATTTCAGAAATAAAATAAAATGAAAACAACCTATCCCATTGTCATATGGAGGGCATTTGGGACCCTCATATACTTCGTCTCCAACCAAAGGGGCGTGTTTCCAATTTTTTATAACTACTCCATGTTCAAAATAATCCCTGTTAGTATCAGGGAGGTTGACTACTAGAGCCCTATTCAAAAATCTAGTTTTTAAATAATAAACATTGTCTAAAACAACCCATCTATAACAGTACATAATCTCAGGAATTCCTATACGAGTTCCATGAGTTTGATTTAACCTATACACCCCATTAACTATTCTCCACGTGTTGGGGGCTATTTTTGCAGGGACAACATCGAAATACTGACAGAACTCTAAACACAAAGGGTTTGGTGGAAAAGAAAATCCACATTCAGCAATAAAGAGGCTAGGGAACCAATGTCCCTCAGCCAAATCAAAATAACTTGAAGGCTCAGATAGACTTTCCAAAGTTACCCAAGAAGGAATAGAAAAGTCAGAACGGAATTTCTCAAGAGATTCGATAATATAAACCATGGTGAATAAAAAGAAATGAAGGAGAAGGAAGAAAATCTTACAGGAAAAAGGAGATCTGTTGATAAACAAACGAAGAAAGGGATGAACGCACAGGAGAGAGAAAAGCTATAGAAAACTCGAAAGCAGAAATTGAAAAGGTAGAAGACGATGGGATTGCCTCTGAGGCTTAAATACTTTGCCTTGGGAAACGGCGAAAGAAATGATTACAAAAAATAAACTATTACGCTACCGGCGGCTAAAAGGATAAAAAGGGCACGAAGATCGAAGCGCTTATAAAAATGCAAAAAGGCGGATTATGCGAATTTGGAAGGAAATTCAAATACGAAGAAAAGGCTCCTAAAACCCAGGAAGGTCATTTAATATTTCCATATACCGAGAAAGAATGTTCCATACTCCTCAAAGTTCAAAATATGAAACATTGGGGGCTTCTAATTATACCAAAATTAGTATGCTGATGTGGACAAATAATAAGAAGACACGTGTCAATCTATGAGGCACAATAGCAACGAGGAAGATCATTCCCCCGACCAACATACTCCGAGCAACACCAGTCTTTTGAGGAACACCAACCCTACGAGGAACTCTTGTCCTCCGAGGAACTCCAATGCTCCGAGGAACTCTTGGAGGACGAGAAACTAAGGCGGTTCGAGCTGCATCTCGACCGCAACATTAATTGCCAGATAATCAACAGTTCAACTATTCATTGAATGCTTATCATCTTGACGCACACGTTTGAAGAGCATTAAATGAATTACCCTTTCATATGTGTATCATTTAATGTAAAACCCTTTCATGTACAGCCTAAGGGCTATAAATACCTTGTATCACCCTCATTCAAGGAGACCGGAATTTCTTGAGAGCACTTGTATTCGAGAATTCCCAAACACTCAACAATAACATAACAGTGGATGTAGGCCATTCATATAGGGCTGAACCTCTTTAAAAATCTTTTGTCTCATTCATTTATCTGTGATTGAATAATTAGAGTAATCTAGTTTTTTACATCAACAATTATTATTATTTTGTTTTGTGGAATGGTTTCAATTAAAATAAAAGTAGAAAAGTTTTGACACTAGCTTAATTATTTATTAGATGAATTAATAAAGAAATTATTTTTCGGCAGTGATGCTGAGAATGAACCAACTAAATATTCTGATTTAATTTAATAAAGGACTGATCACCTAATATTTAATTAGGCGGGGTGTCACATGTGGTTTCAGAACATCAGGTTCTAGTGTCCTTAGGATCTATACAGATTTTTACGTTTCTGTGTAGCGTTCTTTGAAGTAGAACCCTATTATTAGGATATTTTATTCCTCTGTATATTATGACTTACGTGCTCCTTCCAGAAAATATAAGTGATGCAATTCTTATACAATCTCGGTCGGGCAACGATGATTAGTGAGGGTCGTTAGAACGACAACGGGAGCAGGACTCAACCGAAGATATAGAGTGTTTTGGAAAATGGTGTTTGAGATAGAACCCACCAAATTTTTTATTCCGACTGAGGATAATAAATAAGACATTCGGGAGATGTATTTTCCCAAACACTATAATGGATAATGTTTGTGCTGTTCCAAATCCACCCAGCACTGTCAGTAAAGGGACTCTCGTGAAGGAAGAAATACAAAGGCAATTATGTAGGGTTAAGTGTAGTAATACTCGGGACTTGAAAATTGTGGATGAAATTTTTCTCATGGGAATTGATGAAAGTTAGACATCTCATATAAAGAAGCATACGTGAAGTTAGAATAAGAAATTGGGGTATGGCGTGACAATGAAATCGTCCATTTGATGTTTTAATTGGGGTATGAATGGAATCTTAGAACGTATTTCATATCGGCAAGAAAGAAAGCTCAACGTGAAAGAGAAGTAAACTTTCTTAACGAACTCCTTCATAAAAAAACATTGCGTCTCTATTATATTTGTGTCGTTGTGCAATTCCTCTTTCCATAAAAAATCTTCACAAACCTATAAAAGTAGAACAAAACTAGAATATAGCGGTAAGTGAGGTATCAGTAAACATCAAAGGATTAAACACAAAATTGGAGAGGACATACATAGATTCATTTGCATTTTATTATTATTTTTTGATTTTTTCTATTTATATTTTTTTTAAGGATTTTTTAAGGGATTCTTATAACTAATAATTTTTATAACTATTAATTAAGAAGTAAATGTTAATTTAAGAAAAGTGAGATAAACAAAATTGTCCTAATAATTAAACTAACAAAATTGTACTCATGAGGGCTTCAAAATTTCATCCCATAAATGGGAGATTAGCCCTCAATAATCATCATCCAACAAAATAAAAATAAATGTATACAAAAAAGAGCATGCGAGGATTAAACTAAAAATAATCAAGACGAGGAGATCAAACCCATTTAAACCTTGAATTGGAATGGAATCTTTAATTATATCTACACCCTCTCAATTATAATCACTCTCAAATGTATTTATTGAATCTAAAATGAAAATTACAAAATAAAAATAATAAAAAAGGATACTGGATGAATTCATAATGGACAATTAAATAATAAAAGAGATTTAATAAAAATGTAAATCCCAATATCATAAAATTATACATTAGAGATCATCCAAAGAAATAAATTCTAGATCATTAATTTATATTGAGATAATTGCTAAAAATGCAAAATCTCAACATAAAGGAATGGATTAGAATTTACTTTCCATAAGGGATGAATTCAACTACATCAATCTATTTTGAAATAATTGCTAAAGATGCAAAAATTCATTATAGATGGGTGGGATTGAATTTATCCTAGAGATAAATTTCACTACACCCCTCTATATTGAGATATTTGCTAAAAATAAAAATAGTCAACATAGAGGGATGAAGAGAATTTTATCACACAAAGCTTAAAAACTAATTTTGAGAGTCTCCTTCAAATGGTCTTCATCTTCTTTAAATAGTAGGCATGGAGTTAAGGGTAAATTGGGTAGGGATTAAATGGGCATGAGGGTTGCGAGGATAAGTTGGGGTCAAAATAGTAAAATGCACAAATGTGCATGGATTGTGTGAGGTCATGTGGGAAGTGGGGTGGTGAGGATAAAAAAAATTAGATTTGGTTAAAAGGGTTTGGGGGTATTTATGGAAAAAGGGTTAAGTGGTTTAAATGGCATGTAGCTTTAGACTTGGTCTTTCGTTTTATTTTGGTCTTTGATTTTTTATTTGGGACTAACAGGATCGTATAGTGGCTTGGAAGTTTGAAGTGGGTTTGGGTATATGGTTTGAAATTGATGATGGGAATCAGGTTTGCCATGGTGGGTATGGGATCGGATAATTTTGGTTCACGGGTTTCAGGGAAGTTCTTCGGGTTGGTCGGGTTGGATGGTATAGGAGGTCGAAGATGGGATGGAGGTTGAGGTCTGATGGGGTTTACATCCTGGGCGAGTTGCGAGTTGGACAGCCGTCGAAGCAGGGGCGACGGGTCGGGTGGTAGTGCCGATCTCGGTCGCACAGGGGGCGACTCTGGACGGGGGGCTGGCGAGCTCGATTTGGGCATCTGGGTAGGATGGTGGCTGGGAAATATGCCAAATATTACTAGGGTCGATGTCGCCAAGAAATTTGTAATCACTTCCAGAAGAAGATGAGCCGAAGGGTTGGGAAAACCTAGTCGAGGGGAAAGATTATATTATATGGTGATAGTGAAACATTACCGAAAGGTATACCTGGTAAGGGGAATTATTTAAATTCTTACTAAATGACGATCAATTCAGCCAAGACCAGCGAGGTCGACTATGTGTTTCATAGACCGATAAGATTGGGAATGATAAACCATGGCAGTTTGGCATAACAACTGGAGGAATGAGATTTCCAGTGGAGGAATTGGGTCAAGAGAATTGGGCCCAAGAATTTACAACTTAAGAGTGGTTCGTTTAGGCAATATCAGTGGAGTCCTCAATAACAGTAGCATACCATATTTTAGGGTCGACGAGACCCAAGAAGTAAAAGAGAGGTCAGTAAAGCCATAAGTGAGGCCTAGAGATTTTGGGGTAAAATTTTAGTGATTGGCGTGTAAGCCACATAACAGAATAATTTGCCCACTACGAGGAGGGGGCATCTATTGGATGTAATCCTAGATATATAACAATTGAAGATGCTTATGGGTCGTGTTGGGAGCTAAGTTCTGGGACCTTACGATTGGGAGAGACTGGTAATGTTTTGTTTCATCCTTATGAGTAAAGGATTAGTTCAAGTGGCATGGGTGTGTCACAATATATATGAATTGTTAACACTAAAATTTGCATGGGAGTTGAGTTTAGTGAGTACATTGGTTTTAAGAGTCGGGTTACAATGTATCTATCGTTGATAATGGGACTTTTTGATGTCGACTGTGAGTGAGCCGAGTGGGCACTAAGAGCATATTTTATCATTATAATTTACTACTTATTTGAGTTAGAAAGTAGATCTTATTATGGTAATGAGTAGTGATTAATTCCCGAATGTTTGATAGATAGCCAATTGAGTGATAAGACTATCGTGATGGATATTCTGGATGAGTAATATTACATTGGTGAGGCGCCACCGGAAATAGGGTTGGGCCTATATATATATATATATATATATATATATATATATATATATATATATATATATATATATATATATATATATATATATATATATATATATATATATATATATAGATATGAAAATTTCATGGTATCGTAGACCTTAGTGAGTATGTTGTCTAGTTATATATGATCCCAATGCATCGGGATTTATTTACTGATGTGACTTCGAATATATTGTGTTCTTTATCGAGAAGAGAGAGATAGCTCGTTATATATATAGTGTTAAAAACTTAGGATAGTAAGAGCGCCATGTTTCATGTTATTTTTAAGGGACATAAGAGTGGACGAGTAGACTTTTATGTCAACATACTAAGATTGTGAGAAGGTACATATTATGGACTGAGGGCCTTACGAATCTCGACAAACGACTATGTTAGGTAGTAGTGTATCAGGGGGGTTCCTTGTTTGGATTTATCTTTGCGAGACATCCCACACATGAAACTAACAAACGTCGGGAGTTAGAGAGAAGTTTGGACGATGGTACAATGGGTTTTGTACATTGGTCATTATATATATACAGGAATATAACTGAGAGAAAAAATTCCACTATGACTTAAGGCCGGTAGAGTCCCCTAGTCCTAACGGGAAACCAGTAAAGAATGGTTACATTATGAATAGATTAGTATGCCGAGTGTGCAAAAATTAATTTAAGTAGAGTATTTTTCACTTGTGCAATAATTTGCGAGCATAGGGTGTATGGGTGCCCTAGGTAATTGAATCTTGATTTTGTTCCCATTCGGGACATATGGGATAAGGTAAATAAATATAAAAGTCGAGGTATCAGGATTTACTTGTACTATCATTTATATTAGTTGGACCACTATTCCCCAAATTTCCATGAGGATGGTATTATAACATCCTATATATTATGATTCTCATGTGATTTTGACAACATTTAGCTGGGGAAGTCGAAGCTTATTTTGAGGTTTTGACAGAGGCTTACCTTTCATGAGAAACTGGTTTTTAGAGCAGAGGAAGGACTTGTGACACGCGGTGAATGAAAGTCACATGAACCACGGTTAGAGGTACATTTGGGAGAATATAAGATGTATAATGTTATAAATGACAGTGGTGATGGGATTTAATGAAGAGAAACATTGCTAGATTCGTTTTGCAATGGGTCACCTTTCTATTGGTTAATGGTGGACCATCAGAAACCAATAGGGGTTTCTCAACCAGTATAATGGGAGACCATTCCAAGGATTTTATCGCGAAGGTATCTACATCTTAGAGGGGTTACGATCCTATATGGGTGATAGTGGATCGGTTGATCGAATTAGCTTACGTTATGCCAGTTAGGACTAATCGTACTATGGAACAATATGCGCCGATCTTAATAGGAAAGATAGCGAGGTTACATGGGGAACCACTTGATAATGTGTCCAATTGGGACAAGATCTTTGTCGTTCGATTTTGGAAGAGTGTTCACAAGGCCATAGGTATTGAGTGGTGATTGAGTACGTCCTATCATCCGTAGAAGAATGGGCAGAATAAGCGGACTAATCAGATGTTGGAGAATAAATTATATGGGTACCCTTGGGTCTTAGGGGAGGACGAGATCCATCCCTTCCACTATTTGAGTTTGAGTACAATAACTCATAGAGTTCACTTTTGGGTATGGTGCCAGTTGAGGTATGACTGCAACACCCCGTATTTTTGATGATTTAAATAATTAAGGGATTAATTATTATTAGTGATTTATCAAATTAAAATGTGAGAAATTAATTGTTAATTAATCCGGATTAAAATAATTATTAACTAGCATGCCAAGGGTTAATACTTATTGATTGAAAATTATTGAATATCAATCTGTGGATATGTAATATGGAATTATGAAATTTTATAAATTGTCGAGAGTAAGAAATATGACAGTTTGGTATATTAAGTCGGGACGCGCGTGTGAGTCGTGTCGGGCCTAATTTAATGGATGAAAGAAGTCAATTGTTTTTAAGTAACTCATATGGCCATTTCGAGTGCACCATCGCGTGTGGAAGGATCGAGATATTCAAAAAAATCTACTTGGATATTTTATTTGGACTTCAGAATATTTTTAGACCTAATCGGCACCCCGTAGGGGTATTTTTATCCTTTGAATTTTTGGGGAATTAATATGGACGAAAATTAGAAAAATGAAAGGGAGTGTACATGGGTGAGAGGAAGTATGTCAGTTTCTAAACCTAATAGAGAGGGGGAGATAACCACAGAGGAAGATAGAGATAAAGAAAGTCCATAGGTGTTATTGGTGCAAAACTCAAGAACTCCCACCATAAATCCCACCAAAGTGTAGATCGAAATATGAGGAACAAGTCTATGCCAATTTCATCAACGGATCAGAACATCATAATCTATGCAACAATAATTGTGCTCGTGTTAGTATAGGAATCAAATACATGATTTAGAATTTATTTGGGTAAATTTAGAAAATTTAAATCATGAATTGAGAGATGATTTTAATGAAGAATCGAACCCATTTGCATGTAGAATAGAAATCCTGAAATTATATGTTGAATTTGAGAAACGAATCTGGGTTTTAATGGTTCTTGAAATGAAATTTGAAGAACTAGAGCTTTAATGATAAATTTGTGGATCTTATATCTAATTGATGTATTGTAAAGATTTAAATGATTCTAGGTTATTAGAAATCATCTAAACTTGGTAGATTATCAATTTGGGTTGCTGTTTTGGTGATTAGGAATGAGCAGTAGAGGTTCTTAGCTGCTAATGGTGGAAAAACATAGCAGGTATGGTTGGGGAAGGAAACTGCTCAATCTCGTTCGAATGAGATTGAGCGTGGTTCGAACGATAAGGGATATCATGAGATGTCGTTCAAACGACATCACACCTGGTTCGAACGACAAGTTTAAAAATCTCAAAAACCCTATTTCAGTCCAATTCGAGTTCCACAGTTAATTTGAGTAAGGAAAACTGTTATTTGATGAATTTAGTATAGTGCAAAATTCATAGGAAGTATTTGGGAAATAATACTCTAAATATTGGCACGGTAAGTTAACCTTGGAAATTTTGAGAGAGTGTAATCGAAATGATTATGTTATAAGTAGTAATGAGAGAATACTACGTATGGAAAATACATGTAAGGGTTGGGTGAATACCTTGAATTTTAATGTGATGTAGGAATACCTATTATATTATTATCATTGTGTGTATAGAATGCCTACGCTTCTTGCTATCGGGAGGAGGTTTTCGAGCAGTGGACAGTCTTATCCTGGTTGTCCCAATAAGGTGATATTTTACTTGTCCCAGAGTATATGAACTTGGTTACGTGCTATCTGAGATATAGGATAGTTTTGACGATGCAATGGGAGCGTAGGTATGTGCGTGACCCATTTGGCTGGGAAATATACTCGCCTCCAATATGTGTGTTTTGAATTTATGGTTCATGAGACATGGAACTAGTTGTCCTTTATGTAGTGAGCGATGCACCGGGACATGATATCAGAGTATGCATTACGCCAAGTGGTCTTAACTAAGGGGTGCAGGTTTAGTATATATATGTATAGGGATGAAGTGACTATATATATATATATATATATATATATATATATATATATATAGTGTGAATATGTCTACTGTGTGTATCTATTAGATATGGTAATAATAATAAATACTTTGCGCCAAATGGTATTAACCAAGGGGTACAAGTTTAGTATGTATATATAGGGATGATGTGACTATATATATAGGAATAAATTTGGGAAAATTATACTCTGTGAAATTAGTAGATCAAGTAATAAGGAGAAATAAAATAATCTTAGTGGGTATAAGATTACCCAGTCGAACAGGGAATAATAAAATTTAGTTATAGGGGATAAACTATTTCAATAGCGTACTGTATGGGCGATACGGGTATACTACTAGTGACGTAGGTGGTGTTATGGTGACTTCGAACTAGTTACATAGGGTAGCATAACTAATATGGGATAGATGTACCTTAGGCGTGCACAATAGATGAGAGGTGAGAATCTCATGTTAGGGTCTAACAAGCTAGCATGCACATAATACTTGCTTTATTACAAATTTTGAATACTTGCCAAAACAAATATTTTGACAACTCGGGCTCTGACCCGTCTCTTGCTTTTTTTCTCTCTTTTGCTATATATATATATATACTAGGGTATACCCGTGCCGATGGCACGGTTGTAAAAATGTTTTAAATATTTCGTAATAGTTATTAGGTCTGGAAAAATAAGACGCACGCAATAATATGATAAGAATTACATGAATATATAAGTCAATTTTTTTTTGTAGCATACCATGAGGTGTCCGGGTCAGCTTACGCGCACCTTGACTAATCTCCATTCGCGGTTCATGGCTTCCGCTAGCCAAGCATTATTTTAACAGTGTCGGGAATCGAAGTGGGGACCAAACTCAATCCACCCCCAAAATTATCCAAGTGGCAACTTTATACCAATGCGTAGTGAAAGCCTTACATGAATATATATAAGTTAATGTATGACCATCGATAATACATTAATATTATTTTTGAAATAACTATAATTCTCGCCAATTTTTAGCCAAGACACTTGTATGTATTTAGAAAAACTCTAAAATTATATGTATTCAGAAAAATCGATCAACTTATTTTTGGTAACGGATCCAAACCCCTTAATTCGAAAACCTCAAAAAACTCTTTTGAGGTTTGAAAGACAAAAGTTGAGGCCCTTAAAATAAGGATCATTGAAAAAGAAATAATTAGAGTTTTAAGACATGGGAAAAAATCCTTAAAATAAAAATAAGGATTAGAAGAGGGTTTGTTTCAATTGAAAACACAAAATGTTAAAACCTCGGCAAATATATTTCAAATGCCCAAAATCGAAAGGAATAATAAAACATAAGAAAATTTGAAAATTTACACACAAAGAAGATTTATATGAAAATTTGTAAATATTTCAAACTTCTTTGCGACCCATAAGAACCCGAGTGCAAAAAAAATAATAAAACATTATGAAGGAAAACTTTATACAAAACCAAATATCCATTGTATTCTCTAGGCTTAAAATAAAATCCATATAAAACAAAGATGGATACATTATAGGGAGATAGAGAGAGCATTTGAACTATAGTATATATATAAAAAAATATTAAAATCCTACGCAAGACTAACCCGTAGATCTGTCAAGACATTACACATCTATAAAAATAGTACATCTGTGGAAATGTAAAAAAAATATTTGAATACGAAAAAATAACAATCTATATGTAAAACCTCTCCCTCTCTCTCTCACCATATTTCTTTATTCTTCTCTTTTTCTACCTCTATCTACTGCAGTTCTTTGGAAATGGGTGTCACGGTGATATGCTTTTTTTGTCCACTCACCCTTTTGATATATTTCGTACTAAATATATGACATGAGCGAATAAAACAGTTCAAAGGATATCTAAATAAAAGGGTTAAACAATTTAAAACATAAATTAAAGTTATTCCAAAATGACACGGTCATATATAATCACCGCTTAAAACCCAAAAAAGTCTAGACTATCACAACTGGATACAATGGGTAACAACGCATAATCCAATTGATCACTCACATTCCTTACTACACTTTGCCCTCATAATTAATCTTAAATTACTAAAATATACACCAATTTTTTTTTATTAATAATATAATCAAATGCCACATACACTTTCTTGATTACTATTTAACACTACTTACAGTATACATTCAACATTCACTTTGTAATTTATTGGTTTGGAATAACTTTAATTTCAGTTGAATTTGAATGTTAAATGAAACATTAGAATAAAAATCCATCACTGACCTACATTGTTATAATAAAATAATTTTTTTGTCTTAGGAAGTGAAAATTTATTTAATTATTAACTCTAAACATGTGTAACTTTTACAGGAAGCCTTGATAAATCTTATGTTTTAAATTTGTTTATTCTCATAATTTATGATGCCAATGGTAATTTAATGACCCATTCCTATGTAATTACCTGAGACTCCTAATAATATATATAAATTTAGAGCAGTGCTAGACATAGGAGGTGTAAGAACCGGGTTACTACCGATTGGTGAGATGGCAGTACCAGTAACCCAAACCAAAAAATAAAGAAATTAACATTCTGAAGACAAAAAAAAATCCTTACTAAATAGCCCAAAAAAACCTTCACTTAAAGAGAGGGGAGGCACCTCAAATATCACTGTGAGAACAAAGAAATAGCAAAACAATATAAATAAAAAATGCTTCACATATAAGGACATCCCAGTATTTTTTTGCATTTAGACGACTTACACACTTGTTTGACAATAAAATCCATCATTGCAATGTGTTTATCTATAAATTAAGGTAGGCTAGGGAGGTCAGAATCTGATATCATGTTGTAAAATCATTCAAGAAAGAGTCGACTCTAGGAGGTTAGCCACTCTATCAGTCCCCCTGAAAATCATTTCCTGAAATAAAAGAAAAATACACCTTTATTTCCAAACCAACACAATTGAAATTAACAAATAATTTGTCTAAAACTGTAAAATGTAAATCAACCAAAAACATATAAGAAAGAGCCCAAAAAGTTAAGATCATAAACAAATTATTTGTCATATCACCAAGCAAAAAGAAGAGAAATATATTCAGATTCTCCATGTCTTTGGATACCCAAAAGGAGAAACAAAAATGAGTTGAAACAGCAAAAATGGTTCAATCAATAGAAAATTAATAAACAACAAAAATGGTTCAATCAATAACAAAAATTAATCTCCATATTCTTCTCTTTATCAACCTCTATGGCAGTTCTGTCCAAAATTAGATCTGAGAAGAAAAAAAAGACAAACTTAATGGGGAATAAACTAAACATTTACATTTCTTCAGAAACTTAATGGGAAATAAACAAAATACCCTCCGCTCTCATCGTGCCCGCCGTCGGGACTCGTCGGAGCAATCACCGAAACTTAAAAACTCTCCCCTCGCGTTGCCGATAAAGCCACAGCCACAGCCACCACAAACTTCAAAAAGTCATCCCCTGATTTTAAAAAATCAGCACTTGTTGTAAAAAGCCCCAAAAATCAGCACTTGTTGTAAAAAGCCCCTGATAAAGTAATGGTGGAGAAGGTCGTATATCGCAACTTTCTTCTCTTATCAGTTCTCTCGAGCCATGTGCTTTGTTAAAAAGCCCCAAAAATCCAAGATCTGAAAATCCAAGAGCCCCAAAAATTCAAGATCTGAAAACAAAAATACATTTACATAAGAGATCTTAAAAAGGCCCAAAAATTCAAGATCTGAAAACCAAAATACCTATACATAATAGATTGAGAGAAATCCCCGAAAATAGAGAGAGTGAGAGAAACTAAAAAAACCCAAAACTTCCTTGATTTTGCTGCGCCAATTTGTGAAGAATCTTGGAGTATTGAAAATGAATGTTACCATTTGAGCAAACCTCTCTCTCATTAAAGCCAAGACGAATATCAAAACTTGCTTCCAAGAAGACTTGTTGGGTTATCGGCGGGTAGACTATTGAGTGAGAGGGATAGACAGAGTGGGTTTCTATGGTGAAGTTCTCCACGACTACAGCCTATAATGAAGTTCATAGAGAGAGAGAGAGAGCTATTTTGTTTTTACATTGGGGATCCTAGGGTTCAAAATGAAGTTGGTGGTAGTATTTTAGTAAAAGACTTTTACACACCCACACATAACGTGTGGTCGGTTTTGGATAGCTTTGTGGTTTCTATGGTGAGTTGTGGTCGTTTGAGAGAGAGATACAGAGAGAGAGAGGGCATCTCGATCAGTGAAAAGAAAATAGTGGGGTGGGTGAGATTGAGTGGCTCGAGGTAAGGTACTTAACAGACATTGGGAGGCTCGAGCTAAAAGTTAATGAAAGAGCGTGTACATCTGAGCCATGAGTTGATAAACACCAAACCAATCAACTTTCAATCTCAGCCATCAGTTGGTCTAGACAAAAAAACCCCTCCTCCTTTATTATATAGACTAGGGATATATATATATATATATATCAGGTGCCCAACCACAGGGTTGCCAGACTTAGACGCTTTGATTGTTTAGCGAGCTGCATCAGTTGTGGGAGTTGCGGGTCCTTGCATATAGACGCCTCTATCATTTCTTTCCATTTTATTTATAGATTTTAGGGCATGTGTCACCCATTCTCAGTCATTTTAATAAAGGGATTGTAATCTGTTTATTTTACTAGTTCATTTCAGTTGGATTGAGTATTTTATGGTGTATTGGTTTGAGACTTTAAACTGAAATGTTTTATCCAGTCTTATTTATTTCAGCAGTTGAGTTATAACCAATATTCTTTACATTTTATGAGAATGGTAAATAGCCGATGTCTTAATATTTAGAAATTATTAATGTATTTCTTTGGGTATAACTTAAATTGAAATTTTTTTTGACACTAGCTTAATTATTCATTAGGTGATTATTAAAGTTAAATGTTTTTCTGAGAGGGATGCTAAGAATGAACCAACTGAACACTTTGTTTTAAATTGAATAACGGACTGATCACTCAGTATTTAATTAGGAGATATGCCACAATGGCATGGTAAGCCTTGTTGTTATCCTCCTTGTTAGTTAAAGATGGGGGACCAGGTACTATTGCGAAGAGAAGCGATGAGTTGATACTTATAGTATATAATGTGTGTAAAATATATACTCCACAAATAACGTACTTGTGTGCGATTGTCACGAGACGAGATCGCCTATATCTAAAGAACGATTAATCTACTAAAGTGAGAATAGTAGAAGGCTAGATAGTGAGTATCTAAAATAAAGTTTAAGTAGTGAAACTTAAACGGTAAGGCTTAGGAAAGAACCTACGTGACAGGGTAACCTGGAGTTTAAACCGAACATATATGAGATGTTGATTGTTAAGGGTATTTGATAGCGTAATAGACTGGATGTTGGATCCCTGTAACTTCACAGATTAGCGCTGAGCTGACAGTATGGCTGGATACAGAGAGGTAGAGGTACAAAGAGTCCATTTGCTGGGGTATGACAAGCAGTGGTGGGGAGCTTAGGTAGGATTTGAGCTCGTCTAATGCTTGTGAGCAACCTGGGGTCCATTCTACTGTTTTGCTGCCTTTTAAGAGTTGGAAGAAGGGCTTGCTTTTCTCGGAGGATTTAGAAATGAAATGATTTAGAGCAGCGAGCATTCCAGTGAGCTTCTGTACATCGCGGATTGTGCGAGGAGGTTGCACCCTTTTGATTGCATCAATCTGGTCCGGATTAGCCTCTATGCCACGCTTGCTGACCAAATACCCAAGAAACTTTCCTGACTGGACACCGAAGGAACACTTGCTCGCGTTGAGTTTCATTCGGTACTTCCTGAGAATTTCAAAGGTACTTGACAGGTCCGAGAGGTGATTTTCCTTCTCCTTGCTCTTGACGAGCATGTCGTCGATGTAGACCTCCATCGTGTCTCCCATCTGATTCTTGAACATTTTAGTTACCAGACGCTAATAGGTTGCCCCTGCATTTTTAAGCCCAAAAGGCATGACCTTGTAACAGTATAAACCAACCGTCGTGATAAATGCCGTTTTGTCCTGATCTGGGGCATACAGGGGAATCTGGTGATAGCCTGAGTATGCATCCAGGAAACTTATTCATTCGTGAGCTGCAGTGGCGTCTACTAGTTGGTCTATTTTCGGAAGAGGGAAGCTATCCTTAGGGCAGGCTTTGTTGAGGTCAGTGAAGTCTATGCACACTCTCCACTTCCCATTGCTTTTTGGAACTACCACTGGGTTGGATAACCATTTGGGGAATTGCACTTCTCGTATGGACCCTTCATCCAACAGTTTTTCGACTTCTTTTTCTATTACTCTGGCCTTTTCGGGAGAAGTTCGTCTTGCCTTCTGCGCTATCGGCTTGAATGTGGGATTGACGTGCAACCGATGGCAGACCATATTGGGATCGATTCCTGGCAGCTCATAGGGTTCCCAAGCGAAAACATCTATGTTGCTCCTGAGTAAGGTTAACAAATTACACAAATGAAAATCTCTATATATCTTAGTTGATCAGTATGGCAACAATCCTTCAAGTGTAATCATAACGCACGGATAGCGAAGCGGGTGCCGCCAAAGCAACTTCACAGTTTTCAAAGAAATCGACCATCATAGCTGATTATTTAAATTCATTGGACCTGTAAGAAAACATCATGATTTATTTAAACTTCTTAATTGATTTATGTTGTTTAATGATTCGAGTTCACTTTTATATCTTGTTATATCATTTTGGATGATTTATATGGAGTTTGGGATCATATAGTAGAGGTTTTGAGGCTGAAAAATGATTAAACCCATAACTGTGAAGGACATCTGGGCAAATATCTGGTAAATCGATCGATCGACCCAAGAACGTCAATCGATTGACCAAAATCGTCGATCGATAGACTCCCCCTGGAAATGTGATTTGTTTCCTTTTTAATTCTTGATTAAATTCTAACTTTAGAAATCTCTTATGTGGATAAATTGAACATAATTGGACTTGTGGAAGGGCAGGAGGACATACTTAAGACCCGAAAATTATTATTATATGTGGGATTGAATCGAGAAAATTAACTTGTTTTAATTGAACGTGTTATGATTAAGGAGTATATAAATTGGGATTGAAATAAGTTAAATGATGACTTAAGGTTAGTACCAGTAGTAAAAAGGTCGTTAATTACTGGAATAACCTTAGGCTTACATGGGATAACCCTAACAAATGGAATAAAGGGTTAAGATTGAATTAGGTATTTTCGAGAAATAAACCAAATTGAAGATAAGTTTAACTCATAGAAATTCGGGAGTTATGATGACATGGACTAGTAGGGCATGAATGCTTACGTACTGAATTTATATTAGATATAAATGGTTACCCTTCGTGTAAGGCCCTAAAACATGATTAGGAAGGTTAATTACATTATTAATTATAACTTAGGAGTTATAAGTTATAAATTGGTTATGTGTGTTAAACATCTTAATTATCATGTTTAGGGGATGCATGCTCATGTGATATATGTGTTGTTTACATTAGGTGCTAATTGCGCTTATGATCGGGGATACCATGTTTAGAACATATGATTAGTTATGTGGTTAAATGCATAATAAATTATGTTTTAATGCATGATTGTGTTTATAAAAGTAAATTAGGGTGTTGATACGAAATTGGCATTGTTTGGTCCCCAAATGTGAAAGTTTTGAGATTTTTGGTAAATTTCTACTTTCTTGTTCGAGTCCAAATTAGGCGTATTAATTTTATGATTTTTGGAAAACAGAAGACATGAAAGTTGTATATGTTTAAGTTGTCTTCTCATAGACACAAAGAGAGAGTAAATCGGGGCCCGTGATAGTGAGTAATGGTAATTTTACCAAGTTGAGACAAATGTGTCATTAATGGAATTGTCTAATTCGACCTTTCATCCAACCAAACACGCGTTACCACTACCGTATTGCTATTGGACCACTATACAATGTATTTATTATTATAAATGAGAGGTATGTCATCTTCCTCATAATAAATAAAAAGTTTTACCTAAAGAGAGAGAAAGAGAAGAAAGTTAAGGAATAAATATTTGGAAAATTTCTATAAAGCGAGGAATTCTCGTGAGGTAATGACATCTTTATTAAAGTTGGTCACATGGATGAGTTATATACTTGGCATGTTTTTATTTTTGAGTTGGATATATATTTTAATGATATCCATATTGCTGAATTGTGTTGGAACAAGGATGGGTTAAGAACATAAATTAGAACTGGAGCTAGTATCGTAAATGCATACTTCAAAGTCCTAAATTTACATCATATTTTCGTAAAGCATTTTGATTTAAAAAAAATTCATGATGGTGATGTATGTTTATGCTAAAACATGTTTATTATATTTTTTCATGAATTATACCCAAGGTCAAGGTTATGTATGCTTAAAAATGTTAAGTTATGCCTTAATGTTCTATTTTGACTTAGTTATGATAAAAAGGGCATAAATCATGGAATACTTATTGAAATTGAGTGATTCAAGTTCGAGAGCAAAAATATACTTATACAGGTATAACATATACGAAAATTGTGTAAAAATACCAAGGAATGAACCCTTGGTGATAGTTTGAAGTTTTGGTTTAAAATCTACCCTAAAGGAGCAAGAATCCATACCAGGTGTTTGACGTTTTGCTCGACATAGAAAATGAACCCTAAAAATTATGAAACATTAATTTTTTATTATTAAATATGTTTAATGTGATTGGATGGAATATCATGCAAAGTTATATTGTATAAAAATTATGAAAATTGCAGGAAGTTGAAGTTGTGTTGTTGTTTTCTTGAGAAACGATTTGGAAAAGGTTGTAATAAAATGGGCATAACTTTGTCTAGCGAATTCGTAAATTAATTCCGTAAATTTTGTTAGAAACCTAATTAATTGGGTGTTATATAAATGTGAAGTATCATATTTAATTTCTCTTTAGTTATTTCTGATTGACCAACTGATGTGATGTATTACTGGGTTTGCTGTTAATCGGTGTATTCAAATACAAATGACATTGACTTGTTAGGTGGGGAAGAAGCTGATACTACCATACCAAGAAAGTAGTTTGGTATTAATCTTAGCACCAAATCCAAGGTGAGTGACCTTTTCTATGAAATATAGATACTTATATGTTCATATGGAAATGTGTAGTTAAACACATGTGTTAAAATGCTTATGGGAGTGATGTCGTATTTAGGAAACACATGCATATGATTAAAAATGTTAAAAGATGTTATGTAATGATATGGACTAGCGAGTCCTTTATATCATGTTAAGGACTAGTGGGTCCTATGGGATGCAGCATCCCCGTTAACCCAATTTAAAGGTTTGTTGTACTCGGGCCTAATTAGGGGATTTGGTGTTCCCCATTAACTGGGAGTAAATTGGACTGGCGGGTCCAGTCTTGCTAGAGTCACACAATTCCAATTGGGTTATAACATTAAAAAATAAAAATGGTTATTTGAATTGGTTATATGTGTGGAATATGGCCATTCACTAAGCTTGTGTTTCTTACACTCCTATAATGTTATGTTTCAGGTATGCCTATCAGTTGGAGTTCACTGCCAAGTGAGGACCTTAAAACGGGGGAGTGAAGGATATCTAGTATGGTTTGAATATCAAGAATCTTGTTGTGTAAATATTAAACTAAAGATCTTGGTTATGTAAAGTTGTGTAGTGCTTATAGGTTACATGTAAATATAGTTATTATTTCATCTACACATACCTTTGAAAAAAAATCTCATGCTATTTTTCCTTAGAGATTTAAATTAAAGCATCGTTTATTGTTTAAGGCAATTTATCGCTAATTAACAAGGATGAGTTTAACTTAATTAAGTAGGGTCGCGATAACTTGGTATCAGAGCGTGGTTATTAGGTTCTAGACAGGGTGTGAGAGTCTAGATTGGCAGTGAACACTAGAACGTGAGTTTGCTATGTGTTTGGATTTTGACTAACAATGTTAATATTAAAATGCTGCTATTGTATTTTATTTAAGTTATTTATATTTCAGTGAGTGATAAATCCACATGAGCCGCATGATAGAGCATAATATGAGGCATCCTATGTACCTAATAGTCAGCAAGAACATAGACATATTGAAGTGGATGAACTGGAGGTGCAACAACAACCTATTGATGATGTGGGAGGAATATTACGTGTTGTGGCACAACTAGTGGAAGAAGCAAGAGGTGGAGTACATGGTGGTGATAGGGATAAATTACATGAGAGGTTCATAAAGTTAAGTCCTCCAGCATTTACGGGGACTACGAATCCGTTAGTGGCAGAGGGGTGGATTCAAAAAATGGAAACAATATTCAAGGTGATGGAAGTGCGAGATGAACAAAAGGTTTTGTTAGAAACCTTTAGATTGGAGGATGATGCAAAGTTATGGTGGGATTCTACAGAGAGGTTACTTACTACGATCGGGGGAGTAGTGCCAGCAAATCCTCCACCAATTACATGAGTGAGGTTTGTGAAGGTGTTCTTTGAAAAATATTTCCTAAGGCTTTATAGGAAAGAGAAAGAGGAAGAATTTGTCACGTTGAAAGAGGGGAACCGAACAGTGGCAGAGTATGAAGCTTTATTTATATCCTTATCTAAATTTACACCTGACTTGGTGAGGACGAAAGAAAGTAAATGTGATCGGTTTCAAATCAGGCTGAGTGTAGATATAAAAAGCATGGTTGCTAATATAAAGATCACGAATTATGTGGACTTGGTGGATAGGGCCATGGTATCAAAAAATTCAATAAAAGAAATGCAAGTTGAACACTCGAAGAAAGATAGACATCATGGTATAAGATCATATGGATGGGAGACGGGAAACTCAACTCAGAGTGTAGCACGAGGAGTACCTAAGGGCCATGAATTTAAAAATAATAGAATTGCACGTGGAAGATTTCAAGCTCGAGGTGGAGGGACTGGGATGAATCGGTCAGATAATGCATCTGTGATGGGACCAAGTTCCATGTTTTGTTTTAGATGTGGTGGTCAAGGTCACATGTCTCGAGAGTGTACAATAGCTGAGACGACACCTTTTTGTTTCCATTGTCATCAACTGGGGCACTTACGAAAGAATTATCCTGCGATGGGAGCTACAACTTCAGTTGGGAGTGTGATAGTAGGAGATAGGATTTCTACACTGAAAGTACACAGGGGAGGTAGAGGAGGTGTGTCTCAAAACCAAGGCCAAGGCAGAGTGTTTGCACTGACGCAACAAGATGCACAAGTTATGCCTAACGTAGTGACATGTACACTTCCTATTGGTGATAAAGATGCTTATGTGTTGATAGATCCTGGTTCTACACATTCTTTTGTGTCTTTTATTTATCTGTTGCATCTTAACAAACCATTATCATCATTAGATTCTGGTTTAGCTATTGTTACTCCAGTGGGGGGTTGGTTTTTATTGAGAGGGTATATAGGGAGTGTGTGGTGCGAATGGGTGAAAAAGAATTACTAGTTGACTTATTACCTCTCGATATGCGCGACTTTGATGTAATACTGGGTATGGATTGGTTAGCCTTATATCATGTATGTTTGGATTGCATTAAAAAGGAGGTAGTGTTTCAGTTACCGGGTGAACCGAAATTTAAATTTATTGGGGAACGAAATGTCACTCCAACATGTTTGATTTCTGCTACAAAATGTTATGAACTGCTAAGGAAAGGATGTGATGGTTATCTTGCCCATGTGGTGGACATAAGACAAGAGGATGAAAAACTATCAGATATACCAGTGGTTAATGAGTTTCCAGATGTCTTCCCAGAAGAAATCCCAGGGTTAGCACCAGACCGTGAGGTAGAGTTTGCGATTGAGTTGGTACCAGGCACTGCACCGATATCTATTGCACCAGAATTAAAAGAGCTAAAGATACAGTTGAAAGATTTGTTAGATCGTGGTTTTATAAGGCCTAGTGTATCACCATGGGGAGCCCCAATATTGTTTGTGAAGAAGAAAGATGGAACAATGAGACTCTGCATTGATTATCGTCAATTGAATAAGGTGACTATCCATAATAAATACCCACTGCTCCTAATTAATGACTTGTTCGATCAGTTGCAAGGAGACAAAGTATTTTCCAAAATAGATCTCAGATCCGGATATCATCAATTGAAAGTAAGAGATTGTGACATTTCTAAAACTTCCTTTCGTTCTAGGTATGGACATTATGAATTTCTTGTCATGCCTTTTGGGTTAACAAATGCACCGACTGTATTCATGGATTTAATGAACCGTATATTTCACCCATACGTGGATTCTTTTGTTATTATCTTCATTGATAATATTTTGATATATTCTCGTAGTAGGGATGAGCATGAACACCACATGCGTATTATTTTACAGAACTTGTGAGAGAAGCAGTTGTATGCTAAATTTTCTAAATGTGAATTTTGGCTAGATAGGATAGTACTTTTGGGGCATGTTATTTCTGCTGATGGTATTTGTGTTGATCCTAAGAAGGTAGAAGCAGTAATGAATTGGGAAAGACCAACTAGTGTGACATAGGTACGTAGATTTTTGGGATTGGAGGGATATTACAGGAGGTTTATACCGTGGTTTTCTTCTATTGCATTGCCATTGGCTAAGCTTACCAAAAAAGAGAACAAGTTTGTGTGGAGTGGCGATTGTGATAAAAGCTTTGAAAATTTAAAGAGTAAGTTGACATCCGCTCTAGTATTGACTATCCCAACGGGTACAGAAGGTTTAGGTATTTATAGTGATTCCTCGTATCAAGGACTCGGTTGTGTGTTAATGCAACATGGAAGGGTAATTTCTTTTGCTTCTTGATAGTTAAAGATATATGAACGCAACTACCTTACACACGATCTTGAGTTGGCTACAGTAGTTTTTGCATTAAAAATCTGGAGACACTACTTATATGGTGTTAGTTGTGAAATTTTTACTGACCATCAAAGATTAAAATACTTGTTTACACAAAAAGACTTAAACTTGAGGCAAAGAAGGTGGATGGAACTTACAAAAGATTATGATTGCACGATACATGACCATCCGGGTAAAGCTAATGTTGGTGCTGATGCTTTGAGTAGAAAATCTCTAGTCATAGTATCTTGTATTTATTGTATTCGAGTTGACCTGCTGAGAGAGGTAGATTTAATGGGGTTGGAATTAACTTTGAATGAGTCTTACGGAATAGTAGCACATTTAAATGTTAGACCCACATTGATAGACTGGATAAAACAAGCACATGAAGGAGATACAGAATTGGAGAAAGTTATAGATAATATGAAAAAGGTTAATGCAAATGAATTTTCTATTCGTGATGATGACATTGTTATGTATGATAACCATTTGTGTCTACCTAATGTTCCTGATTTAAGAAGAAGAATTTTAGAGGAAGCGCATTGTTCTTATATGCTATGCATCCAGGGAGCACGAAACTGTATAGAGATTTGAAACAATGTTATTGGTGGCCGAGAATGAAACATGACATTACAGATTTTGTTGCTAGATGTCTAGTTTGCCAAAAGGTGAAGGTGGAGCATCAAAAGCCAAGTGGTTTACTATAGCCCTTACCTATTCCTGAGTGGAAATGGGAGCATGTTACTACAGATTTTGTTATAGGTTTACCAAAATCATCACGAGGGTTTGATTCTATATGGGTTGTTGTTGATAGGTTGACCAAGTCTTCACATTTTCTTCCTGTTAAAGCTACTTACTCCATGGACAGATATGAAAAAATATATGTGGATAAGATTATCAGATTGCATGATGCACCTGTTTCTATTATTTCTGATCGAGATCCTAAGTTTACTTCTCACTTTTGGCGTAGTTTACAACAAGCTTTGGGGACTAAATTGAAATTTAGTACATCTTTTCACCGTCAAACTGATGGGCAGTCAGAAACAACGATCCAAACACTTGAAGACATGTTACTAATATGTGTATTAGAGTTCAAGGGAAGTTGGGATAAATACTTACCACTAATAGAGTTTCCTTATAATAATAGCTATCATTCGAGTATTGATATGGCTCCTTATGAAGCTTTGTATGGGAGAAAATGTAAAACTCCAGTGTGCTGGACTGAAGTAGGAGAATGAAAACTTCTTAGGCCAGAAATTGTACGGCAGACTACTAAAAAGATCAATCTTATCCATAATCACTTAAAGGTGGTGCAAAGTAGACAAAAAAGTTATGCAGACAATCGAAGGAAAGAATTGAAATTTAAGAAAGGTGCTCGAGTATTCCTACGTGTTTTTTTGGAGAGGGGTTATGAGATTCGGGAAGAAGGGAAAGTTAAATCCCAGGTACATTGGCCCTTACGAGATAGTGAAATGGGTTGGAGTTGTAGATTATAAATTGGCGTTACTGCCAAAATTGTCCCGGACACATGATGTTTTTCATATATCCATATTACGTAAGTATGTGCCCGATCCTTCACATGTGTTTATCTCACAACCGATAGAGCTTCAAGATGACTTAACCTATGTGGAGGAACCAATTACTATTGTAGATCTAAAGGAACAAGTGTTACGTAGTAAAACCATTTCACTAGTTAAAGTGATGTGGAGAAGTAAGAATGTGGAGTATGCCACCTGGGAAAGGGAGGATAATATGAAGAAGCAAAATCCTCATATATTTGGTAAGTTTCTTATGCGCTAAATTTCGAGGACGAAATTTTTATAAGAGGGGTAGAATTGTAAGGCTCTAAAACATGATTAGGAAGATTAATTACATGATTAATTATAACTTTGGAGTTATAAGTTATAAATTGGTTATGTGTGTTAAACATGTTAATTATCATGTTTAGGGGATGCATGCTCATGTGATATATGTGTTGTTTAAATTAGGTGCTAATTGAACTTATGATCAGGGATACCATGTTTAGAACATATGATTAGTTATGTTTTTAAATGCATAATAACTTATGTTTTAATGCATGATTATGTTTATAAAATTAAAGTAGGGGGTTGATACGAAATTGGCAATGTTTGGTCTCTAAATGTGAAAGTTTTGAGATTTTCGGTAAATTGCTACTTTCCGGTTCGAGCCCAAATTAGGCGTATAAATTTTATGATTTTGGGAAAACACAAAACATGAAAGTTGTAGATGTTTATGTTATCTACTCATATACACAAAGAGAGAGTAAATTGGGGCCCGTGATAGTGAGTAATGGTAATTTTACCAAGTTGAGACAAATGTGTCATTAATGGAATTGTCTAATTTGAACTTTCATCCAACCAATCACGTGTTACCACTACCCCTATTGCTATTGGACCACTATACAACGTATTTATGATTATAAATGAGAGGTATGTCTTCTTCCTCATAAGAAATAACAAGTTTTGCCTAAAGAGAGAGAAAGAGAGGAAAGTTAAGGAATAAATCTTTAGAAAATTTATATAAATCGAGGAATCCTCGTAAGGTAATTACATCTTTATTAAAGTTGGTCAAATGGATGAGTTATATAATTGTCATTTTTTTTTATTTTTGATTTGGATATATATTTTAAAGATACCCATATTGCTGAATTGTGTTGGAACAAGGATGGGTTAAGAACATAAGTTAGAACTGGAGCTAGGATCGTAAATGCATACTTTAAAGTCCTAAATTTACATCATCTTTTCGTAAAGCATTTTGATTAAGAAAAAATTCATGATTATGATGTATATTTCTGCTAAAACATGTTTATTATATGTTTCCTTGAATTATACCCAAGGTCAAGGTTATGTATGCTTAAAAATGTTAAGTTATGCCTTAATGTTCTATTTTGACCTAGTTATGATAAAAGGGCATAAATCATGGAATACTTATTGGAATTGAGTGATTCAAGTTGTAGAGTAAAATATGCGCATACAGGTATAACATATCCGAACATTGTGTAAAAACACCATGGAATGAACCCTTGGTGATAGTTTGAAGTTTTGGTTTAAAATCTGCCCTAAAGGAGTAAGAATGCATACCAGGTGTTTGACGTTTTGCTCGACATAGAAAATGAACCCTAAAAATTATGAAACATTAATTTTGTATTATTCAATATGCTTACTGATATTGGGTGGAATATCATGAAAAGTTATATTGTATAAAATTATGAAAATTCCAGGAATTTGAAGTTGTGTTGTTGTTTTTCTTGAGAAACGATTTGGAAAAGGTTGTAATAAAATGGGCATAACTTTGTCTAAGGAATTCGTAAATTAATTCTATGAATTTTGTTAGAATCCTAATTAATTGGGTGTTATAGAAATGTGAAGTATCATATTTGATTTCTCTTTAGTTATTTCTGAATGACCAAATGATGTGATATATTATTGGGTTTGATGTTAGTCGGTGTATTCAAATACTAATGACATTGAATTGTTAGGTGGGGAAGCATCTAATACTACCATACCAAGGAAGTAGTTTGGTATTAATCTTAGAACCAAATCCAAGGTGAGTGACCTGTCCTTTGAAATATAGATAGTTATATGTTCATATGGAAATGTGTAGTTAAACACATGTGTTAAAATGCTTATGGGAGTGATGTCGTATTTAGGAAACACATACACATGATTAAAAATGTTAAGCGATGTTATATAATGATATGGACTAGTGAGTCCTTTATCTAATGTTAAGGAACGGTGGGTCCTACGGGATGCAGCAACCCCGTTAACCCAATTTAAAGGTTTGTTGTACTCGGGCCTAATTAGGGGATTTGGTGTTCCCCATTAACTGGGAGTTAATTGGACTGGCGGGTCCAGGCATGCGAGAGTCACACAATTCCTATTGGATTATAACATTAGAAAATAAAAATGGTTATTTTAATTCGTTATATGTGTGGAATATGGTCATTCACTAATCTTGTGTTGCTTACACTCCTATAATGTTATGTTTCAGATACGCTTATCAGTTGGAGTTCACTGCCAAGTTAGGACCTTAAAACGGGGGAGTGACGGATATCTAGTATGGTTTGAATATCAAGATTATTGTTGTGTAATTATTAATCTAAAAATCTTGGTTATGTAAAGTTGTGTAGTACTTATAGGTTACATGTAAATATAAATATGTTTTCATCTACAGATACCTTTGGAAAAAAAAAGCTCATGCTATTTTTCCTTAGAGATTTAAATTAAAGCATTGTTTATTGTTTAAGGCAATTTATCGCTATTTTATGAGGATGAGTTTAACTTAATTAAGTCGGGGCACGACACTTAGAGTGATGAGAGAATCTCGGGAATATAATTTTAAAAGTAAAGTCATAATCTGTAAATATGTAGAATATGTGAGATAAATATACTACGTATGGAAATATTTATATGGGTTGTGCGTGCTCCCTATTGTTATTATATATAGGTGGGGTGAATACCTATATTATTACTTATTGTGTGTACGGTATACCTACGTTGCATGCTATCGGGGTGGGGATTTTGTGTTGTGGAGGATCTTATCCTGATGAGCCCATTTGGGTGGATTTTAGAATCGTACCTTGAGCATAGGACCTTGGACACCTGTGAATGATAGTTTTGATGGATGAATAGGAACGTAGGTATGTGCGTGAACCATTTGTATGGGGAGTATGCTCGTCTCTAATATGTGTGTTATTTTATTTATGGTTCGTGAGAGACGCCGAACCAATAGTCGTTTATACAACAAGAGATATATCAGGACATGATAGCAGAGTTTGCATGCACCGCAACTGTATTTGGGAGGTGCCGTATTAGTATATATAATAATGTGATGAAAATATATACTGTGATGTAATCTACTGCGTGAGAATTTTTAGATTAAAATTTATACTTTGATGTAATCTACTGTATGAAATTGTTGATAAAAATTAATAATAAAATCAGATTGAATTCAGTAAGTGAGTACTTAATCCTATAGCTGTGAAAGCCTAGTTCATATTTAAGAGAACTGAACATGTTTATACATATTATGTGGGAAATACGGGGAAATGATATGGGATAGAATCATAATTGAAAACCTTAATTTGGGAGATGATAAGTTCCATGGGTGTGCACACTAGATGAGAGGTGACAATTCTCAAGCGAGAGCCAAAGAAGCTAACATGTACATAATAATTGCTTAATTGCACTTGTTAAGCACTTGCTATTTTTAAAAATCTTTTAAAATCGGGATCCGACCCATTTCCTTGCATATTGTCTTCTTTATTATATCTTGTATATCAGGTGTCCAGTATCAGGGATGCCGACATAGATTGTGGATGTCTGGACGGGTTATAGCTGCTAATGGAGATGCAGTCTTTGTTAGACGCTTCCATTATGTTGATTCATACATCTGTAGTATCTATTTTCATTGAGGGCGTGTTGCCCAGGATTCTAGTTATTCCATTTATACTCCAGAGATTGTAATTACCTATGTTAGTATTGTCGATATCAGTTTTGGTTTGTTAGTAATGAGATATTTTAACTGGAGAGTTATTCCAGTAACTTTTTTTCTTTTTATATGAGGTTCATTTGTGATGTGATGTTGATTATTTTTATTCCGTTTTGCGGAATGGTTTTAATTAAATTAAAAATGGAAAAGTTTTAACACTAGCTTAATTATTTATTACGTGAATTAATAAAGAAATTTTTTTCGACTGTGATGCTGAGAATGAACCAACTAGATATTTTGATTTAATTTAGTAAAGGACTGATCACTCGATATTTAGTTAGGCGGGGTGTCATAGGAGCCCCTTCATTATGCAGTTAGTTCTTATGAGTTATATAGTCCCATGTAAGGTGTTCGTGCCTTTAACGAGGCTGTTTGGGGGTTATTTTTGGTTTTTTCTCTCTAATGGCATGCTCATGCCTATCACGGGGCCGCTTGGGGCTTGTTTTAGGTTTTCTCCCTCTAATGACATGTTTTTAAGCCTAAGTCTAGATATTTGTAAATTATCGGTTTATTATCAAATTCGTAGTCCCGTGAATATGCAGTTAGTTTCTACGAGTTACAATTATCCAGTGCGAGGTGTCCGTACCTCTTACGAGGCCATTTGTGGGCTATTTTGGATTTTTTGCCTCTAACAGAATGTTTTTTTATCCAAGGTCTTGATATTTGCAAATTATCATCATATTCTCGAACCGAGAGTTTTGTGACTACGTGGTTAGTTCCTGTGAGTTACATTGATTCTGTGCATGGTATCCATGCCTCTCACAGGGCTTTTTCGAGGATGTTTTTTGTTTTTCCCTATAACAACATGTTTTTAATCTTACATCTATATATTTGTCAATTTTCATCATATTCTCAAATCGGGACTTCCATAACTATGCGATCAGTTCCTGTGAGTTACATTGGTCCTATGCGAGGTGTTCGTGCCTTTAGAGTGGATGTTTGGGGATTATTTTGGGATTTCTCCCTCTAACGGATAGTTTTTAAGCCTAAGTATAAATACCTAAAAATTATCATATTCTCAAATAGAGAGTCCCGTGGCTATGTGATTAGTTCCTACAAGTTACATTGGTCTGATGCGAGGTGTTGATGCCTCTAACGGGACAGTTTGGGGCCTATTTTGAGTTTTCACCCTCTATCGACATGTTTTTAAGCCTAATTCTAGATATTTTCAAATTACCCTTATATTCTCAAATCGACAGTCCTGTGAGTACACGGTTAGTTCCTAGGAGTTACATTTGTCCCTTATGATTTATTTGTGCCACTTACGAGGCAGTTTGGTGGCTAATTTAGATTTTTTCCCTTTAACAACATGTTTTTAAGTCTAATTTTAGATATTTTCAAATTAGCATCATGTTATAAAACAGATAGTCCCGTGACTATGCAGTCAGTTCCTAAGAGTTAATTAGTCCCCGTGTAAGGTGTTAGTGCCTCTTACGGAGCTGCTTGGGGGATGATTTGGGTTTTATCCATTTAATAACTTATTTTTAAGCCAAAGTCTAGATATTCATAAATTATTATCATATTCTCAAACCAGGAGTCCTGCGATTACACGGTAAGTTCCTACAAGTTACATTGGTCCCGTTCGAGATGTTTGTGCCTCTTACGGGGTTAATCAGGGGTTGTTTTGGTTTTTTTTCCCTCTGACGGCATTGTTTTAAACCTAAGTTTAGATATTTTAAAATTGACATAATATTCTCAAATCGAGAGTCCCATGACTATGCGTTTAGTTCCTTCTAGTTACACTTGTCTCGTGAGAGATGTTCGTGCCTTTTATGAAGCCGTTTGGGGGCTATTTCAGGTTTTTGTCCTCTAACGACATGTTTTAAGCCTAAGTCAAGATATTTGGAAATTTTCATGATATTCTTAAATTGAGACTCATGTGACAATGCGTCACTTCCTAAGAGTTAAATTGGTCCGTTGCGAGGTGCCCAAGCCTCTTACAAGCCCGTTTAGGGGTTGTTTTGGTTTTTCAGCCTCTAATTTCATGTTTTTAAGCCTAAGTATATATATTTACAAATTATCATCATAGTGTCAAACGGGTAGTCGCTATCAGTTCCTACGAGTTACATTGGTGGCCCGCAAGGTGTTCGTGCCTCTTACGGGACTGTTTGAGGGATGTTTTGGCTTTTCGCCCTTTAATGGCATGTTATTAAGCCTAAGTATAAATATTTTCAAATTATCGTCATATTCTCAAATGAGGAGTCCTATGACTCCGCGATTAGTTCCTATGAGTTACATTGGTCCCTTGAGAGGTGTTCATGCCTCTTACGGGGTGATTGGGGGGTTATTTTTTATTTTCGCACTCTAACGACAAGTTATTAATCCTAAGTCCATATATTTGTTTTCTAAAATCGGGAGTTTCGTAACTACACGGTCAGTTCCTACGAGTTACATTGGTCCGGTGCGAAGTGTAACTCAAGGAACTTACCGCGTTCAGTTATTTGAAAATTTTCATCATATTCTCAAATCGGGAGTTCTAGGACTATGTGATCATTCATATGAATTACATTGTCCCATATGAGGTGTTCGTGACTCTTACATGGTTTTTTGCGGCTATTTTGGGTCTTCACCCTCTAATGGCATGCTTTTAAGGCTAAGTCTATGTCTTTGAAAATTATCATCGTATTCTTAAACTAGGAGTCATCTGACTAAGCATTTAGTTTCTACGAGTAACATTGGTCTCGTGCGAGGTGTTCGTGCCTTTTACGAGGCTGGTTGGATTTCTCCCTCTAACGGCATATTTATAAGACTAAGTCGATATATTTTCAAATTAACATCATAATCTTCAACCGGGAGTCCCGTTACTACGTGATCAATCACTAGAAGTTACATTTGTCCCGTGCGAGGTGTTCGTGCCTCTCATGGGGCTATTTAGGTATTGTTTTGGGTTTTTTCCACCTAACGACACGTTTTAAAGCCTAAGTCTAAATATTTTCAAATTAATGTCATATTCTCAAACGAGAAGTCCCGTGACTACGCGATCAGTTCCTATGATTTATATTAGCCCCGTACGAGTTATCTGTGACTCTTATGGGGCCGTTTGAGGGTGGTTTTTAGTTTTTGCCTTCTAACGGTAGATTTTTAAGCTTAAGTCTAGATATTTGCAAACTATTGTCATATTCTCAAATTGGGTGTGCTATGATTATGCAGTTACTTTTTACGAGTTACATTAGTCGCATGCGAGGTGTTCTTGCCTCTAACGGGACTGTTTGGGGGCTATTTTGGATTTGTTTCCCTCTAAAGGCATGTTTTTAAACCTAAGTCTAAATATTTGAAAATATCATCATAATATAATATCATCATATTATCTAAATATAACTCGTAGGAACTAATTTGAAAATATTTAGATAATATGATGATATTATATTATTTATAATCTTCTCGTGCGAGGTGCGAGGTGTTTGTACCTCTTACGGGGCCGTTTGGGGGTAATTTGGGTTTTTGCCCTCTAACAACATGCTTTTTAATCCTAGGTCTTGATATTTGCAAATTATCATCATATTATCAAATCGAGAGTTCTGTGACTACGCGATCAGTTCCTTTGAGATAGATTGGTCCCATGCGAGGTATCCGCACTTATTACGGGGCTGTTTCTAGTGAGTTTTTGGTTTTCCCTCTAACGACATGTTCTTGGGCCTACATCTAGATATCTAAAAAATTTCATCATATTCTCAAATCAGGAGATCCATGACTACGCGGTTGGTTTCTACGAGTTACTTTGGTCTTGTGCGAGGTATTCATGCCTCTGACGTGGATGTTTGGGAATTGATTTGGGATTTCACCCTATAGCGACATTTTTTTAGCCTAAGTCTAGATGCTTAACAATTATGATCACATTATCAAATCAGGAGTCCCATGGGTACACGATCAATTCCTTCAAGTTATGTTGGTTCGATGCGAGGTGTTAGTGGCTCTTACATGTCTGTTTGGGGGTTATTTTGGGTCTTCACCCTCTAACGGTATATATAGAATCCTAAGGCTTGATATTTATAAATTATCATCATATTCTCAAATCGAGAGTCTCATGACTACATGATTAGTTCCTACAAGTTATATTTTTCTCATGCGATGTTGTTGTACCTCTTGCGAGACCGTTTGCGGGTTGTTTTAAGTTTTTTTTCCATTTAACGAAATGTTTTTAAGCCTAAGTGTGGATACTTGCAAATTTTCATCATGTTCTTGAATCGGGAGTCCAGTGACTACATAGTGAGTTCCTGTGAGTTAGATTAGTCACGGATGAGGTGTGCGTGTCTCTTACGGGGCTATTTGGGGCCCGTTTTGGGTCTTCTCCCTCCAAAAGCTTATTTTTAAGAATAGGTTTAGATATTTACAACTTATCTTTATATTATCAAACTGGGAGTCTCGTGACTACGCGATCAGTTCCTACGAGTTACATTGGTCTTGTGCGAGGTGATCATGCCTGTTATAAGGTCGCTTGAGGGTTGTTTCGAGTTTTCACCCTTTATTGACGTGGGTTTAAGCCTAAGTCGTAAGAATCTCAAACGGAGAGTCCCGTGACTATGCGGTAAGTTCCTAAGATTTTCATTGGTTCCATGCAAGATATCTATTTTTTCCTCTGACTAATGACATGTTTTTAATCCTAAGTCTACACATTTGCAAATTATCTTCATATTCTAAAATTGGGTGTCCCGTGACTACGCCATCAGTTTTGAAAAGTTACATTGGTCCGTTTAACGGTGTGTTTGAATATTTGGTCTTGATATTTGAAAATTATCATCATATTCGAAAATTGAGAGTCTCGCCACTATGCGATTTGTTCCTACGAGTTACATGGGTCTCGTGCGAGGTGTTCGCTCCTCTAACGGGGTTTTTTGCAGGTTGTTTTTGCTTTTCCCCTATCACGACATTGTTTTAAGTATAAGTATATATGTTCGCAAATTATCAATATGTTCCCGAACTGGGAGTACCGTGACCATGCGGTCAGTTTCTATGAGTTACAATCGTGCCGTGCGAGGTGTCGTAACTCTTATAGGGCTGTTTGGGGGCTATTTTGGGTTTTGTCTCTCTAACGGCATGTTTTTAAGTTTAAGTCTAGATATTTTCAAATTAACATTATATTCTAAAGCCGAGAGTTTCATGGCTACGTGTTCAATTCCTATGAGTTACATTATCCCCATGTGAGGTGTTCGTACATCTAATAGGGTTATTTTGGGTTAATTGGGGGGTTTCTCCCTTTAACGGCATGGTTTTAAGACTAAGTCTAGATATTTTGAAAATTATCATTATATTATCAAATCGGGAGCCTCGTGAGTACCCGGTCAGTTTCTATGAGTTACATTGGTCTCTTAAGAGGTGTTCATGCCTCTAACGAGGCTGTTTGGGGGACAGTTTGGGTTTTTGCCCTATAACGAAATGTTTTGAAGCCTAAGTCTAGATATTTACAAATTATTTCCTTTTCCAATAATGGAAGTCTCGTGACTGCGTGATTTGTTTCGGTGAGTTACATTGGTTTCGTGCGAGGTGTTTGTGCCTCTTACGAGGCTATTTTTGGGTTTGGCCCTCTAACGACATGATTTTAAGCCTAAGTCTAGATATTTAAAAATTATCATCATATTCCCGAATCAAGAGTCGTGTGACTACGCCGCGAGTTCCTACGAGTTACATGGTTCCTATGAAAGGTATTCATGCCTCTTATGGGGTTATTTCGAGATTTCTCCCTCTAACTGCATGTTTTAATCCTAAGTCTTGATATTTACAAATTATCATCCTAGTCACGTAACTACCAGTCAGTTCCTACGAGCTGCATTGGTCCCGTGCGAGTTGTTCATGCCTTTCACGGGGCTATTTGGCGGATTTTCAAGGTTTTCACCCTCCAACGACAAGCTTTTAAGGCTAAGTCCATATATTTACAAATTATCATCATATTATCAAATCGAGAGCCTCGTGACTACTCGTTCAGTTCATACGAGTTATATTTGTCCCATAAGAGTTATTTGTGCCACTAACCGGGCTGTTTGTTTCCCTCTAGCGTCATTTTTAAAACCTATGTCCAGATATGTTGAAATTAGTATCATATTCTCAAATCGAGAGTCTTGTGACAATGCGACTAGTTCCTAAAAGCTACGTTAGTCCCATGCGAGGTGTGTATGACTCTTATGGGGCTCTGTTTGAGGGTTGTTTTGGATTTTTGCCATATAATGACATATTTTATGCCTACGTATAGATATTTTCAAATTAGTGTCATATTCTAAAATCGGGAGTTTCGTGATTACATGGTCAGTCCTTACAAGTTATATTTGTTGCCTATTACGCTGTCAGTCCCTTTGAGTTATATTAGTCGCGTACAATGTGTTTATGCCGCTAACAGGGCTATTTGGGAGTTGTTTTGGGTTTTCTGCCTCGAACAACATATTATTAAGGCTAATTCTAGTTATTTAAAAATTATCGTAATATTCTCTAATCGGGAGTCCCACTAACTACGTAGTAAGTTCCTATGAGTTACATTGGTCCCGTACGAGATGTTTGTTCCTCCTATGAGGGATGTTTGGGAGATGTTTTTTTTCTCCCTCTAACGGCATGTTTTATAGACTAAGTCTAGATATTTTCAAATGATCTTATATTCTCAAACCGTTTATCCCGTCACAACGTGGTCAAATCCTACAAGTTCCATTAATCCCGTGCGAGCTATTCGTACCTCTTACGAGGCTATATGGGAGTTGATTTTGATTTTCTCCCTCTAATGACATGATATTAAACCTAAGTCTCGATATTTCTAAATTATTGTCAATTCTTAAACCGATTGTCCAGTGACTACGTAGTCAGTTCCTAAGAGTTACATTCGTCCCGTGCGAGCTGTTCTTGCCTCTCACGGGGCTGTTTACGGGTTATTTTAGGTTTTCGCCCCCTAACGACATGCTTTTAAGCATAAGTCTTGATATTTGTAAATTATCATCATATTTTCAAATTGGGAGTCATGTGACTATGTCGTATGTTCCTATGCATTACATTGGTCTCGTGGGAGGAGTTCGTGCCTCTAATTGAGCTGTTGGGGGGTTATTTTTAGTTTTCTCCCTCTAACGACATGGTTTTAAGCTTAAGTTTATATATTTTCAAATTATCATCATATTCTCAAGCTGGGACTCTTGTGACTACGCGGGAAGCTCCTACGAGTTGTATTGGGCCTGTGCGATGTGTTTGTACCTCTTTCGGGGCTATTTGGTGGCTGTTTTGGCTTTTCTCACTCTAACGAATGTTTTTATGACTAACTCTAGATATTTTTAAATTATCATCGTATTCTTAAATCGGGAGTTTCGTGGCTACGTGGTCAGTTTCTACTAGTTACATTGGTCTCGTACGAGGTGTTCATATTTCTAGCGGGGCTGTTTGGAGGCTATTTTGGATTTTCTCACTATAACGAAATGTTTTAAGCCTAAGTCTAGATATTTGCAAATTATCATTATATTTTCAAATCGAGAGTCGTATGAATACGCGATCACTTCCTATAAGTTATATTCATCCCGTGCGAGGTGCTCGTGCCTTTATCAGGACTATTTGGGGGGGTTATTTTGGGTTTTTTCCCTCTAACAACATGCTTTTAAGACGGAGTCTAGATATTTCCTTATTATCATCATATTCTCAATCTGGTAGTCCCATGACTACGCAATCAGTTCCTTAGAGTTAGATTTTGACCCGTGCGAGGTGTTTTGTCCTCTTATAGGGCTATTTAAGTTTTCGCACTCTAATGGAATGTTGTTAAGCCTATGTCTAGATATTCATAAACTATTTTTATATTATCTAGTCGAGAGGCTCGTGCCTACGCGATCAATTCCACACAAGTTACATTAGTCCCAAGGTTAATCCTAGTCAGCAAGGACGAAATGCTGACCTACTAAGAGATGCCAACTGACCTGTCAATCAAGCCCGGCCAACACCAGGACGGCCGACCAATAATGACAATAAAGTGCCAACAGTTGTATACATAAATGATTGTATAGATGTAAATGTCTTTGTTATAAAGACATTCCATCCTTTGATACTCCAACACTTGTACGACCCTGGGGGAAATAAATACATTGTAAACCTTATATCAAAGGGACATGAGAGAAGAGGCAATTGAACAATCCCAAAGCAATACACAACAGTGGACGTAGGATCTTCCTTTAAGGCGAACCACCTTAAAAATCTTTTGTCTCTTTTACTTATATTTATCTCTGATGAATTAATTAGCCTAGTCTAGTTTTTTGCATCAACATATTGTCGTCGTCTATGGGAATCGTATTTATAATCGATCTCACTCATTCAAACATTTAAATGGTCGATATTCCTGAATCAAGTCTTAAGAACGAGGGCATTCCACCTTCTTCTTCCGCTTCTCTATCTGTAAACGATTTAATTGGAATTCTGACCAGTCTTGCAAGAGGCCAAGAGGCTATGCAAGATACTCAGGCAACTTGCACGAACTCTTAAAGCTGGGGTACCTGCTATATCTGCCCAGGGAAATATGCCACCACCACCATCAAGAGGTGGTCGGCACAGCTAATCAATGACAACAAGGGATGTATCACCATCGAAGGTCAAATTCATTGCTCAGGACATCATAATTTTTCCACACACAATCTTATTCTCCAGAGAGGCCAAGTGCTTCAGAGAGATTAACTCATGCTTTTCCCTTTGATCATTTGGGACCCATAGGGAACAAAAATGTTCCTAGGGCAATGTGAGGTAACACCCGATGACCATTTGATAAAGGGGAAGGAATAACCCAGTCTAGAACAAATTCTTGACAAAATATTTCTCAGACCGAGCAACAGCTTCAGGAAAAAAGCTTAGAATATAAGAGGGTTGCAACACATAGATCTGGTGCTGCCAATGATGTAAGGAAAGGCTCCATACATAGACTAGAGGACAAATTAGGAGAAATGGAAAAGGCAAAAAATTCACTGCAAAGAATCTTTATAAAAGGGTCTCCGTTCGTATAAACAATTTTGGATTTCCATACTCCAGGAAAGTTTAAGGCTCCAGTAGTAACACCGAAATATCATGGAAAAGTTGACCCAATTCTCCACTTGGAAAAATATCAATTGACTGCTAACATTTATCCCATCCCCGATGAAATGAGGTATCGAGCATTTTCTAGAACCATTACTGGATTTGCCCAAATCTGGTATAATAGTCTTCCTCGGGGACAAATTTATAGCTTCAACAAACTGGCCGAGCTATTCATTAGAAACTTTTTCTTTGGAGCAAAGCCTGTGAAAAGGGTGGCATACTTGCTTAGTGTGAGACAGAAAGTAGGAGAGAGTACCAGAGATTACATCACTCATTTTAATAAAGAGAAATTGAAAGTTGTGGATTATGAAGAAGAGACTGCAATAACCACCCATATAAGTGGAATGATCCGCGAGAAACTGTATTACACACTTGCCAAAAGACCCTCCGAAGACAATTGCAGAATTAATGGCTAAACCAACAAAGATCATGAATGCCAAAAAAATAATGGCAGCCAAGTATAGCTCGGTTACAAAAGTTAATGGCAAAAATGATAAGAAAGATCATAAAGACCCCAAAGAACATAGGGACTCAAAACAAAAAGGAGTTTTGGAGTGACTCAAAAAGTATAATAGTTATTGTTGATGTAAAAAACTAGACTTAATCTAACTAATTAATCACAAATGAATATGAATAAAGAAACAAGACAAAGTATTTTTAAAGTTGTTCAACCGTAATGATAATGGCCGACGTCCACTATTTTGAATTGCTGGGTGTTCTGCCTTAACCTTGATTAGGTTTGCTAATGATCATCTCCTTTATGGGGGTGTATACCAAGTATTTATATCCCTTAGGCTGTCAGTATGAATAAACAATACGTTGTTATTTAATAAACATATACATCTGTACATGGTAAGAACGTTTAATGAATATGAGATCGTCGTTTGATCTTCTTGACTAAACGCTCGGTACGCTGAGTAGCTTGGTACCTTGAGTAGCTCGGTATGCTGAGTAGCTTAGTAATTATATTTGTGCCATGTGGGACAACACATTCCTTCATATAATTTATCTAAGTCAGCAGACTAATTTTGGTATCAACAGAAGCCCCCAATGTTTCACAGTTGAAATTGGATATGAGAGTGTGTAATATTATGCCCAAAACGTTGCTCGAGCATTTTTACCCAGTCTTGTTAGACTACATATCTTCAACACTTGTGAAATTTTCTTCTCAGCATACTAATTTTTAGAGCGAAGTGGCAAACATGTAAATATTTCAAATTTTTGCGAACACTTGGGAACTCGTACTTTTAGCCGTCGATAACGCAATCGTCGTTATCTATAATCATCACTTTTCCCGTTTCCCAAAGTAGCATATATAAAGGTGATAGAATCCGATTATCTTCTACTTTTTACCTCTAGATTTCTAAGCTCTTTGTCTTCTCACTTTCTCTTCTTACGATCATTCTTTCTGTTATCCTCCCTAGCTGAATTCTTGATCTTCTGCAAGAATTTCTTTCTTCCTTCTTCTCTTTTAGCCATCATGGTTTATCTTATCTAATCATTGGATAAGTTCAGGGATGATTTTGGTATTCCCTCCTGGGTTATTTTGGAAGATCCTCATTTCCCTTCTGATTTATTTTCTCTAGTTGAGGGGCACTGGTTTCCCTCCATTTTCGTAGCGGAATGTGGTTTTTCTTTCCCACCTAATCCCTTGTGTTTGGAATTTTGCCAATATTTCGATGTTGTTCCTACAAGAATTGTTCCAAATACAAGGAGGTTAGTTAATGGCGTACATAGATTGAATCAAATTCATGGAACTCATGTAGGGATTCCTGAAATTATGTACTGTTATAAATGGGTTACCAACGACACCACTTTTTATTTAAAAATTAGGTTTTCAAATAGGGCTTTAGTTGTCAATCTCCCTAATGCTAATAGGGATTATTTTGAGCATGAAGTTGTGATGAAAAATTAGGAACATCCTCCACTAAAAGGAAAAGACGTGTACCAAGGTCCCAGATGTCCACTTTATGGCAAAGGGATAGGTTGTTTTATTTTTCAAATTAGCTCTGTTATTATTTGATAACATGCATAACTGACATTCATTTTTTTTCCGCAGTTGATAACAAAAGGAAACCACCAAAAGAGAGTGATATTAATATAAAGGATTTGAAACCCATCTGGGGTTTGCGTCAATCAGTTTCGAGGGAGCACGTGAGAGGTGCTTCTTATTTTCTGAGATATAAGAACACCATTTCATCCTTTATTGCTCATCCTCTTGTTCCTCCCTTGGTGATTGACCTTGATCAGACTACCACATCTTTAGCAACTGTTGGAGAATCTTCTTTTGATTTTGGTACTTCTATTACTGACCTGATGACAAGGAAGAGGAAAGTGCCCGATCTCTTTTCCAAAGCTGCTTGTGGTGCTGATGGGGCAAAGAAAAGCAAAGAGGATATCCCAGCTGAAGGGACTAAGAAAAAGTATGTTGCTCCATATGGGTGGGCGGTAGTTATAACTATTAAGGAGGTTAGCAAGAAGCCCCCTGTTGTTCTAAAAGAAGCAGCACCTTTGATTGAAATGGTTATTGTTACTCAAGGAGAGGCGACATGTTTGATTGAAGGGGTTGTTGCTACTCAAAGAGAGGTAACATCTTTGATTGAAGGTGTTCCTTTGAAAACATTAAGAAGAGGTCCTGTTGAGAAACCTGTGGATACTTCTACCTAACCGTCTGGGGTTGAGATTCCTTCTCTGAGAGCTACTCGCCCGACCATCAGTACTCCTGGTTTGGCTAAGAAATTGATCTGTTCTGGAACTCTCCCTGATTATCGAGCTGCTGAAACTTCTACTCCTAAGGATAAAGTCACTGATCTGATAGCCCTACATCTTTCATCAATAAGTGTTATTACATTCATCTTTTTGATTATTTATATAGCGTTCATATCCTGACTTGAACTTTTCTTTGTCTTGCAGTTTTTGGTGTATTTTAATAATATTGTGGAGAAGGATGAAGCTATCAAAGATTCAACTTCGTCCAGTGGAGTAGAGGAAGCCCTGGATGGGTTGTCAAAGTCTTTGAGGAAATCTCAATAGAAGTATGAGGAAGATAGAGCTTCCTAGGAGAATAAAATCCAATCTGCTGAGGCAACTCAATAAAAGGCTCTTGATGTGGCCAAGGAGGCTGATACAGCTCGGTAGGAGGCTATTACAGCTCGAGAACAAGCTGCTACTGCTCGACAACAAGCTGTTAATGATTCTAAAGAGGTAGAAGAGAAACTAAAGGATGTCATTTCTAGCAAGGTGGAAGTCGAGGGCAAGCTTGAAGAGGCTGAACGGCGTAAGAAATACCTTGAGGAGAAGGTGAAGTCCGCTGAAGAGATTTTAAGGGAAACTACTTCCTCAGAGAGGGTGAAGAGAAAATATGCCATGAAGAAGTCCTTTAGCTCTGGCTGGGACAAAGGATGGAACAAAGCTTTAGCTGTTGTCTCTATTGAAATGGATTATGCGAGTACTTCAGGGATGGATGGGTTGCAGCGTTGAAGGAATTAAATATTGCTGATGATTCTGAACTATTTTAAAAACACATTCATGGCCCTCCTTCTACTATTAAAGAAGAAGAAGAAGAAGAAGATGAAGTTGGATCTGATGAATCTTCTATGTTGATAGTAGAACAAAAACCTGCTGCTACCATTCCTCAATCCTCTGAATAAGTTCAATAAATAATAACGTCTACGAGCAGCCCCAACTTCCTTCTGAGCAACTAATTCCTTCCTCCAAATAAGCTGATAATGTTGTAGGGAATAAGTAGAAGGTGTAAAGTTGTTCTGCAGTTTGTTATCTTTATCTATTTATCCTTTTCATCTTGCACCTTTGGTTGTATGATCTTTATTTTTTATCAATAAAACGGACTTTGTTATTTACTTTGAACTTTCTACTGTACCTGTTCAATATAATTGTACTGTTATTGATTTGGTTTTACTTTTCCTTGCTAGTTTATTGCTAGGATGGAACTCTTGTGTGCTCATGATACAAAGTTGATGAAGAAGTGTAATGATTACTTCAAAGATGCTCGTGTTGACTTTAATGAAGAATAAATAGTTAATATTCTCGGGTCTGGCGCTTCAAAACGAGTAATTGATGCTTACTAATATTTAAAATGTTTGCTTGATCGAGCTGTGGTGAACAATGTGGCTTACTATGAAATGATGGAAGATTTCCAAGGAGTAATCGAAGAAATTTAACTTCAACATAAAGAAATCACTACTCTTCTGCATGAAGATTACAAGAAAAAATACCAACAGTTGAGTGCTGATCGGAGCTATGATAAATTTCTCTCAACCCATAAGAGGAGAGAAAGTGTGATGAAACTTGAAGTTGAGGAACACAGAAACATTGCCAAACTGCTGAAGGAGGAAAATATTGCCTTACGAGAAGAGTTAAGAAAACTAAAATATGTTGATTCTTCTAGAGCTCTGGTCCCTATTTATTACAAAGGTTTCTCCTTTTTGGAGACTGAGAATGCCTCATTGAGAGAAGAGTTAGAAACTTTGAAAAGAGCCGGACCTACGTGTTCTTCTCGTAGCAGAGTAAGAGCTGGTCGGAGCAGCATTGAAGATACGAGGAGTCGGCAGGCTTTAGGAAATCAAGCTATTCAACTAAAGGCAAAAAATCAAGCCTTAGCTGAGATGTCCCAAAAAATTCAAAGTCTTACCGAGAAGCTTTCCAATCAAAGTTCTGCTTTGGAGAGTAAAGAAAATTTTGTGAAGAAGCTTCATCAAAATGTTGAGATATTGACATATCAATTTTAGAAGCAGCCCCGAGAATTTTGGATGGAGGGATATAATTATGCTTTATGTCATCTTGAAGCTAGGTTGTAGCAGTCAAACAATGAGGGGTATAAACAGGGGTGGTTGAATGATCTAGGTGTGATACTTCTTGAGAAAGGGAATTCCTTATGGGATTGGTATGAACCTGGATTTCTTGATCTACCCGTTCCTCCTTTCAAATTGGATGTTAGTTGAATTCCATCTCTCTCCATTCCTCAGTGTTTGATATCGAAGTACCTCGGTGATTACAGTCTTCATGAAGATTTTGAGATATCCCGACCTCCTCATCTGCTTTTGCGGCCAAGTTTGAGCAATACGACAATGCTGCAAGATTTGAACTTCATCAACTCTTCTTTTTCTTTAGATGATCCTCCAGCTAGAATGGACCCTGTATCAAAATTTGAAGGAAAGAAACCAATAGAATAGGATATTTGTACTTTTTTAGTGGATAAAAATCATGTTTTTGTAATTTTATTCCCTTGGAAATAAATTAATTATTTTATCATATCAGTCTTTATAAGATCAACTATAATAATGTTGTTTTTCACTAAATGTATATATAACAAACAATTTGTCCTTTTTTGATTTGATTGCCTAGATAATGGAGCTTTGCCCCATGTGTTTGCCTAGTTATAGTGACTTATCACCCATATGTGCCTAAGCAATGGAATTATTTTTATCCCATGTTCCTGCTTAGTTGTAACAATCTTATCTAGATTTCCTTGGGGCCTATGCAGTGGATATTTTATCCATCTTACTGACTAGTTTTGGATGCCTCTTGAGGTCAGCCATAATCAAATAGGACTTGCCTTATGTGATTGTTGTTCCAACATTGTTGGTTAAGTTTGTTGATGCCAACCAACTTTAGTTGGTGCTTACTGATGTCGACCAACCTTATTTAGTGTTTGCTGGTGCCGACCAACCTTAATTGGTGGTTCTGGTGACGACCAACCTTAGTTGGTGGTTTTTGTTGCTGCAAAGTTCAAGTGTGGTGTGTAGCACTAGTACTTTTTTGTTGCTGCAAAGTTCAAGTGTGGTGTGTGGCATTAGTATTCCGAAAAAAATTAACTCAAAAGAATATTGGGAAATTATCATTTTCATTCACACGGAAGCAATAGAGTATATGTGTAGAGTACATGTGTATGTGTAATTACATTAGTGATAGTACTTTCAAAGGTGCTCTGCATTCTAAGCATTTTTGAATTCTTCCACTTCAAAAGTTTCTATTCTATAGGTTCCAGGTCGAACAACAGCAGTAACATGATACGGCCTATGCCAATTAGCTTCCAACTTATTGTGTTTTTGAATTACTTTCTTGATCACATAATATCCTTCCTTGATATCACACTTCTTGACCCTTTTATTGTAGAACATGGCGGTTCTTTGCTGGTTAGCTGCATTCCGAATTTCCGCATCTTCTCAAACTTCTTCTAGCATGTCCAAGTTCAAGAGTCTCATCAGATCACTTACAAGGGAATGAAAATTAAGAACCCTATGAGTAGGTAATCCTAACTCAACAGGTATGAGAACTTCACTCCCAAAAGCTAACATATAAGGAGACTCCCCAATTGTTGTTCAGAGTGTTGTTCGGTATGCCCACAACACAGAGTACAATTCATTGATCCAATTTCCTTTGGCATCATCCAACCTTTTGTTCAACCCATTTAATTGAGTTCTGTTCATCAACTCTATTTTCCCGTTACTTTGTGGATGTCCTTGAGAAGAATGAATTTTTTAAACGTTAGACTATTGATAGTATGCAGTGAACTCCTCATTATCAAATTGGGTACCGTTATTAGTGATGAAGGCATATAGCAGACCATATCTGCAAATAATATTCTTCCACACAAATTGATAGACCCTTTCATAATCCATATCAATGAGAGGTTCAACTTCCACCCATTTTGTGAAATAATCAACAGTGACCACCAACTAAATTGGCTATAACTTCAATAGCTTTAGTTAAATACCTTAACATGAATTCTCCTTTTGCTGTGTAAAGACCAAGCATCTGGTTCACCACTAGTTATGAATGACTAAACACCATAACTTATTCTGCGTTCAATGATTTAGCTAAAATGAGGCCTAGAATTACAGCTTCATATTCAACTTCATTATTAGAAGATTTAAATTGAAAACACAAAGCATATTCTATGTCTAATCCATCCGGACTATTGAGAATTGTTCCAGCTCCGCATCCTGTTGCACATAAAAATCATTGGGATATTATCGCCAAACCATTGGTCAGATAAAATCCCTTTAATGGAATATCTTGTGCTTCGTTTCATCACCCACCAACTCTGGTCCCACACTAGTAGATACCGGTTGTTCAACAGCTTTCCCTTCTAGTAATTCTGTCTGATCTGATGCCAGAAGTGGAAGTTGGTCGGGGACAGTTCCTGGTGATCCTCTAGCTTCCTTGAGTTGCTCTATATTAGCCCCCTGTTGCTCGAAGGTGTTAGGTTGGTGAATCCGATAATGAAATCTGCCACTGCCTTCCCTTTAAGGGAAGATCTCAGCTTGTAAACGAGAGTATACTCCCTTAATTCCACTGCCCAATACATCAATCTACCAGATTTTTTTGGCTTATGTAAAGCCTGTCTGAGTGGCATGTCAGTATACACCACTACTGTATAGGTTAAAAATATAGTTTCATCCTCCTGCTTGCCTCGACCAATGCTAACGCCAACTTGTCCAATTTGGGATATCTAAACTCTACTCCCCTGAATGCCTTTCTTATGTAATACACTAGTTGTTGCACTCCGCTTTTTAATCTTATCAGAGCTGAACTGACTGCACTTTCTGAGACAGCTAAATATAAGTATAATTTTCCCCCAATACTGGCCTGGACAGCAAAGGAGGTTTCCCCAAATATCTCTTCAACTGTTGGAACTCCTTCTCACATTCATTATTCCACTTGAAGGTCTTTCTGATCACCTTGAAGAATGGAAGACATCTATCAGTAGCTCATGAGATGAATCTGTTGAGAGCTACAACACGCCCCGTAAGGCTTTCTACTTCCTTCTTGGTGGTTGGAGATCGTTATTCTATCAAGGCTTTTATCTTATCAGGATTTGCTTCAATACCTCGTTCATTCACGATATACTCGAGGAACAAGCCTTCCTGTACGCCAAACACATTCTTGGTCGGGTTTAGGTTCATCTGGCACATCTCCAGCTAGTCAAATGTTTAGCTCAGGTCAGCTAAATGGTCAGCATCTTTCTTGATTTTGGTCAACATGTCATCGACGTAAACCTCCATATTTTTGCCAATTTGCTCCACGAACACTTTATTTATCAGCCGTTGATATGTAGCACCTGCATTTTTAAGACCAAAAGGCATAACATTATAATAATATGTCCCTCGTGGGGTAATGGAAGAGGTACTCTCCCTGTCTTCGGGCTTCATTTTAATTTGATTGTATCCAGAGTAAGCATCCATGAAGCTCAACAATTCATGCCCCAAAGTAGCATCTACCAGCTGATCTATCCTGGGCAGAGGGAAATGATCTTTTGGGAAAACTTTATTCAGATATGTGAAATCCACACACATTCTCCATTTGTTTTTTTTCTTCTTGACCATCACAACGTTAGCTATCCAATCAGGATATTTAACGTCTTCAATAAATGAAGCCTTTTCTAGCTTTTCTACTTCCTCCTGAATAGATTGATTCTTTTCTGGACTAAAGACTCTTCTTCGCTGCTTTACTATCTTGATATCTTTGTTGACATTAAGCTCATGACATAGGAAGGCTGGGTCTATCCCCGACATATTTTCATGGATCCATGAGAGGGCTTATTTTTTGTGCCTTAAAAATGCTATCAGTTCCTGCTTTAACACCGAATTAAGCGAAGCACTAATTTGGGTTGTTCTTTCTGGTTGCTCATCTTCCAAAATAATGCTTTTTATTGCCTACATTACTTGGCCTTTAACGAGCTCTATCTCATCTCTTTGGTCTAAAGTTTCAATTTCAGACTCATCAATTTTATCCACTTGATAAATGGTTAATTTCTTCATGGCATCTTCCAATTCTTCTTGCTCGACAGATGAGTAATAACACTCCCGAGCTATTTTGTGATTACCCTTCATAATTCCAACCCCAAAGTTGGTTGGGAACTTCAAGCACTGATGTACTGTGAATGGAACTACTTCAAACTTTCTCAGACTTACTCTTACCATAATGATATTGAAAGTTGATTAGACATTTTTATCCATCACAAAAAAGCGTACTTTTTATTATTTGTAAGCAGGCCATTTCCCAATCAGCATATCCATCTTAATCGTCCCAAGCGAAATAACTTTTTACCATAGAAGCTAATGAGTGTCCTATGATATGGCTCCAATTGGGAAAGTTTCAAATTCAAACTATCAAAGTAAGGATACACCATGATGTCTGCCGAGCTACCATTGTCCACCAATACTCTTGAGATGATTACCTCCTTCATCCTTATTTTGATCACTAGAGGATCATCGCGGGGATACAAAACTCCTGCTAGGTCATTCTTAGAAAAACCAATGACCAATTTATCTTTATTAACCTTCCTCGGACGATCTTCCTCAACTAATTTTATTCGTTATATTTAAGAACAGGCTTGGGCCGCATTGAGGTATTCTTTTCCTTCGGCAGTATGATCACCACATCCTGCATCTTCACCTGTAATCTTATTATAATCGAATGAACCAAAAAGGATTGAAAATAACTCTCTCTCTGGATGTCTTGGATTCTTTGGGAGGTCGAGGTCATCTTTTGAATAATCCTCATGATACCTTTTCTTATCATCTCTTGGTTGGCGAGGAGATTTGGACCTTTGTCGTAATCTGTTATTGGTCTTCCCAGCATTCTGGTGATCAACAAACCTATTCAATTTCCCTCGTCTGATGAGTGATTCTATCTCATTTTAGAGGGCTACGCACTACTTGGTCATGTGACCATGATCCTTATGGAACTCACAATTTTTTTACTTATCCCTTCTTTCGGGAGTTGTCTTCAAATTGTCTGGCCAATTTAATTCCTCGCTATTTTTTATCTCCTCCATAACATGGTTTATATCCACCTTTAAAGGTATATAATTTCCGTATTTCCTCAAGTGCTTCATCGTTTCCTTGCCTTTCGGATGCTTGTTCCCTCCATTATGCTTGTGATCTTTCCTCTCCGACCTGCCTTCAGCTTTTGCCTCTACTTTTGCTTCAGCACTCTTCTTCGCATCTATAGCTTCTTTAGCATTCATAATTTTGGCTGCTTTGGCCATCAAATCCGCCATGGATTTGGGGGGATTCTTGGCCAAAGTGTAATACAACTTGTCTTGTAAAATACCACTCATCAGGGTTGTGATAGCTATTTTCTCTTCATAATCAATGGCCTCCAGTTTCTCATTGTTAAAACGAGTGATTTAGTCCCTAGTGCTTTCTCCTTCCTTTTGCCTTATACTCAATAGATGTGCTACCCTCTTGACTGGCTTTGCACCAAAATAGAAGTTTCCTATAAAGAGCTTTGCCAGTTGATGGAAGGTTGCAATTTTCCCTCGAGTAACACTGTTGTACCATATTTGAGCAGATTTAGTGATGGTTCCTGAGAATGCCCTGCATCTCATCTCGTTCAGGAGTGCATAAATATCTGCAGCATCTTGGTACAGATCTATATGAAGAATATGATTAGTTTTTCCATTATACTTCGGTGTGACTACGGGAGCCTTGTACTTTGAGGGTGTAGGAAAATCCATAATTACCATCATGAAAGGAGATCCTTTGATAAAGGTTCTTTGGAGAGGGCTTCTGACCTTAGCCATCTCCCCTAACATGTCCTCCAATCTTTGAATGGAGCCCTTCCATGCATCATTTCCGGCCTCTGATTTATGAGAAATGGATCGCATTGAGTTCCCTTCTTGGGATCTTTCTGGGTGAGCAGCAGGACGTGATTGGGCAGAACTTTCCCTTAAACCATTTGGTCATTAAGAATTTCTTGAAGCAATTCGAGGAGGGTTTCTATTCCTCCTAGGGCCCAAAAGGTCAAAGGGATAGACTCTACTCAACCTTTCCAGAGCACTTGTTCGTTATGGAGTTAATAGGATGGATACCTTGATGTTCCAGTATGATGGAATTTGATTCGTCTAGATCGTGAAGTATGATGGGGTGAAGTACGTCTAGAGCTTAAAGACGGTCGATGCATGCTTTTTTGGATGCCTCATTGGCCTGATTGAGCGGACGCTCCATTTTGAACAATCCGAATAAATTGTCGCATAGTCTCCTGCATTACTGTTTGTCCCTTTGCTAAACTGGGTAAGATTCTTGTGATATCATTTGGATTTGGGGGTGCCGAAGGGTTAGTAGGGTTCCCTTCATTGTTCCTGTTGCTTGATTATGGGATATCAGCCATTTAGGATGAGTTTTTAGTGAAAAATGCTACGTATAATAGTTCCCACATACGATGCCAATCTGTTGATATAAAAAACTAGACTTGATCTAATTAATTAATCACAAATAAATATGAATAAATAAATAAGAAAAAGTATTTTTAAAGTGGTTCAACCGTAATGATAATGGCCTACGTCCACTGTTTTGTATTGTTGGGTGTTTTGCCTTAACCTTGATTAAGTTCGTTAATGACCATCCCCTCTTGTGGGGGTGTATACAAAGTATTTATTGCCCTAAGGCTGTTAGTATGAATAAACAGTACACCATTATTTAATAGACATATACATCTGTATATGGTAAGAACGTTCAATGAATCTGAGATCGCAATTTAATCTTCCTGACTAGATGCTCAGTACGCTGAGTATCTTGGTACGTTGAATAGCTCGGTACGTTGAGTAGCTTAGCAATTATATTCGTGCCATGAGGGACAACACGTGTATTCATATAATTTGTCCTGGTCGGTAGACTAATTTTGGTATCAACAGTTATACTCCGTTAAACATGGGAATTAACTAAGTTTTGGAAGAAATCAAGCATAATAAGGATGTGCATTGGCCTCATAAGTTGAGAAGTTCCCCAGCCAATAGGGATAAGACTAAGTACTATGAATTCTACAGGGAACATGGTCACACGATGGAGCGTTGAATAGATCTTCAAAATGATATTCAAACTCTCATTCGAAGAGAAAAGCTAAATTAGTTGTTGATCGACATAACAACAAAGGAGCTAGGCATAGATCAAAATATCCTTGTAAGACCATAGAGGAGAAGAAAATAACTCATGAAAATGACCAAGCTAATGATCTCGATCTCCCAAAAAGCTTCGGCAATCTGAACGCAAGGTATTTTGTATCAGTTTTGATTCTTTTGATTGCCAAATGATTAAAAGTGGAGATATAGGAGGAGGAGATCACACAGTAGAACAAAAATCTTACCTCAATGAGGCACAAGCTTGCTCGTACATATAGAGGATCAACCTTGCCGAGGAAGACCAACCAAGGAAGTTTAACAAAGACAAACTGGTAATTAGTTTCTCTAAAAATGATCTCTCAGGGGTACTGTACCCTCAAGACGACCCACCGGTAATCAAAGTCAGAAAGGAAGAAATCACGATCTCTTAAGCACTAGTAGATAATGGCAACTCAAAGGATATCATGTTTTACCCTTGTTCTAATGACTTGGATTTTAAACTCAGCCAATTAGAGACCTATCATCTACCAATAATAGTATTTACAGGTGATAAAGTCTTCCCTTTGGGAATCATTAAGATGGACGTGATGATCATCACATGGCCAGCCAACCGAACAGAGAAGATCCATTTCTTTGTAATTGATAAAAATGTCTATTCAGGTTACAATATAATCATGGGAAGAGTGGAACAAAGAAGTTTGAGGCAGTACCTTCCACTGTCCATTAGTGTTTAAAATTTCCTACTAACTTTGGTGTGGGAATTACGAAAGGTGATCAGAAAGTAGCTCGGGAGTGCTACTACTCTTTCGCCGAGTAAGAATACTTGGAAGAAATAAAGAAGAAAAACACTACCTACCAAGTGGATCTGAGGTTGAAACCTTAGACCCAAGGGAGGAAACAAAGATGGTAAAGGGACAAATTGTGGAAGAAACTGAAAGCATTGTGTTAAATGATGACAGACCAGAGTGCACCACTCAGATAGGACAATGTTGGATCCTTTTCTTAAACATGAACTAGTAAGCTTCCTTAGATAGATAAAGCATGTCTTTTCCCGGAGTCACGGAGATATGCCTAGGATAGACCCCAATTTACTTTGCCATGAACTCAACGTAAATGAAGAAGTTAAACCAGTAAAGCAAAGACGAATAGTGTTCAGCCCCGATAAGAACCAAGCCATACAGGAAGAAGTCAAAAAGCTTTAGAAGGCCTCTTTTATTATTGAGGTGAAATATCCAGATTGGTTAGCCAATGTAGCTATCATAAAAAAATAAAAATGAGTGGAGAATGTGTGTAGATTTCACAGATCTAAATAAAGTATGCCCAAAGGATCACTTTCCTTTACCCCAAATAGATCAGCGTGTGGATGCTACATCAGGACATGAGCTACTTAGTTTTATGGATGCTTATTCTGATTATAACCAGATGAAAATAAAGCCTGAAGATAGGGAAATCACATCTTTAATCACTCCTAGAGGAACATATTGTTATAATGTTATTGTAATACCCCATATTTTTATGGCTTTTAATTATTTGGGATCTATTAAATTTAATTAAAATATTAATTTAATATTAATCTAAAGATTTATTTTTAATATTTACTAGCGTGAAGCGAGTTACTAATTATTGGGAATTTGTTGAATATTACTGGATGAGTAAAGTAATATATGAGATTGATTTTATTAAAGTTGTCACGAGTGAATAAAATGGCAATTATGGAAATTTAAGCTGGGACGCGCCTGTGTCGTGTCAGGACTAAATTATTATTATTATAAAAGTGAATATATTATAAGTCACTCGTATGGTCGTTTCGAGTGCGGCAAAGTATCCAGAAGGGTCGAGATAGTCAGAAAGTGTACTCGGGGTTAAGTTTGGGTCTCGGGGTGTTTTTTGGCCTAATTGACATCCCGGGAGGGTATTTTAGACATTTTATATTTTTGGGTAATTAAACCCACTAATTATCTTAGTATATATTAGCCATTTGTAGTTGTATCTTAGGTTTAACAAACACAAAACCTAAGCCCAGCCATTAGAGAAGAAGGTGAAGAGATTAGAGAAAAAGGTGAAGAGTTTCCAAGCAATCCAAGGCCTTGAACTCACCCGATTGCATTGCCACCACCACCAAAACGTAGATCGCACGACGATGAACCCAACCATATCTTTTTCATCAAAAAATTAGATTTTTGAATCCCAGGTAAGTATTTATCTTGTTGATATCTAGTTGGTATTCCTTCAATGATAGTCTAGGAATGAAAATCATATGTTTTAATGGAAGAATTATATGTTTTGGAAGAGAATTTATATTTGTTGTAGGGAAAATCCATATAGTCTAAAATCGTGACCATATGTAGAGGATTACCCATGAAATTATTATCATATTTGGTAAGGAAATCTGGATTAAAATGGAGGTTTGTGATTATTCATGCAAAATTTGGTTTTATAAATAAATCTGAGATTAAACCCCTTTTTGATTGATTCGTTGAGGATTTATTAATGTTGTTACGTTAGAACTTGTTTATATACATTTCTTATACATTTGGATAACTTGGTTGTAGTTTGGGATGAAATTATACAGGTTTAAAGGGGTTAGAATGAGTGAAATCGTAGGTTGAAATTTGCAGCAAACTGGGTAAGAACTGCTTGATCGATCGATCGACTAAGAGCATCGATCGATCGATTGACCCCATTCCTCGATCGATCGATCCCTCCTGAAAAACTGCATGTTTTCCCCTTTTTGTTTAATTCAGATAATATATGTGTGAACCCTTGAATATCTTTTAAATAGTATAATGGGTTATGAAGAGGACCAATAGGGTCTAAGTAGACTCCGTTGAGTAAAATTAATATGAGATGAAAGTGTGGGTCAATGGGGAAATATTCATACATTGAAAATTGTGCGTACATTTACTAAAAGATTGAGACTCGTGAAAGATTTAGACCAGAAGGTAAGTGAGGGTATACCTACTGAAATTATACTTAGTGAGAGAGAATGCTTCGAGAGATGAGAAGTAAGTATATAATAAATAATAAATGAGAACGAAAGAGACGAATCCGTTGTGCGAGATAGTTGAGTAAAAGTTGTGCTAAGACTGGATAATAATAATTATGGGTCGTGGGCGAACCTAATTTGGAAAATGTGAATATTTATATATATGTTTGTGCATATATTATGTATCTATGTAAAAAACATACCCAAGTTACTTACTATCATGGAGGTTTTCGCACTGGAACAGTGTTATCTCGATTGGACCTTTATAGGGGATATTGACTCATACCCTAGAAGATAGTATCCTCGATACAGGCTATCTGAAAATGACAGTCAGATGTTCTAAGAGACGTGAGGGTATGTGCTAACCTCTTAGGACCTATAACTATGCTTCGCTTCCATTTGTTTGTGTATTGTGTTAATACAGTTCGAGAGTGATTTCGAACTAGTATTTCCCTTAGTATGAGTGATACGGGGACTTAATAGCAGAGTATGCCAGCACCATAGATTTTATGTAGGGTGTTGATGGTGTATATATATATATATATATATATATATATATATTATACACACTTATATATATGTGGAAACTTTATACTGTTTGTATATGTATTTAAGTAATGAATAAATGCTTCTGCTTTATAACAAGTGGTCATGAATTTTGTAACGGTAACTAAGTAGTTCTAAGTAACGTAAGAATATGGAAGAGAATGATTTAATAAAACTAAATATGGTAGTCTTTGTATTTCTCGGGATAAAACTTTACGAAAAATAAGTTAGATAGACTTATGAGATCAGTAGAACGGTAGGAGTGCACACTAGATGAGATGTGAGGATTCTCAAGAGAGTGTCGCATACTTACATGGTTGTGATATTATCCAGTAAGAATTTTAAACACTTACTAAACTATTTTTAAAACTGTTTTACACTCGGGCTCTGACCTGTTTTTTGTCATTTATTTCTCTCTCTCTCTCTCTCTCTCTCTCTATATATATATATATATATATATATATATATATATATATATATATATATATATATATATATATTACAGGTGCCTAGCCACATGGGAATCATGCTTAGGTTCTTTGGATTGGACGTGCTGCAGCTCATGTGGGAGTTGCAGGACTTTGCTTTAAACGACCTCGTCATTGATTCTGTTCTTACTTTAGATCTGCTTAGTTAGGGCATGTGTCGCCTGATTTCCTATTCCATTTGGATTTGTCAGAGATTTATGTTTATGTTAATTCTAGTATTTGGTACTCTTTAGGAGTTAACACTTGTAACGATGATTTCATGTATAGTTCTTAAACTTGGTTTGGATTAATCTAGATGGTTTAATTCTTGAGTATTAATTTCCATCCTTAGTATGTATGTGATTCTTTAATTGTTGTTATTAAAAAGGTTTTTATATTGGTATTTGATAAAGGAAAAATAAGGTTTTAAATGGTTTTGACACTTAGCTTAATTATTTAGGGTGTTTAAATTGGAAATATTATTTTGAGACAGTGATGCTGAGAGTGAACAAACCGTTCACCTGAATTTTAATTTAATAAAGGACTGATCACTATGTATTTAATTAGGCGGGGTGTTATAGGTGGTATCATAGCATCAGGTTCTAGTATCCTTTAGGATCTATGCAGCTTATTATGCTTCTAGCGTAGCTTTCTTGGATATAGAGCCCTATGGTTAGGATTGTTGATTTCTTTGGTGAGATTTCGTTCTCCTGCTATCACATATATATTAGTGAATCTTATTTACATTTGGGCGTGTTCGAATAATGAAGTATGGAAGATGAGGGCCGTTGGGCAAGTAGAGGGAGGCAGGGCTTAGTGAGGTTAGAAAGTATATTCGAGGATGATGATCGTAGTCGAGGTCATCCCTATTATGGCACGAGAGGGCAGGACTGTAAAGACGGTTAGGACATAGCCTACAAATTCCAAGTGATTCTATAGTCAAAATAGAAGCCGAATCCGACTCACCTAACTTAGTATGCTTGGTAGATGGTCAAATGACAAATTGAGGAGAGTCATCAGCGGAAATTCTAGAAATGCAAAAATTGTGTGTGTTACCTAATGAAGGTAATACATTCAAAGGCTTGGGCACATGGAGGAGCGCATTGTTATATTTATCCTTTGGAATGTGCAAGTTAAGACTTATATTCATATATTTAGGAAAGGGATCTTGAGACTCCCGATTGTATACGTACGAGGTTTATGGAAGGTGATTACCACCAATACTAAGCTATAGTGCAATTAGCAAAAAGTTCTTTGTTTCAGTTCAATTGCGAAAGGAGATGTAGATTTTCTATCAAAAGACGGAATAAAGGGGTATAGGTTATGGACTAAGGACCTAACGGATTTCGATAACTGACTATGCTAGGTAGTAGTGTATGAGGGGTGTTCCTTGTTTAGATTTCTCTTTGCGAGACATCCCACGCATGCAACTTAGCGTAAGGTTGGAAGTAGAGAGATGTTTGGTCATTAGTCCTTGAGTCTAGTACCTCAGTCGCCATAAGAACCGGTAATTATGAATGTAAGTTAGAGTTAGGTGACGATTTAAGGCCAGTGGAGCTAGTTGTGTGGTAAGGGAACATTGAAAGTTTTGTTTTATCACCCAATTGAAGGGTAGAATGATGATAAGGAGGTTTGAGAGTACCCAAGTATTGTAAACACATTGTGAGCACAAGGGAAATAAATAAATGGCTGTTATGTGTGAAGCGTAGGTGATGCTTACACCGGTATGCACGATTTATAGGGTGTGTGGGCATCCTGGTTAGCTGTTGCTTGAATCGTTCGAGTTGAAGAGGCGTGGGGATAGACGCGTGGAATATATGTTTGTGCGAACGACGTAACAATGTGGAATTGGTAGAGTGGATAATCAAGATTTTTAATCGGCCGAGTTAGAGTCTACTGATTGTGGTGGAATTACCATGGCTGTTTTAGGTGACTTTTGAATGTCGTAAGAGTTACGTCACCGAGAATCAAGATTCGAAGAACTGACAAGAGTAGTCAAATGTTCGCATGGTTTCTCTAAAAAATGGAGTTTTGCATTTAGATAAATACGAGTAATTGTTATGTAGTGAGGTGCGACCTCGCAATAATATTGAGACAATGGGGGCCAATGATGTGTAGGCTCGTCTTATGCGAATAGCAATGGATTGGAGCACAATGTGAAGTACCTTTATTAAGGTGTGACTCTATAACTTATGGTATTGAGCGTGTTTCATAAGCTTATTGTGAGGCGAGGGACTATAGAAATTCTCCTTAACCGAAAGTCCCTTTTGAGTATTTATAAAGTATCTAGATCAATTTCTACCAAGTATGACTTAGTTTCTTAATTTCAGGACGAAATTCCGTTATTAGGGGGGACGTATGTAATACCCCGTATTTTATGGCTTTTAATTATTGGGGATTTATTTAATTTAATTGAAATATTAATTTAATAGTAATCCGAAGATTTATTTTTAATTATTGGGAATTTGTTGAATATTACTGGATGATTAAAGTAATATATGAAATTGATTTTATTAAAGTTGTCACGAGTGAATAAAATGGCAATTATGCAAATTTAAGCCGGGATGCGCCTGTGTCGTGTTAGGACAAAATTATTATTATTATAGAAGTGAATATATTATAAGTCACCCGTATGGTCATTTCGAGTGAGCCAAAGTGTCCAGGAGGGTCGAGATAGTCAGAAAAGTGTACCCGGGGGATTTAGTTTGGGTCTCGGGGCGTTTTTAGGCCTAATTGACATCCCGTGAGGGTATTTTAGACCTTTTGTATTTTTGGGTAATTAAACCCACTAATTTTCTTAGTATATATTAGCCATTTGGTGTTGTCTCTTAGGTTTAATAAACACAAAACCTAAGCCCAACCATTAGATAAGAAGGTGAAGAGATAAGAGAAAAAGGTGAAGAGTTTCCAAGCAATCCAAGGCCTAGAACTCACCCGATTGCACTGCCACCACCACCAAAACGTAGATCGCATGACGATGAACCCAACCATATCTTTTTCATCAAAAAATTAGATCCCTGAATCCCAGGTAAGTATTTATCTTGTTGATTTCTAGTTGGTATTCCTTTCATGATAGTCTAGGAATGAAAATTATATGTTTTAATTGAAGAATTATATGTTTTGGAAGAGAATTTATATTTGTTGTAGGGAAAATCCATAAAGTCTGAAATCGTGACCATATGTAGAGGATTATCCACGAAATTATTATCATATTTGGTAAGGAAATCTAGATTAAAATGGAGGTTTGTGATTATTCATGCAAAATTTGGTTTTATAAATAAATCTGAGATTAAACCCCTTTTTGATTGATTCGTTGGGGATTTATTAATGTTGTTACGTTATAACTTGTTTACATACATTTCTTATACATTTGGATAACTTGGTTGGAGTTTGGGATGAAATTATACAGGTTTGGAGGGGTTAGAATGAGTGAAATTGTAGGTTGAAATTTTCAGCAAACTGGGTAAGAACTGCTTGATTGATCGATCGACTAAGAGCATCGATCGATCGATTGACCCCATTCCTCGATCGATCGATCCCTCCTGAAAAACTGCATGTTTTCCCCTTTTTGTTTAATTCAGATAATATACGTGGGAACCCTTGAATATCTTTTAAATAGTATAATGGGTTATGAAGAGGACCAATAGGGTCTAAGTAGACTCCGTTGAGTAAAATTAATATGAGATGAAATTGTGGGTCAACGGGGAGTTATTCATACATTGAAAATTGTGCGTACATTTACTAAAAGATTGAGACTCGTGAAAGATTTAGACTAGAAGGTAAGTGAGGGTATACCTACTGAAATTATTTTTAGTGAGAGAGAATGCTTAGAGAGATGAGAAGTAAGTGTAAAATAAATAATAAATGAGAATAAAAGAGACGAATCCGTTATGCGAGATAGTTGAGTAAACGTTGTGCTAAGAATGGATAATAATAATAATTATGGGTCGCGGGCGAACCTAATTTGAAAAATGTGAATATTTATATATATAACTGTGTGAATGTGGATATATTATGTATATGTGTAAAAATCATACCCGAGCTACTTGCTATCACGGAGGTTTCTGTGTCGAGACAGTCTTATCTTGATTGGACCTTTATGGGGGGTTTTGACTCGTACCCTAGAAGATAGTATCCTCGATACAGGCTATCTGAATATGATATTAATATGTTCAAAGAGACGTGAGGGTATGTGCTGACCTCTTAGGACCTGGAACTATGCTTCGCCTCCATTTGTTTGTGTATTATGTTAATACAGTGCGAGAGTGATTCCAAACTAGTATTTCCCTTTGTACGAGTGATACGGGGACTTGATAGCAGAGTATGCCAGCACCATATATTTTATGTGGGGTGCTGATAGTATATATATATTATATGAGTGACTAATATATACATATACTTATATATATATGGAAACTTTATACTGTGTGTATATGTAGTTAAGTAGTGAATAAATGCTTCTGCTTTATAACAAGAATTCGTGAATTTTGTAACGGTAACTAAGTGGTTCCAATTAATGTAAGAATATGTAAGAGAATGATTTTCTAAAACTAAATATCATAGTCTTAGTATTTATCGGGATAAAACTTTATGAAAAATAATTTAGATAGACTTACGAGATCAGTAGAACGGTAGGAGTTCACACTAGATGAGAGGTGAGGATTCTCAAGAGAGTGTCGCATACTAACATGGTTGTGATATTAGTCGATAAGCATTTTAAATACTTGCTAAACTATTTTAAAAACTATTTTACACTCGGGATCTGACTCGTTTTTTGTCATTTCTTTCTCTCCTGTATATATATATATATATATATATATATATAGAGAGAGAGAGAGAGAGAGAGGCAGGCTCCTGTGCACACTAAGTTTGCACACTAAGTTTGCATATTAGCTCTTTAAAGTAGAAAAAAAAATATTTTTGAGTTGATTTTTTTTGTGTGATATTTAAACATTTCAAGGAACCCATATAAAAAAAATCAGCTCAAAAAAACTTTTTTTGCTAGTTTTAAAAAATCGGTCAAACTTTCTATGCTTTTAATCCCTTTAAAAACTGCAACAGTTTGACCGATTTTTTAAAAATAGCAAAAAAAGTTTTTTTGAGCTAATTTTTTTTATGTGAGTCCGTTGAAATGTTAAAATATCACATAAAAAAAATTGGTGTGCGCCAGCACTCAAAAATATTTTTTTTACTACTTTAAAAACTTAATGTGCAAACTTAGTGTGCAAACTTAGTGTGCATAGGAGCCTGCCTCTCTCTCTCTCTATATATATATATATTACAGGTGCCCAGCCAGAGGGGTGTCATTCTTAGGTTCTTTGGATTGGACGTGTTCCAGCTCATGTGGGAGTTGAAGGCCTTTGCTTTAGATGACCTCGTCATTGATTATGTTCTTACTTTAGATCTTCTTAGTTAGGGCATGTGTCGCCCTATTTCCTATTCCGTTTGGATTTGTTAGAGATTTATGTTTATGTTAATTCTAGTATTTGGTACTCTTTAGGAGTTAACACTTGTCAGGATGATTTCATGTATAGTTCTTAAACATGGTTTGGTTTAGTCTAGATGGTTTAATTCTTGCGTGTTAATTTCCATCCTTAGTATGTATGTGATTCTTAAACTGTTGTTATTAAAAAGGTTTTTTATATTGCTATTTAATAAAGAAAAAAAAAGGTTTTAAATGGTTTTGACACTTTGCTTAATTATTTAGGGTGTTCAAATTGGAAATATTATTTTGCGACAGTGATGCTGAGAATGAACCAACCGTTCACCTGGATTTTAATTTAATAAAGAACTGATCACCCGGTATTTAATTAGGCGGGGGGTACATCTATGTCTTTTTGTTTGAAAAATGCAGGTGCTGCATATCAAAGGCTAGTGAATACGATGTTGGGGAAGCAAATGGGAAAAAATATGGAAGTGTATATGGATGATATGCTTATAAAGAGTAAAAAGGCGTTTGATCACATTACCTACCTCAGCCAGACTTTTGATCAACTTGAGAAGCACCAGATGAGGCTGAACCCGACTAAGTGCATTTTCGGAGTGAAAAAAAAGAATGTTCCCCGGGTACATAGTAAATCAATGGGGAATTAAAGTAAATCGATATAAGATAAGGCATTAATTAAAATGCAATCCCCAACCTGCAAGAAGGATGTGCAAAGGCTAACTGGACGAGTAGCAGCACTGAACAAATTCGTGTCCTGAGCTACAGATAGGTGCCTTCCATTATTCAAAGTACTCGGAAAGAGTTTTGAATGGAAGGAAGAATGTGAAAAAAAAATTGGAGTTGAAAATGTATTTGGGGTCACCTCCATTGGTCTCCCGACCAATCACAGGTGAGAAATTATACATGTACTTAGCTATTTCTGAATCAGCCATGAGTTCTGTATTGATCCAAGAGGAGAATGGAGTTCCAAAACCTGTCTACTATACCAGTAAGGCTTTTCGAGGAGCGAAAATCAGGTACCCTCATTTGGAGAAATTGGCATTAGCACTGATTGAAGCATCCGGATGCATGAAACTTTATTTCCAAGCCCATACAATCGTAGTTTACACTGATAAGACTCTAATGCAGGCTTTGCATAAACCGGAGAAATACGGTAGATTAATGTGCTGGGCTATAGAATTGGGGGAGTATGATATTATATATAAACCAAGGTATTCTTTGAAAGGCCTAGCAGTGGCATATTTCATAGTTGAGTTCACTTACTTTGAGGTCGCAGAGCAACAAAGTGAATAGGCCGAATAAGAATCAGGAGGAAGTGATGTTAACAAGAAAGCTATCGAGGAATCTTCGTTAAAAGAAGCAGTTGTCGACCAACCAGATTCCTCTTCCCGAACACAAGAGATGACCAGGAAGTATGCCGAAGTAATACAAAAAAATGCCATTATGGGAGTTTAATTGACCAAACATTTTACAACAATGCCCCAATATGGAATTTATATGTTGAAGGGTCATCTTGTACAATCGGCAGTGGAACGGGTATAATACTTAACACTCCTGATGGTATTGATATTAAGTATTCCCTGTGTTTTCAATTCCAGGCCTCAAATAATGAAGCACAGTATGAAGCCCTTATTGTGGGCTTATGTTTAGCCCAGTCATTGAGTGTCGAGAAATTTATAGTACACAGTGATTCTCAGTTGGTGGTGGAGCTAAAGGAAAATTAACGGCTAGGTTTCTATCCAAGGTGATGGAAGTAATTGCAAAATTATAAGTTGTTCGGATGAATAGAATCCTAAGGTTGGAGAATGCTTGATCTGATGCTCTTGCTCGGCTAGCCTCAGCTACCAAGATTGAACTCTGATAAACTATCCCTATTGAGGTTTTGGCTAATAGGAGCATAGATTAAGATCTGATGATCAATTTTATTACTATAGACATGGGGCCATCATGGATGGACCCCATCAGAGCATACATTGAAGGGGGAACTCTACTAGCAGATATGGTGTAAGCCAAGATGCTGAAGTATAAAGTAGCTCGGTATGTTTTAGACAAAGGTGTTTTGTACAGGAGAGGACTAACATGTGACACCCCGACTAATTAAATACCGGGTAGCTACTCCTTTATTAAATTAATTCAAAATGCCAAGTTGGTCCAGTTAATAGCATCACTGTCGAAAACATTTTAATGATCACTAACCACCTAGTATTTAAAAAGTAAGTTGTCAAATTTTAATTAAAGTCTGATTAACATGCAACAAGTGTAAAGAATAATAATAACACCATTCACCATAACGAAGTAAATAGAATAACCATCACACAATGTAAATAAAGTCTGGAGGAAAACTCCTCACTACAAATCCCACAACTGAAACAAGTAACGAAATACTGAATACTGAACAAAGTCTGAAAAACTGAAATGGAAAGATTTCTCTAATAGAAATGGGCAACATGCCCTACAACTGATAAATACTGAATCAGGAATCCAAATGGTAGAAGCGTCTAAAAGCAATTCCCTGTAGCTTCCAAAAACAGCTACAGCTCGTCACCTGAATGAGTATCCTATGCATGGTGTCCTTGTGGCTGGGCACCTAAAAAGGTTTTACAAGAAAAATAGATTTGAAAGCAAACGGGTCAGAGCCCGAATGTGGAGATATTTTAAAAACCTGCAAGTGCTTTAAAAACATTTAAAACATTAAATGTAAAGTACATGTTAGGACGTGCACTCACATGATATTCTCACCTCTCGTCTAACTGTGCACTCCTAACATAAGTACCCATCTAAAACGACACAAACCACTAGCTAAGGGACATCATATCTAGCTAGACTGTCATAGGTCCTACCCTTATTACTCGTTTCCATTAACATTATAACGATCTCAGTTAAATAGGTGCTTAACGTAAATTCAGGTTCTTATACAAAAGTAATACAACTCGTTATAGATTAGCCCTCTATGTTATTCCATAGTTACACATAATACCATATGAAAGTTCCCAGTTTATTAAGCGTATATTTTCCACAACATAAATATACAATATAAGCACCCCGAGACTAAGATGCGGTGCACACATACTCTGCTATCCATCCCGGTACATCACGTACATAAGGATCACATATTCCGAATCTCTCAGGAATAGTTCACAGATAACAACATCACAAATAATGGAGGCGAACACAGTCACATCACATGGGTCACGTACATACCTACGCTCCCACGATCAGCGGACTTATTAACATCCCAATAAGTCTTTCTCTGACCTATGTTCATCGAGGTAACCAGTCTAAATCCGGGCAACACAAGGATTAGAGGGCCCTAAGCGAATGCGAACCTCCCGTGATAGCAAGTATGGTAGGTATGTCATACACACAATTCATATACCAATACTAAGTAAGCACACATCTTAGTAATCCCGTAGTTTAACTGTATTACTTATCACATTCTCGTACCAACTTAATATATATACAACTTATATAATCCCTGTCCATATTTATACGCGCCATAATTTATTCTCACGTCGTGGTAAACACTCACGTCTCAACTCAAATGTCTATTTGATTTGATCCACACTTATATAATTTACTCCTCATTATAACCCAATTGTCCCAAGTATACTAATACACCATCAAAGAAATGTTATCTCTATCCTCGAACAAGTTTACGGGACTCCCAAAATCAAAACAGGCCAAAAAGGCCTAAACTGCCAGCTCGTTAGAAGTCTCGTTTGAACGAGGTTGTTCGAACGAGATTTCAGTTCGTTCGAACGAACTGTACCTTCTAACGAGGTCTCGTTCGAACGAAGTTATCAAACGAAATTCCCTTTCATTAGAAGCGATTGGTCAACTCGTTAGAAGCTCGTTCGAACGATCTCGTTCGAACGACCTGGAGAGGTCTTCTAACGAGGGACCAGTTTCGGCCCAGATTTTCTCCAATCTCGTTTTTCATCCATTTTAACACCTCAAACCTCTTCCAAAGTTCATCCCAACAACGTTTTAGGGTCTCTAATTCATCCTAAACATATTAAAGTCACCTCCTAATGTGTTTTAAGGAATTAATTCGTCCTAAACATCATTAAATCACAAGTCTCTACACCCTTCCCCAATTTTTCAAGAACATGAACCCTAAAAGTTTTAGATCCTTAATTTATCCAATCAAATCCATTTTTGTGTCTTACAAGATATATCAACATCAGATTAGTCCTCTAAATATGATTCTACATGCAATCCTTTCATCATAATTTAGTATTCTACTTCCGAACTCAAACGTTTTTCATTATCTTCCAAGAACAAGCATAAATTTGAATTATCTAACATGGAAGGAACATTCTATGAAATTAAATGGAATTAAGTCACTTTCCTTGATTCGATCTCAGAATTTGATGACGATTTCCTCTCTCTTTCTGCAGAATTCCCTCTCTCTCTCTTTCTCCAAGCTTCTTCTCCAATGGCTATGGTGGTTAGGGTTTTCTTATGGAAAGTAATTAGAAACCTAATTCTAATAACCTACGTAACCTATTGGGTTAACTTGGGTTGGATAGTGGCTTAGTGGGTCAAACCCACATCAGATTTACTTCACTAATTTTCGTCACTTTTAATCTCCTAAAATACAAAATTACCAAAATACCCTTTATATTGCCGGTATGGCCTAAAAATACCCCGGGACCCAAACTACACCCCCAGCTAGTGTTTTCTGACTATCTCGACCCTTCCGGACGCGTTGGCGCACTCAAAACGACCATACGGTTAATATAATTTAAATTCACTTTTATAAATAAAATAATTATATCCTGACGCGACTGTCACACGCGTCCCAATAAAATGACCAAATTACCGTATATCAATCTCACAACAAATTTCATAATTCAATATTCATATATCACCATATATACTCAATATAGTCAAATACCAACTCACATCTCGCTAGTATTTTATCCGGATTAATTTCCAATTAATTCTCATTTAAATAATTAATCCCAAAAATAAATATGGCCAAAAATACGGGGTATTACATAGCAGTCAATTTGCAACGATGTGTGCATCTATTAGAGGTCCACGACCTAATTCAGGAGGTGCATGAAGGATCATGTGGAGCTCACATAGTAGGGAGAACACTTCTGCAGAGAATAATTGCATAAGGATATTACTGGACAATAATGAGAGAAAATTGTGCAACTTTCGCCAAGAAGTGTGATAAATGTCGAAGATTCTCCAACATTCGAAAAACTACACAGGCTGATCTCACTCCAATCACTTCACCATGGTCATTTACCATGTGGGGCATAGACTTGGTCGGGCCACTGCCGACCACCTGAGGAAGATTCAAGTACTTGTTCGTCACAGTGGACTACTTTACAAAATGGGTTGAGGCAGAGCCCTTGATAGACATGCCTTATGAAAAGGTGTATCAGTTCATATGGAAAAATATCGTGTGTAGGTATGGGTTGCCCTATGATTTCATTATCGACCATGGAAATCAATTTGACAATGATGAATACGTAGCTTACCGTGCTCAGTCCAATATTCAAAAATTGCATTCGGTTACATGACATCCTCATAGTAATGGCCAAACTGAAGTTATGAACATAACTCTTCTTAACGGGTTGAAGAAAAGGCTTGACGATTGTGATACCCTGTGCTTTTATGGATATTTAAATTACAAATGGATGTAATTTAAAATTTGAGGAGTTTAGGTAAATAGTCATTTTGGAATTTATGAGTATAATCTGATAAATTGAGAATTTAAAGTAAGTAGTAAATATTAGTTTGCAAGTGTCGGATTACTATTTACATGGATCATTTTTATTACATGTCGCAGTTGGGTAAAGCGATGAAGGATAATATTTTTTTTTGAAAACACGTGTATTAAGATGGATTGGGTTTAATTAGTGAATTTTAGATAAGTGACTCGGATCGAGATTTTTCGTGCACGTTGGTTCCGAAATGCCCGAGATAGTCAGAATACAGTATCCAAGGGCAGTGTTTAGGTTTCAGGGTGTTTTGGACTATTAGGGACTCGCAATTGAGTAAACGAGTCATTTTTGTGTTTATAAGGGATAAACCCTTATTCTCTCTTATAAAAGGCACAAGAGTGAGAAAAAGAGAGAAAAGAAAGAAAAGAGAGAACGGGACATGATAAAGGAAGAGGGGAAAGGGGATTCCGGGCCAACTCCACGGGATTCGACTCGAGGTCGTCGCAATTTATCCACGAGGCAAGTGTTTAACTTGTTTTAATGATTTAGTGTGTTTATTTCTCATATTGTAGTTGGTGTGTAAGACTATAAAGATTTTTGGGTTGAGTTTTTTGGAAGTTGAACGATTGAAATCGAATAAAATCTCAAATTAGGAAAACATTGGGATTTATGGAAATTAGTTGTTTATTCTTGGTTCTAGGATGATTAGAACCTATTTTCTTTGAATAAATATAGTTGGTTGTGATTAGATAATGTTGGGAGAAGAAATAAAATCTTGGAGGTATGTTAATGGCCGAAACAGAGTCTCGGAGAAGAAGCTGACCTGATCGATCGATCGATCGATGATTAGGGGTCGATCGATCGACCCTTCAGAAATTTTGACAATTTCGACCTATTTTGTTTAAATGGGAGAAATTCCTTAATCAATTATTTTTATCTTATTTATTTTAGGAAATAAATAAACAACTAAGGGAAATTATTCCTAGTCATTTAAGGGAGTTAAATTTATGACTAGGAGGGTGCAAAATTGTGTGGCACTGAATGTGTAGTTTTGAGGAAAATAAATTGTGGAGTTAGCTATTTGGGGTTCCTAGAAATAGTGTGAGGACTTCTAAATTTTTATTTGCGTGAGATGCATACCTTGGGTTAGTTGAAAGTAAAAATCTAGGACATACTAATTTAGGGGTGTTTGAGACGAGTAACACTCGGGGCAGTATTTTGGCGGGAGATTATATACATATTATGCGTGTCAAAAATATATTTATATACCGCCTATATATTTGAGTAAATACTAGGAAATGAGTAGGATGAAATTTAGGATATGGGATAGAGATGCTTGAGCAGCTATCTGATGTCTGTTGACGACTATTATTATAGGTGATGCGATACCTATGGGACCAAAATAAGTCGATAGTATACTTATTTGATTATTACGAATTTGTATATTCGGGAGTTTATATAAGTCCTCAAAAGTTATTAAGGTGCGAGTTATGTATTAAGTAAGAGAATACTTATAGGTTTAGTATTTTAAGTGTATGAGTGCTTATATACTATTTTGAATGGGAACATTCGGGATTATTGGGTATCGCTATGAGAGTTTGGCAATTATAGCCATATATATATTGAGAAGTGATATTATATATATATATATATATATGGAAGTTGTTAAAGTATATATATGTGATGATACTGAAATAAATATATATGTGTTTAATTGGTATATTTGTAACTTAGAGGCTAGTTCGACAGGCTTCCCTGGGCATAGGGTTAGACAACCAGATTATATTTTCTCTAGTGCGGTCCAGGGAGGTTGTGCAATATGGGTGAATACCATGGCTTGAGGAGTAGGGAGAGTATATCCCCAGGTCATATCATCATGTATAAGAGTGTGATGTTGATATTCCACTTTCAGGAGTGAACATGACCGCCTCCACCGTTGTGTATTTTTACCATGACCACGAGTGAGTCTGGCGTGGTGCCGTGGTTGAGTGAGTAAACCCAGATTCAGATAGGCACTATGAGACTTCATCCTCGAGTTATAGCTCGATGGGATGGTAATTATACTTATGATTGTGATATGTATAGTTATATAGTTGTTGTGTATAGTATATTGCTTGTATATTAAGACGCGATATCATATAATTGAGACTTGAGTAAAGTATAAAATGAATAAGAGTTATTCCCCTTTCGGTAGATTTATATTCGGATTTATATGAATATGAATCATAGGTTATAGTGAGAAGTATATATATACAAATTTTTATATATGAGTTATGTGCTGAGGGCCTAATGAATCTCAACGATCAACATTGATAGGTAGTATTGTATCGGGGGGTCCTTATTTGGATTTCGCTTCACGAGACACCCAATTCAGGAAATGTAGCGCAGTGTTAGGAATGGGAAGAAGTTTAGTCCTTAGTACTCGGGTTTACTAGGACTTTAGAAGATGGGTGAAACATATTAGGTAGGCAGTGTAGCTTTACTAGGTTGTTTAAAAGATATGCGATAGGTGTGCACTATTAGAAAAAGGGTGAGGGGTATCTCATGGGAGTGCGATACCAATTTAAATATGAGAGATTTCATATTTTAAAATATGGCATTTAAGCACTTGTTAAAATATTTTCAAACTCGGGCTCTGACCCGTTTCTCTATTTTTCCTCTCATGTTATATATGTATATATATTAGGTGTCGAGACACAGGGATGCCTGGATGATGATTCTTTCGAGTCATACCTTTTCTTCATCAGTTATGGATGCATGTAGGTTTATTGTAGATGATTCTATCCTTGATATATAGATAAGAGGTATTGTAGAAACATTCGGGCCAATATCCTAACTGTATTCATTTATTCTTTTACCGCCTTTTAGTTCGACTTTCGATTTTGTTGTATTATGTTGTACCGAGTGTTCGGTTATTTCATTTTATTTCAGTTGTTGTATATAAATTGTGTTAATGATTTACTCGGTTGGTTTGGATAAAAAGATTAGTTGAATAAAATTTTGAATCCACCCTAATAGGTTATTAGTAATTAAATTTATTTTTGAAAGTGATGTTGAGAATGAACCATATGAGACTCCTGTTTTAATTTGGTATATGATTGATTACTCGGTATTTTATTAGGTGGGGTGTCACAGATGGTATCAGAGCATCATGTTCTAGTATCCTTAGGAGTCGGTGTGGACGTACTACGCTTTCAGCATTACTTTTGATTAGATATAGAGCCTTACGATTAGGATTGCTGATTGCTCTAATGAGATTTCGTTCTCCCTCCATTACGTAAGATTATAGTAAATATTTTGCACGCTCGTCCGATATTCATGAGCTGATCGATGAAGGGAGACCATGGAAGGTCGTTATGAGGGCAGCAGGAGGCGTGGCTTAGTTGGAGCTATAATTTGAAGTTGGGAATGAGGGCCGCAGTCGAGGTCACTCCCTTTGTGGAATTTTTATGGATCGCTATAATGACTACTAAAATATAGTAGTTATATTTATTTACATACCGCTATAGTATAGAGAGTGGTTCAAAACTTGACCTACCCAGTGACATAAATTGGGAAAAAGTTTAAAAAGGTATTTGATAAGGACCATACATTGAAGTTAAGTCATATGGAGGAAATGTAGATTTCTTCAGTGGAAGTATAAGGCTCAGGAGCTTTGTCTTAGAGCAGGGTATGGAAATACCCAGATGTGACAATTTCAGGAAAAAAAATTCACTCATTGGGGCAATGTAGAAATGATGGGAACGGTAGTCACCATATTTGGGGGATCAGGATGTTTTGCTCATAGAGGGATCTTACGAATGGTTTTAACCGTTAGTTCCATTGGTTTATCATAAATGAAGAGAATGAAGTTCCTGAATTATTCACATGAGGATCGGTCAGAGGTCGACAGTGAATAAATAGTTACACGGAGAGGTGAACCTTGTACCGAAGTAAGGAAGGTACAATGAAGATAGAGTAATTCAGTGGAATGATAGGCTCACTCGTATATGTTGATAATATTTAGGGAGATTTTACCTGGACTTCTTGTATATGTGAGGGCAATGTTGTACCTCTTATATAAGGAATCTTAATTGCTTCCATGAGAGTGGAGATGGAGGAGTTAAAGAATTAAGTACAAGGGTACTGAAATTGTTGGTATTCGTGGGATCCCATAGGTAGAAACCCCCCGAGGGATGAATTGAAATAGGGGAGTTGAGGCCAACGGTGTGTTTCCTTTAGTAGGAAGAACTTAAAGGAACTATGAAGGCGATTGTCAAGATCGAGGCTATAGAGTCCTAGATAATGATAACCTTAACATGGTCAGGGTGGCCAGAGATGGGGAATGTTGCAATGTAGGGTGTAGAACCACATGATTAGTCCTTTCCTAGTAGGAGTTAAAGGAAAAGAGTAGGATCCCTAGAGGGAACATTGATTAAAGTAGTTTTTGGTTTGGTTAAGACAAGTGTACCATATCTGGAATCCATATAGAGCAGTCAAAGAGATTGGCAGAGTTGTTGTTATGAGTTTCACCTCGGATGAAGGAGGTATATTCCATGTGGCAAGATTGAGTCACAGTATTTTATTTTCCCTAGATTCGTGTGTGATTTGAGTTTACTGGCAGTATCGGTAACATTATATAATGTATGTCTATATGTTTTTTGTGGTAGTGGGGTTATATTTTTCTTCATTCGTTATGGAAATGGGTGTTAATATTTTGGATTTATATCTGGTTTGTCCTGCTCGTGTTGTGTATGTTATATGAGTATGGTACTCTTGTAAGTGTAATTTATTTGTGGATTATCAGAGAGATAGCAGGCTAATGATTGAAAGACTATCGTATCCGCGGTTCCAAGGTTGAACGAATTGTTGTTATGATATCTCACCTATATACAAGTTGAGCTCACCTTTATTATATGTTTAGATGGAACTTTGGTGATTAGATGTTTCATTATCATGATTAGAGTGCGTGGTGACCTTATATATATGATTTAAGGTATGCAAGATTTATTGTTAAGGTGTGAGTTTAAGCTTGTTATTGTTTGCGCAAAGGACTTAGTGTTAGTACAAGTGCCTTGTGGTATGTCTCATGGAAAGAAGTAGGAGTTCTGACCACATTTTGTTGGTAGATGGGATGGGATTATCCCAGTGTCATGTTTGAAGCTAACGGACCTCCACAGCCAACAAAGTTAAGTAGTAGTGTATAGGAGGAATTCCTTGTTTGGATTTTTCTTGCGAGACACTCCATGCATGAACCTTAACGACGTCGAGAGTGGAGAGATGTTATGGGATGCAAGGACATTGTTGATGATAAGTTATATAGTGTGGAGAAAATATTATAAACTAAGAGTCATGTGATGATTGAAAGCTAATGGAAGTGGAAGCATTGTGGAAAAACAATGGAAATGTTTCTCTCACCGCAAGTACGTGGGTGAGGCAAAGTAAAGGAAGTCGGGTTGATGCTTATAGCCAGGCCATGAATAGAGAGAAAATTTAGAGGAGATATGTTTTAGGCATGATGCTCGTAACACTTTTATAGAGACTAGGTGCCTTATCTGAATAGTAGTGGAAGTACGTTAAGAGATTACTGAGGTAGGATTTAGAACGCCTCGATGATGTGCCTTACGCCGTTATATCTCGATGATCAACGATGCAAGGAAGTAGTGTAACGGGAGGGTTCCTTATCTGAATTTCGGTTTGCGGGACGTCCCACACATGAAACTGAGCGAATGTCAAAAATTGAGGGAGGCCTTGGGCACTGGGGATATAGTTAATATAGTACTCATTTTACGTGTGTAGGAAACACATCGATCTTAGGGTTATTATGAACTAAGTCCAGTGAGGCGTGTGGCGCGGTTTTAAGAAGAGTGTCGTGAGTTAACCACGAGAAGATTGGTGGGTTAACTTTAAGACGGATTGGAATTCCAAGTGTAAGAAGAACTGAATTTTGAGTTGTATGGGTTGGGAGTACGCAGGTATTAGTACCAGGACGAGGAAAGTGAGGTCCATTTTTTGAGAGAGTGTTACGTCTGTGACGTTTGTAGTAGTGGTGCAGATAAGCATGCATTATAGGGTGTATATGCACCTTGGTAAGTTGATTTTATATACCGCTAAAAATAGAAGGTTCGTAGTATATAAAGTTGAAGAATATGCTTTGGGGCAGTTATAAATGAGATTGGAGTTTGTTGGATGGAATGTCGTAGGAGGCACGTGATAATCCAATTGTATAAGTGCAATAAGAGGTAGCACGCCCAAGCTAAGCAATGAGACCGATGCGAATAATCAAGTGTTAGTGTAGTTTCCCTTTTCAGGAAACTTTGATCTGCTAGTGTAGATGATAGGACGCTTAGAGTCATGGTTCTCCGGTGGATTCTATACGTTAGAGCAGTGATTATAAGCCCACTTTCTTTATATGCAGCTATATAAGCACTAGGTGCGATGTGTCGTTGTATAGTTGATCTTACGATAGAGATAGTGTGTCAATCTTATTGTTAAGCCAATGCATTAAAATATAAGCCTTGAGATAGGTGGGTAGCATGAACGAGTATATGGTAGGGTACCATTTGGGTTCATACCTTTTGACTTGTGTATGCACGATGAAGTGTGAGCTGCAATCCTAGGTTGGTAGTGCCAGTCGTATCCGAATTATGGGGACTAAATTTCGTTGTAAGGGGGTGGGGAGAATGTAATACCCCACATTTTTACGGATATTTAAATTACAAATGGGTGTAATTTGGAATTTGAGGAATTTCGATAAATAGTCATTTTGGAATTTATGAGTATAATCTGATAAATTACAAATGGGTGACTTTCGATTTGGTTGTATTATGTTGTAAGGAGTGTTTGGTTATTTCATTTCAGTTGTTGTATGTAAACTGTATGAATGGTTTACTTGTTTGGTTTGTATAAAAAGATTAGTTAAATAAAATTTTGACGCCAGGCTAATAGGTTATCAATAATTAAATTGGTTTTCGACAGTGATGTTGAGAATGAACTATATGACACTCCTGATTTAATTTGGTATAGGATTGATCACTTTGTATTTTATTAAGCGGGTCGTCACAATTATGCAAAGGGACACTGGATAAATGAGCTACACTCTATCTCGTGGGCATACCGAACAACCTCGAGAACAACAACTGGAGAATCCCCATATATGTTAGCATTTGGGACTAAAGTTGTCATTCCTGCTGAGCTGGGTTTACCATCCCATATAGTTTTAAATTTTAACTCCCATGTTAGTGACCTAATGAGAAGGTTAAATATAGATATGCTGGAAGAAGTGAGAGAAGATGTCGCCTTGAGAAATGCAGCCTATCAACAGAGAACTACCCACTTTTACAATAAAAGGATGAAATCGACCAACTTAAAGGAAGGAGATTACGTGCTGAAGAAAGTGCTACAGAAAAATAATAAGATTGAGTCCAATTGTCATGGGCCATACCGTATTTCAGTAGTCATCTGTCCTGGAACTTATCGAATTGAAACCTTGGAAGGAGAAGAATTGAAAAACCCATGGCATGCCGAGCATCTTAGAAAATATTAGGAAATGATGTTATCAGTTGTAATCAATTCGAAATCAAATTTTAGTATCAATAAAATAATCATTTCTTTTAAATTTTTTTGTTGAATTTTTTTGGGAGTACTAGTGCTATGCACTACTATAATAGTTAAATTGACGAAAGTTAGAAGTTATTGCCATAAAAACATAAAATTGTTGCTTGGTTAAGAAAATCTTTCCCTGAAAGATGCTTGGCAGAATACAAGAAGATAATAGAGTTGCTCGGCACAAGCAATAAGTTGCTCAAAAAAGACACAAATTTGATCCCTGATACGCAAAGTCCAAGTCAATAGGATGCTAAGTTCTCAAGAAACTTAGTCCATAAATATAAGGATAAAACAAGATCTTTATCCTACTGGGCACGGTGGAGTAAGAACGTTGCAAAGATTCCTCAAGAGGAATATAAGCACATATTCCACATATGCCTGGTCACACCATTGGTATCTAATGCAAAAACCTAACACTTGGATGCATTAGTAAAACCTTTGGAGACACATGGGTGACTAGATTGAAATTTAGATTTTAATTTAAGTATGCTAGTAGAACCTATGTATTCACCTAACTAGCTCTAAATTTAGATTTTAATCTAAGTATGCTAGTACAACATCTCCATTCATTGGTAATTGATACTCAATTTAGATTTTAATCTAAGTGTAAGAATAGAACTAATGACAAAGAATGGATTAATCTTACACATTCAACACAAGATAAGTTGATCAAACATTCATTTCATTAAATCAAATTAATTGCATAACTGTGTTAATAAAAATGAAGTACAAAGCTTCATTCTGCAGGACGTTTCTCTTTAGCTTTGGAAATAAGATCCATTCCAACAGGAGGATCATCTAAAGTGTAATGAGAATTAATAAAGTTTAAATCCTGAAGCATTCTGGCATTGCTGTTACTTGGACGATCAAGCAGGTGAGGATGTCAGACGATCTGTAATTAATCATGAAGCTCATAATCTCCCATGTACTTTGAAATTAAGCATTGAGGAATACTTAGGACATTAATTCAATTGACATTTAATTTAAAAAGAGGATCTTTAAGGTCAAGCAATCCTGGATCATACCAGTACCACAGTTGGTTGTTATCGTCCTCCTGCATCACTATCAAAGCATTCACCCAACCCCATTTATTGCTCTCATTCTTTACTTGTTGAAGCTTGTTATCAAGATGCCCCAGTGCTTCATTGTACCCTTCCATCCATATTTCCTTGGTTGTTTTGGAATTAGAAGGTCAATCTGTCAACTTAGTGATGTAGTTTCTTTAACACTCCATCCTTAGCTTGTAACTGAGAAGATTGAGTGCATACTTACTTGGACAAGGCATGCAACTTCTAGGACATCTTAGTAATGGCTTGATTTTTAGATTTTAATTGTGCATCTTGATTAGTAAGGGTCTGTTGGGTCCTAATTTTCTTCTGTAGTACCTTAGCCAAGTTTGCCTCTAGCTCGGGAAGATGAAGAAGCAAGTTTTGATTTCTTTTGGGCCTCCAACTCCTAACTTAATCTCACATTCCTAGCCTTCAAGAATGAGTGGCCCCCATTCGTAGTAGCAACAATAGCAGCGGATGACTTCAAGACTGCAAGCTCAACTCTCAAATTGTTATTCTCATCCTCCAGAAGCTTGGCAATGCCCGTTGCTTTCTCCACTTCACGATTAAGCAGGAATTCTTGCCTTTGAAAATAGGAGGCAAATTTATCCAACTTTTTCTTAAAGCCCCAACCTTCGCTTAGGGCCTAGAATTTCTTTTCATAATCCTCATGCAAACGTGCCTTAGTTTTCCTGTGGTACTCTTATATCTCTTCAATCATTTTATAGCAGGCAACATTGTTGGCCACTGACTGATCAAAAAAACATTTCAGATGAATATATGCCTCTTTGTCTTGCTCGAATACCCCTTCCTCGAGAAAAATTCAATCAGTCGGCCTCAGACAAAGATAAGTGACCAGTTTTAAAAAGTTAATTAAACCTATGGAGTAGCTCGGAGTCAGTGGATGAGAAGCATTACAATTTATCGATAAACTATTAAAAAGAAGAAAATCATAAATCAATAATGTGCAGAGCGTGAAAAAATATAAGCAGAGGAACAAAATCATTTATCTTTTCATTAATAAAAGGGGAAAGTACATGTATATCTTCAAGGAGAAATAGAAAAAGGAAAACTATTGAAAAAGGAAAAAAAAAGCTGTTTGGATCTACACCTTGTTCTTATCGACCTCAAGATAAGCTGAAGTAAAAGCAGGGGAAGAAGGAAGAGGAGGATTAATTGTGGAGGAGGCACAAGAATCAACATCCTGGTGTTGATCGGTAGACTCCATCACCATAAAGGATTCTCTAGAACCCCTATCATCATCAACTTCCCCGTACATGTTTGGAGGGGCCCCGCCATCATATCACTAGAACAACTCTAAGTCTTATGGAGTGTCGAACTCCACCACGGTAGCTGACTAGCCATCCTTGAAGCATTTCTTCTTTGCAAACTGAATTTGGGAAGAGATGCTCCAATGGCCTTATCCCAACCTTTGTTTAAGCCAACCTCCCTTCCCTTAGTCCTTTTCATCTTCTCAAACATCCAAATCCTTTTGTAGATTGGCGGTCTTGACTTTATCAACTCTAAGTCTTTCTGCAACTTATCAGCTAGACCCCAAGCTATTTCAGCAGCTCCTTTAGCAGTTTTTACCCTTTCATATAATTTATTTTGTTCATTGGTCAGTTCCTGTTAGGAGTCAATCACTGACTTTTTCAGCCCATTAAAAGCCTCTTCAACTTCCCCAAAAAAATCTCTCCAAACCTCATATTTGTCCAACGTATTGTTGAAGTCAACGAGCAACTGCACAAAGACAAGAATGAAAGTCAATATTATAAAGACAAAATAAATAGGGAAATAAATAAGGTGAAAGAATATACAAGAGCGAGGCTTTAAGAATCCCTGTCAGAACTTTTAGAATGAGGTAGTGCAGCTGCAGCACCCCTGTGGTCTGGTAAAGTCCCAAACCTTATTAGTTGTCTTGCAAATCCAGGGCCAAGGACTACGGGAGAGGTGAAAGAAGATAGATAGACCGAATCTCGTTAGTCAGGAAGGGTAGAAGAACCTTCTACTAACTTATAAGGAAGCCTTTCCTTATTCTTTTTATGGGGCACTCTTCAGTTTTCTTGGATGGGGGTTTCTTCCTAGCTTCATCTTTATTTTTTACCCCCTCATTAGCTTCTTTGGAAAGGGTATTGGCAGCCATGTCTCTAAGAATATTAAGAAATTTCCTTTTGCCCATAGTAGCGATAAGAGGTAAGTTTTAATCCACGTAAGAAGGGGAGTGGGCAGCAAGATCACCACTGCCAGATGCAGCGGTTCAGAACGTAGAGAGAGGTTCCTGGTCAAGATTAGTTAAGGGGGAAATAATGGCTGATGAGAAACAAAGGAGGAAACCATATTCTTATACTGTAGAAAATAGTATGCAAACCTAATGTGCTCCTCGCCAATCCTCTGGTGATGTCCCCAAATGAATTTTAACTCCTTGAGGTTCACTTCACTCTCCTTCGGACACCTTCTCTTCTGATCAACTACAATCAAAATTTACAGGGAAACAATTAGTATTATATTTAAATAAACATGTACAGGGGAAGAAATTTAAATGAGGAATAACCTATCCCATTGCCAAAAGGAGGGCATCTAGGGCCCTAGACTTTGCATTCTCAGTCAAAGGGGCATATTGCCAATTTTTTACAACAACTCCATGCTCAAAATAATCTCTATTGGAGTTTGGAAGATTGACTACTAACTCTTTGTCTGCAGCCCTAGTCTTTAAATAAAAAGTGGTGTCACTAGTCACCCACTTATAATAAAACATTATTTATAGAATCCCTAGATGGGTGCCATGGATTTGACTCAACCTATACAATCGATTTACGACCCTCCAGGTACTAGGGGTTACCCTAGGTAGGAAAATGTCAAAATATTGAGAAAACTTAAGGCAAAATGGGTTTGGAGGAAAGGTAAACCCACATTCAGCTATAAAGATAATGGGAAAAAAGTGACCTTCGGTAAGTGAGACAAAATCAACAGTTAACCAAGAAGTAATATTAAATTCATTTATGAATTAGTTAAGAGAATCAATATAGTAATGGGGAATATAAGAAAAGAGCAAGAGTTCTTACAGGGATTAAGGATTCAACAAGAACTGAAGGACATATAACGATCGCACAAGAGAGAGAAAAAAACGCTCGAGGACGCAACAACCAAAAACACTCAGAAAATTTGAGGTGAGAAAAGATCATGGTTTTTCCCGCTCTATAGGTTGCCTCAAAACTAGAAAAATATGATTAAAAGGCAACGTTGATTGAACTGGCGGCAGCTAAAGGACGAAAAGATGAATTTGCCCAAAAATGATGGATAATTAGAAAAATGCCATGCGCCTTATGTGTCCATAGACAAGTCATAATTTTTACAAGTATGGGAATTTTTCTGTCGACCAAGCCTAAAATTGTTCCCCGAGAAACTTTAAGAGCTAAATGTTCCATACTCTTGTAAAAACTTCAAGCATGAAACATTGGGGGCTTTTGTTGATACCAAAAACTATCCTACTACGTGGATCAATCAGATACCGACATATCCTATTTAGTGAAAGTTTAATCTTAGTCAGCAAGGATGAAATGCCGACCTACTAAGGGATGTCGACCAACCTGTCTATGAAGACCGACCAACACTAGGAAGGCCGACCAACAATGACAGTAAAAAGCCAACAGCTGTATACATAAATGATTATACAAATGTAAATGTCTACGTTATAATGACATTCCATCCTTTCATATTCCAACACTTGGACACCCCCTGGGGGATATAAATACATTACAAACCATACAACCAAGGGACACGAGATAAGAGGCAATTGAACAATCCCAAAGCAATACTCAACAGTGGACGTACGCTCTTCCTTTAAGCTGAACCGCTTTAAAAATATTTTGTCTCTTTTACTTATATTTATCCGCGATCAATTAATTAGCATAGTCTATTTTTTTTCATCAACACATATCATTAAATTTTTGTCAAAATCATAAACAAAAACATATAATGTGTAAAACTCATTCATGTGACCAACTTTAACAAAGAGAAAATTACCATACAAGAACTTCTCGATCTATAGTAAACTTTTAATGAAATTTTTCTTTAAACCTTAATTACTCTCTCTGAAGGCAAAAACCTTAAAACCTTATCATTTCTCATTAGGAATCAGGTCAATATCTGATTTTCAATCATAATACATGTTCAAAAGGGTCCAATAGCAATTATCCTTGTGGTTACGTGTGATTGGTTAGGCGAAATATCCAATCAAACAATTTCACTAATGACAGATTTGTCCCACATCGGTAAAATTATCATAACTCACTATTTCGGGCACCAATTTACTCCCACTTTGCATCTACGCATAGATAACGTATATGTATACGACTTTACTATTTTGTGTTTTCCCAAAATCATAAAACTAGTATGCCTAATTTGGGATTTAACAAGAGAGTAGCAATGTATCGAAAATCTCAAAACTTCTAAACATCGCCAATTTCGTACCAACATCCTAATTTACTTTTATAAACATAATGATGCATTAAAAACATACTTCATAATGCATTTAGCCACATAACTAACAATATGCTCTAAACATGTTATACCTGATCATAAGCTCGAATAGCATCTAATGTAAACAACATATATATATATATATATATATATATATATATATATATATATATATATATATATATATATCATGTGAGTATTCATCCCTTAAACATGATAATTAAAATATTTAACATACATCACCAAACCTATAACTCATAACTTATACTTAATCATGTAATTAACATTCCTAATAACACTTTAGGGCTTTACAATTCTATCCCTCTTAAAAAATTTCATCCCGAAAATTTAACGCATAAGAAATGTACTAAAAAAATGAGGATTTGGGTCTTCATGTTATCCTCTGATACCTAGGTTGCATACTCCACATTCTGACTTCTCCTCATTACCACAACTAATGGAATGGTTTTATTACGTAAAACTTGCTCCTTTTAATCTAAAATTTCAACCAACTCTTCCACGTCGGTCAAGTCATCTTAAAGCTCTATCGATTGTGAAATAAACACGTGTTAAGAATCGGGAAATTACTTACGTAACATTGATATATGAAAAACATCGTGTATCCAAGATAATTCTGGTGGTAATGCTAACTTATAATCCAGGAATCCAACTCGTTTCACTATTTCATAAGGGCTTATGTACCTATGACTTAACTTCCCCTTCTTTCCAAATCCTATAACCCCTATCCAAGGAGAAACACATAGGAATACTCAATCACCTTCCTAAAATTTTATTTCTTTCTATAGAATGATAGGCCACCGATTTTTAATATCTTTAAAATTATATTATAATATTTCCTTTTTTGTGAAACAGATGCGGAAGTGTAAAGGAGATGGTTCAACTTAAAACAAAATTTTAATTTATTCTTTCAAATTAAAATTAAACCGAGTGAAATAAACTCATAACACAATTCGAATTTCACTTAAACCAAATTAATTAATCCAAGTCCTCGAATTTGCCTAAGTCATATTTATTAATATTTCCAAATTAGGCCAAACCAGATTTAACAATAGATTTGAATTAAATAGACAATTATCCAAATTTAATTGGCATCCAATTAAATTAAGTGTGAAAATTAAAACCATTTTTATCTTGAATTATCCTAAGCATGAGTTCTAAGTCATTATGCAAGATAAAAATAAATCAATCACACCACGCCGCGATGTACGAGGAAAAACCCAAGACGGAAAACAACCTCGGAGACCCAAGCCTCAAATCCACTAAGTATGGAATTTACAAATACAAGACAGAAAGGCTTACAACACACGACTCGATCCCTCTCAAGCCCCGACGCTTCTTCTTTTAGATACCTCTTTCTAGCGGATAACCACGGAGCTCCACCGTGGTCTTGGAGTCCACCGATCGTACTTTGTATGGTCACCGTCACCCAAAAAACGAGCCTTTATCCAAGTGGGTAATGCCGCAACAAACAACTTCTTCTTTCTTTGATGGATGTAAAAGAAACCCAAAACTTCTCTTTGAATGGAAGAGATGAACCCGGTGCCAAAACTCCAAGCAAGATGTATATATATTGAAACTTCGATAAACAAATAATTGGGTATAAACTAGAGTGTTGTATATTTTTCTCTATGTAAAAATCTCACTCAAAACATGAACATTTTCCTTAAAACAATTTATCTCTCAGACTCTCTCTAAGAGATGAAATAGAATATAAAATTTAAGTTGGAAAATGTTATTCCCGCACATAATAAAGTCTGAGAAAATTTGGTTAAGAAACAAGCGAGGAAGTGGGAGAAAAACTGCTTAAAACTGCCAAAAGTTGTTCCCGCCTGGCATCTCATTCGAACGAGTCTTCTGACGAAGTTACAGTATGAACTCGTTAGAAGCTTGTTAGAAATCTCATTAGAACGACAATCTCGTTCGAACGACATTTCGAATGAAGTTCCAGTATGCCATAATGGGAAGTCGTTGGCAATCTCGTTCGAACGACATCTAGTTCTAATGACAATCTCGTTCGAACGACATCTGGTTCGAACGACAATCTGGTTCGAACAACATATCCAACGAACTTCCAGAAAGTTTGGAAAATTTGATTTTAGCCCAGAGAACTTTATAAACTTATTTTAAACTTTTAATTAATTCTTTCTGAAAATAAAACACAGTTTTAATTAAACATAACACCCAATTAAACTTGTTTTAAGCTGCTATATATATAATATTACATTCATACCTTGGGAGCATGGAACCATAGTTGATGACGTAGAAACGAGGCACGCAAACCGACATATTGATGAAGTTTTATACTCTTTGCCTCTACGTCTTCAATAAACTCTTCATAGGCTTGAGAATATTACAATTAAATACAATCCTATGAATAAATGTTTTTGTCCGGAATTGAGCCAAAACAATATATGGACTCAATTGGAAATTTGGGCCCTTACAAATCTCCCCGTTTGGCTATTTCGGGACAAAAACCAAACATAAATCCGAAAGGTCCGTCAAGCTCTACTAGACTCAAAACATAACCCACCCAAACTTGACTCAACCCAAGGATCAAATGCTTTGCCATTGAAAGTTGCCTATTTAGAAGAATTCCTGCGCACTTAAGCAAACTATCAAATGCATAGGGAATATCAAAGTATTTAATGCAATTAAAATAAATACTCCCCCAAAATTAATTCTCCCCTTTATCAAAAATTAATTCTCCCCTTTATCAAAATGATATAGTGATTAACCCAAGAAGTTAGCTACTCCCCCTATGTTAAATCTCCTAAACTTCGATAAGATTATAATAGGATAAGATACCTTCTCCCCCTATCATTCTCCACCTTTTTGTTCAGGAATAGGCAAAGGATAAAGAATAAATATAAAAGTATGTTAAAGCTTAAAGTGATAAGACATGAAAGCATATGGGCAACAAAAGTATAACTAATCCAAGATAGATACCAAAATGAAAGTATAAGCATAGAAGGACTAGAAAGCAAGGCAAAGGCAAAACAAAATATCGTATATATATGTACTAGAAATATATCAAGAATGCATACACACATATATATGGATATAAACACACAAATGACACACACAAAGTATAATAGGAGTCTTTCACACTTTTATGGTAAAAATGTGTTATATGGAAACGGATGTGTTGGGGTGTGAATTAGTAACGATTAAATTTAGACCCAATCACTTAAAAAAATGTTCACGGAGTTCTCAATTGATTGCAAACTTCATCGCATTTGAATATAACCTCATGTGACAATATAAATTTAACTCAACGAACAAACATACACAATGCATACAAGCCAAGCATATTGATGATTCTACAAACTAATAGAGTCATGACATGAGATATGCAACTAGGATAAACGGACATTGTGAAAATCGTTGATATGACATCCAATCTCCCTCAATAAGCATTTATGTTAATTTTGAATGAATATATCAATCAAACATAGGCCTTGGCAAATTATTTTTCTTTTTAATGCCATATTTTCTGTTTTAAGCCTTTGAACCATGTATTTCTTTTAGGTCCATTAAAAAACGGTGGCTTACAATCGCAAAGGATAACTAAGTCCTTTCGGAGCCCTTCCTCGTGAAAATTTATATTTATCATATTTTTATGTTTCACACAAATCTCACGGGCAACGGATTTTGACATGCACTAGTCCTCCTAACTCACAAATATAAAGATGACAAGATTGGTAGGAGAACATTTCACAAAGCTCAAATATACATATGAAGTTAAAATTTCAAAAGAGCTCATGCATGTGTGAATAGAGGCATATAAAAATAGAATCCATTTAATCAACACAAGATCCAACTACTCCATGTAAGCATGGTAAAGAACATAATAAGGATTGACAATCCAAACCAAAAGTTCTAGCCACATGAGAGCGTAAAAGATGGGATTCAAACACAAGTGTATGCCACATAAAGTGTGTCAAACTAAAATACACACAAAATAAAATCTTTTTGAGTTTTTGAAATTTTTAACAAAAAAAAAAAAAAAAAAAAAATATATATATATATATATATATATATATATATATATATATATATATATATATATATATATATATATATATATATACTCAAAAGACAAACAAAAATCATTTGAATTTTTCATTAAGCTTAAATTACCAATAGATAAATTCAAAGGATAAACAAAAATAATAATTCTAGCAATGGATAAGCATGGAGCATAGATTAGAAAATGATTAAACAGGCATATAATTAGCATAATGATATAACATGAGGTACAGAATCTAATGTATGCAAATGACTAACACATTCATCCTTTAGATTTAGCAAGGGAGGAAGCATGTGATAGTAAATGAGAATAAAAAACCCTATTATGCAAGGCAACCAAGTCGGATTTCCTAACCCAAATTAAAGAAGAATGAATATCTCGGGGTGTAGGAACTTTAAATACATTGGTTGCTTTACGTTGGGATTTTCTAGGAATTCGTTTAAGATCAAAACAAAATTTCCTAAGATGACCTTTTCGACCACAATGTGTATAAGTAAAAACATGTCGAAAAGATTTACCTACGGAGTGATCTCTAAAAGCATTCCTAGTATATTCTCCCAAAACGTTGATTTTGGCTTTATGAGTAGATTCATTACAAGTATTGAAGCCTAAACCACACATGTCATTTTTAATTTGAACTGTTCCTTAGATTTTATCTAATTTTTTTGAACGACACTCCAAATCAAATTTGACATTACTAGAGTCTTTTAATTTATTTTGCAATTCCAAAATGTTAGACTCTAATAAAACATTTCCCTCTTAAAAAACAAGAAGCTCCTTTTTCAAGGATTCCATTAAACCCCTAAGGCTATCTCTCTCACCTTCTATATATTCAAGATTCTCTAGAAGAGCTTTCTCTCGTGTCCTAAGGTCTTCAACCAAAATGATATTATCAATGATCTCGACACGTTCTTTCAAACTAGCTTCTAACTTCAAATTAGCTCTTTTCAATTTAATAGATTCTTTATAAAGTTCTTGAAAATCATTTTGTAGTTCACTCACATTTAACTCTTCTTCATTTTCACTCTCTCTTTCTTCTCCACTCTCACTATCATCAAAAACAAGAGAATCATAAACTATGACCTTGGAAGTGTCATGTGTTAACGTTTCATCAATCGATGAGTTCTCATTATCACTCACATGACTAGCCATAAAATCCACAAAATTAGGCTTAGTGGGGGAATCGGGTCCCTCTTACTTATCACTATCACTAAGGGCCACATTATATGCAATGGGTCGTTTACCCTCTTTCCTTAGTTTAGTGGGGCACTCAGAAGCCCTATGGCCATAACCCTCACAACCAAAACACCTATTAGACTCGTCCCTATTTAGTTGTTCATTAATAGGTTTAGGGATCTTATCGACATTGTCATGCTTAGAAGTTTCAAATTTCTTAAAATCATTTTTAAATTTATCTTTGTTAAATTTAAGAAATTTTCTAAATTTTCGAGCAAACAAAGCCATGTCTTCCGAGTCACTATCACTCTCGCTCTCTACTACTTGTTTGACCTCTTTCCGGGCTTTTAAAGCAACACCCTTTTCTATTTTCTTTTCAGTTTTAGAGGGAAACATGCCTAGTTTATAGGTTTGTAAATCACCTATAAGATCTTCTAATTTCGTAGAGGCTAAAGTTGGTAAAGAATTTAAAACGGTCACTTTTGGAATAAATCTATCGGGTAGGGACCTTAAAATTTTCATTACAACTCGGTTGTCGGGTATTTTCTCTCCCAAATTAAAAGATGAATTGATAATATCGAAAACTCCAGCATAAAATTCATCAAAAGTCTCATTATCGTTCATTTTGATAGTTTCAAATTGAGTGGTGAGGTTTTGGAGTTTCGAAGCTGTAATGACACTAGTTCCTTCATGAGTTAGTTGTAAAATATCCCAAGCTTCTTTAGCGGTTTCACACGTCATAATACGTCGGAATTCATTCGGTGTGATAGCGCTAAACAAGGCATTCAAACCACAGGAATTAAAATTAGAAAGTTTAAACTCATTCTCAGTCCATCTATCGGCCGGTTTGGGAACACGTTCATTTTCAACTAAGTGAGTTGGTGGGGATCACCCGTTAACAACAGACATCCAAATTCTCTCGTCGATAGATTTTAGTGTCGATTTTATTTGCGCTTTCCAATACGCCTAGTTAGAACCATCAAAAATATGAAATTTAGAAAATGGGGAAAATTCCATTTGAGCCAAAAATAGTTAAAGGATCTTAACGAAATAATTTATCGCTTTGGCTCTGATACCAATTTGTAGAATGATAGGCCCCCGATTTTTAAAATCTTTAAAATTATATTATAATATTTCCTTTTTTGTGAAACAGATGTGGAAGCGTAAAGGAGATGGTTCAACTTAAAACAAAATTTTAATTTCTTCTTTCAAATTAAAATTAAACCGAGTGAAATAAACTCATAACATAATTCGAATTTCACTTAAACTAAATTAATTAATCCAAGTCCTAGAATTTGCCTAAGTCATATTTATTAATATTTCCAAATTAGGCCAAACCAGTTTTCACAATAGATTTGAATTAAATAGACAATTATCCAAATTTAATTGGCATCCAATTAAATTAAGTGTGACAATTAATTCCCATTTTACTTGAATTATCCTAAGCATGAGTTCTAAGTCATTATGGAAGATAAAAATAAATAAATCACACTATTCCGCGATGTACGAGAAATAACCCAAGATGGGAAACAACCTCGGACGGCCCTAGCCTCAAATCCACTAAGTATGGAATTTACAAATACAAGACAGAAAGGCTTATAACACACGACTCGAGCCCTCTCAAGCCCCGACGCTTCTTCTTGTAGATAACTCTTCCTAGCGGATAACCACAGAGCTCCACCGCGGTCTCGGAGTCCACCGATCGGACTTTGTATGGTCACCGTCACCCGAACAAGGAGCCTTTCTCCAAGTGGGTAATGCCGCAACAAACAGCTTCTTCTTTCTTTGATGGATGTAGAAGAAAACCCAAAACTTCTCTTTGAACGGAAGAGATGAACCCTGTGCCAAAACTCCAAGAAAGATGTATATATATTGAAATTTGGATAAACAAACAATTGGGTATAAACTAGAGTGTTGTATATTTTTCTCTATGTAAAAATCTCACTCAAAACATGAACATTTTCCTTAAAACAATTTAGCTCTCAAACTCTCTCTAAGAGATGAAATAGAATAGAAAAGTTAAGTTGGAAAATGTTATTCCCGCAAATAATAAAGTCTGAGAAAAGTTAGTTAAGAAAAAAGTGGGAAGTGGGAGAAAAACTACTTAAAACTGCCAAAAATTATTCCTGCCTGGCAATCTCGTTCGAACGACATCTGGTCCGAACGACAATCTCGTTCGAATGACATATCGAACGAACTTCTAGAATGTTTGGAAAATTCGATTTTAGCCCAGAGAACTTTATAAACTTATTTTAAAGTTTTAATTAATTGTTTCTGAAAATAAAGCACAGTTTTAATTAAACCTAACACCCAATTAAACTTGTTCCAAGATCCTATATATATAATATTGCATTCATACCTTGGAAGCATGGAACCATAGTTGATGACGTAGAAACGAGGCACGTAAACCGGCATATTGATGAAGCTTTATACTCTTTGCCGCTATGTCTTCAACAAACTCTTCATGGGCTTGAGAATATTACAATTAAATACAATCCTATGAATAAATGTTTTTGTCCGGAATTGAGCCAAAACAATATATGGACTCAATTGAAAATTTGTGTCCTTACACTTTCCTTCGGTTGTTTTCATAACTTTTATGTCTACTCTGCACCACCTTTAAGTTATTATGAATAAGACTTACCTTCTTAGTAGTCTGTTGCACAATTTCTGGCCCAAGTAGTTTTCGTTCCCCCACTTCAGTCCAACACACTGGAGTTCGACACTTTCTCACATCCAAAGCTTCACAAGGAGCCATCTCAATACTATATTGATAACTATTATTATAAGAAAAATATATTAGTGATAAGTTTTCATCCCAAGTTCCCTTTGAACCCTAATACACAAAAATTCGTAACATGTCTTCTAGTGTCTGGATCGTTCACTCTGCAGCCCTTCAGTCGGAGGATGAAAAAATGAACTAAATGTCAATTTAGCCCCAAAATCTTGTTCTAAACTAGTCCAAAAGTGAGAAGTAAACTTAGGATCTCGATCGAAAATAATACAAATGGGCGTGCAATCTAACTATCTCATTCACATATATTTTGGCATATTTATCCATGGAGTAAGTAGTTTCAACATGAAGAAAATGTGCAAAATTATTCAATCTATCAACGATAACCCAAATAGAATCAAAACCTTATGATGATTTTGGTAAACCGATAACAAAATCTATAGTAATATGATGCCATTTACACTCTAGGATTGGTAGGTATTATAGTAATACACTGGGCTTCTGATGCTCCACCTTCACTTGTTGGCAAACGAGACATCTAGCAACAAAATCTGTAATATCGTGTATCATTCCCAACCACAAATAAAATTATTTCAAATATATATATAGTTTCATGCTTCCTAGATTCATAGCATATAAAGAACAATGGTCATCCTCTAAAATTATTCGCTTTAACCTTTTTCATATTGTCTCTAACTTTTTCCAATTCAGTATCTCCGGCTTGTGAATGTCGTATCTAGTCTATCATCATAGGTCTAACATTTAAATGTTCTACTATTCTACGGGACTCATTTAAAATTAATTCCACCCCCATTATTTCTAATTCTTTCAGTAAGCCAACCCGAATACAATAAATACAAGGTACTCTAGTTAGGATTTTCTACTCAAAGCATTAGCAACAACATTAGCCTTCCAAGAATGGTGATTTATTGTGAAATCATTATATTTTATAAGTTCCATTCACCTTCTTTGTCTTAAGTTCAAGTCCTTTTGAGTAAACAAGTATTTTAAACTTTGATAATCAGTAAAAATTTCACAACTATCACCATATAATTAATGCCTCCAAATCTTTTGTGCAAAAACTATTGCGGCCAACTCAGGATCATGTATAGGTTAGTTGTATTCATGTATCTTTAACTATAGAGAAGAAAAAGCAATTACCTTTCCATGCTTTATTAACACACGACGGAGTCCTTGTTACGAGGCATCATTATAAATAACTAAACTTTCTATACCCATCAGAATAGTCAATATGGAGCTGATGTCAACATACCCTTTAAATTTTCAAAGATTTTCTCACAATCATCATGCCACACAAACATGTTCTCCTTTATGGTAAGCTTAGTAAATGGAAAAGAAATAGAATAAAACCCTATCATAAATCTCCTATAATATCCAGCCAATCCATAAAAACTACGTTCCTCTGTCACACTAGTTGGTCTTTCGCAATTCATTACTGCTTCCACCTTCTTGGGATCAACACAAATTCCATCAGTAGAAACAACATCCCCCAAAAATACTATCTTGTCTAACCAAAATTCACATTTAGTAAATTTAGCATATAACTGCTTATCTTGCAAGGTCTATAAAATAATATCTAGATGGTGCTCATGTTCCTCTCTACAGCGAGTATATAACAAAATATCATCAATGAAGGCAATATCAAAAGAATCCACGTATGGGTGAAATGTGCGATTCATCAAGTCCACGAATACGGCTGGTGCATTTGTTAACCCAAATGGCATGACAAGAAATTCATAATGTCCATACCTAGAATGAAAAGCAGTTTTAGATATGTCACGCTCTCATACTTTCAACTGATGATATCCCTACTTGATATCAATCTTAGAAAATCCTTTGGCGCCTATCAACTGATTGAACTAGTCATTAATGCGAGGTAGTGGATATTTATTACGGATTGTCACCTTGTTCAACTGATAATAATCGATGCATAGTGTTATGGTTGCATCTTTTTTCTTCACAAATAATACTGGGTTTCCCCACGATGATATACTAGGCCTTATAAAACCATGATCTAACAAATCTTACAACTATATTTTTATCTCTTTTAATTCTGCAAATGCTATACAATATGGTGCAATAGATATTGGTGTGGTGTCTAGTACCAAATCAATCACAAATTCTACCTCACGGTTATCCCTTGAAGTTCTTCTAGAAAGACATATGCAAACTAATTAACTATTGTTACATATGATAGGTTTCTAGCCTTTGTTCATGTGTCCACCACATGATCAAGATAAGACTGACACCCTTCCCTTAGAAGTTTATAAGATTTTTTAGCTGAAATGAAACATGTTGGAGTGATAATTCGATACCCTATACATTTAAACTAAGGTTCACCCGATAATCGAAGCACTAACTCCTTTCTAAAGTAGTCTATACATACATGATATGAGGAAAACCAATTCATACCCAGCATCACATCGAAGTCATACATATCGAGAGGTAATAAGTCAACCAACAAATCCTTTTCACATACTCACACCACACACTCCTTGCACTCCCTATAAATAAAAACTAATCCCCTTACTGGAGTAACAATAACTAAAATAGAATCTAATGATGATAATGCTTTATTAAGATGCAACAGATAAAGTAAAGACACACAATAATGTGTAAAACCAGGATCTATCAACATATAAACATCTTTTACACAAAAAAGAAGTGTACAAGTCACTACATTTTGTGTATCTTGTGCATCTTGTCGTGTCAGTGAAAATACTCTGCCTTGACCATGGCTTTGAGATATACCTCCTGTGTCTACATTCTATGTGGAACTCTTACCTCCTACCATCACACTCCCAACTGATGTTGTAGCTCCCATCACCAAACAATTCTCTCACATGTGCCCTAGTTGATGACAATGGAAACATAAAGGTGTCATCTCAGCTATTATACATTCTCGAGACATATGCCTCTGACCACCACATCTATAAAAAATATAACCCCCGGTCCTAACACAGATGTAATTTCTAACTGACTCTCCCAGTTCTTCCACCTCAAGCTTGAAATATTCCATGCCCACTTATGTTATTTTTAAATCCTTGACCCTTAGGTACCCCCTGTGCTATATTTTGAATTGAGGTTCCTATCTCCCATCCATATAATTTTGTACCATTGTGTCTAGATTTCTTCGAATGTTCAAATTTTATTTCTTTCATTGTCTTTTCTGACACCATAGCTCTATCCACCAAATTTACATACTTCGCGATCTTCATATTCACAACAATGGTTTTTACATCTGAATTCAACCCAGTTAAAACCGATCACATTTACTTTCTTCTATCCTCACCAAATCGGGTGCAACCCTAGATAAGGATATAAATAAAGTTTCATACTCCACCATTGTACGGTTCCCTTGTTTTAGCATGAGAAATTCTTCCTCTTTATCTTTCCTATTAAGCCTTGGAAAATAATTTTCGAAGAAAACATTGACAAATTTCTCCCAATTAATTTGTGGAGGATTTGTTGGCACCACTTCCCCAATTGTAGTAATTAATCTCTCTATAGCATCCCATAATAACTTTTCATCATCCTGTAAGCTAAATGTTGTTATCTAAACCTTTTGTTCATCTCGCGCTTCAATCATCTAGAATATTGTTTCCATCTTTCTAATCCACCCTTATACTACTAGCGGATCAGTAGTCCCAATAAACGTTAGAGGATTTAACTTCATGAATCTCTCATGCAATTTATCCCTATCTCCACCAGGTGCTCCACCGCTTTCTTATTCCACTAGTTGTGCCATAACACTTAATATTCTTCCCACATCATCGATATGTTATTGTTTCACCTATGGTTCATCCACTTCAATATGTCTATGTCCTTCCTAACTATTAGGAACATATGATTCCTCGCCCTTAGGTCTATCATGCAGCTCATCTGGATCCATCAGTTACAGTAATATAAATGACATAAACAAAATATAATAGTACAAGTTTAACATTAATACTGTTATTTTAAAGTCTAGCCCATAACAAACTCACTTTTTTATTGTCCACTGCCAAGCTAGACCCTCACACCCTGTCTAGAACCTAATAACCATGGTATGATACCAAGGTGTCGTGCCCCAATTTAATTATGTTAAAATCACCATTTTAATTTTCGAGATATATTCCCTTAAATAGTAATTTACATTAAATATCTCGGGAAACAACACAAGCTTTTTTTTAAAGGCATGTTTAGATGAAAACATAACTACCTTTACATATAAGTTACAAGTACTAAATGACTTTGCATACCGAAGCTTCTTAGCTTAAAATTTGCACAAAATGCTTGTTGATACTCAACCCCTATTAAATACCCGACACTCCGCCATCTTATGGTCCTAACTTGGCAGTGAACTCCAAACGATATGCATACTTGAAACAAAACATTATAGGAGTGTAAGCAATAAAACCTTAGTGAATGACCATATACACACACATACCAAACATATAACCATTTTGAATAACCCTTTTTTTAATTTTCTAATTTATAACCCAATAGGAATTGCGAAACTCTCACAATCCTGGACTAGACACAATACAATTAACCCACCACAGTTAATGGGGACCACCACATCCCTTTAATTTAGGCCCGAGTACACAAAACTTTAAGTTGGATTAACGATACAACCACATCCCTTAAGACCCATCACAGTCCTAAGACAAAGGATCCACTATAGTCCATAACATTAGATAACTTAACTTAACATTTTTAATCATATACATATGTCTCATAAACATCACATAATTAAACAAGCATCACCATGTTTGTATGTAAGCTATACATTTCCATATGAAAATATAAGAATATCTATTTCATACGGTAGGTCACTCACCTTATAGTAATTACTAAGATTAATACCAAAACTATTTCCTTGGTATGGTAGTATTAGCCGCTTCCCCACATATCAATTTTACATATTAGTATTTGAATACACCAAATAACATTAAATCTAGTAACACATCACATTTGTTGGTTAATATAGAATAAGTAAAAAGGAATTAATTATTCTACTTCACATTTATGTAACACGGTATTCATTAAGGTTCTAACACAATATACGGAATTAAATTACGAATTCTCTAGAAAAAGCTATGCCCATTTTATTACAACCTTTTCCAAATCATTTCGACAGAAAAACAACAACAAAACTTCAACTTCAACACATCCCCCAAGCCAAACCTAAAAGTATGTTCTCTAACAGCTCCAACTAGAATTTATTGATTCCAATAAGTATTCAATGATTTATGGTGTTTTTAACACAACTAGGCCAGAATAGAATATTAAAGCAAAACCTAACATGATTAACCATACATAATCTCTACCTCTGGAATCAATCATGGAAACATACGATAAACATGTTTCAATATATACACAAATCATATACATGATTTTTTCAAATTAAAAATCTTAATAAGAAGTGATTCACATCTAGAACTTTAAAGTATGTTCTTACGTATGTTCTTAAGCCATCCTTGTTTTAACACAATTTGGAAATATGGGTATCATTCAAATATTTATAAAAATCAAGAAAAAAAACATACAAAGTGTAAAAATCATTCATGTGACTAACTCTGACAAAGAGAAAATTACTATACAAGAACTCCTCGATTTATGGTAAATTTTGAAAGAAATGTCTTCTTTAAACCTTCCCTTCTCTCTCCTATGGAAAAATCCTTAAAACCTTCTCATTTACCATGAGGAAGAAGGTTTATATCTGATATTGAATCAAAAGACACGTTCTAAGGGTCCAATAGCAATTAGCCTTATGGTTACGTGTGATTGATTGGGCGAAAGGTCCAATCAAACAATTCCAATAATGACAGATTTGTCCCACATTGGTAAAATTATCATAACTCACTATTCAGGGAGCGGATTTACTCTCACTTTGTGTCTACGCATAGATAACTTATATGTCTACAACTTTAATATTTTGTGTTTTCTCAAAATCATAAAACTAGAATGCCTGATTTGGGCCAGAACTAGAGAGTAGCAATGTACCGAAAATCTCAAAACATCCGCATTTGGCAACCAAACATCGCAAATTTCGTACCAACACCCTAATTTAATTTTATAAACATATTGATGCATTAAAAACATTCTTAATAATTCATTTAATAACACAAATATACATATACTCTAAACATGTTATACCCGATCATAAGCTCAATTAGCATCTAATGTATACAATATATATATATATATATATATATATATATATATATATAATATGGGAGCTTGGTTTTTGAAAATATGTACATTTTTAACAGTGCGGATGAGTGCCACCTCCTTACACATTTAAATGGCTTAGATCACATCTCATTCCTTTTTACAAATCTACCCCTCACTTTTTTGGTTTCCCCCTTTTTTTTGCTTACAAAAATTACACTTGAATTCAAAACTGAGGGTATTTTTTTAACCCTCTCTCCCTCACACTCTTACACACGCACACCATCAGCTCTCTCCCTCATTCTCTCACTCCAAACCCCAAACCCACCCCCGTCGACTTCAGCTCTCTCCCTCATTGTCTCTCTCCAAGCCCTAGCCGCCCTCCTCCGTTCCAGTCAAGTAGTTTCTCTCTTTCTCTCTCATGCACACTTACACTCACTCACACACACACACACACACGCTGATTTGTAGCAACCATCAACTCGATTTTGGTTTGCTTATCAGGTATATAATTTTGTTCAATTTTTTTTCATTTCTTGGTTAGTTATTTAGATGGCTTCCTTTGAGAATATTATATTTTCCAATATTGGATCGATTTTTGTAGAAACTATTGATGGTTTTTTATTAGTTTAAAAAAATTGAACCAAAATCTAACAACCATCATCTTGGTTTTTGGGTTGTTTATCACGTATATACTATGGTTCTCACTACCGGCTCAATTTTTTGTTTGTTTATCAGGTATATAATTTTTTCCATATGAGATTACAACTATGGTTTAAATGTAATAGTTTGGTCTAATTTCTTTTAGGTGTGGGTTTTTGGTTCAAAGCATCACGCGTATTGGGTTTTAGGGCTTGCTGACATTTTTTTTTATTCATATTTTTTAATACTGTTATGTGCATGTGTTGTATACAGAACGCACATGAAATCGCAATTTGATTTTAGTTGTGGATGTTTAATTGGGAATACAGAACACACATGTATAATACTTTTTTTTCCATTTGTTGGGACTACATTCTAGGGTTTTAAGATTGGGCATGATAAATATATGGGTATATCCAATTCAAATCCTGTTGTAAGTTATAATTGTTACCATGTATTGTATATTTTTTCTTTTTCAGATCTAAGTATTTATTGAGAATTTTTTAAACTAACTAGATATATAAATATTGTAAATGGGATAGAAATATATAAATGTTGTGGATCTCCTTATTATTATTGTTGTATTATATAGCATAACCAGTTTGTACTATCATGTTCAATTGTCTGCTTTCACAAAGTGACGCACTTCTTATTTTGAAGGTCTTCATTCAAATTCAAAATATTGGGGATCTCCTTATTATTGTTGCATTATATTTGATTTTGCCAACAAGGGGATCTTAGTCTCAATTCTTTTGTGCCAAATTTTTCTCTCTTCTGAGTTTTTTGCTGTTTAGTAGACTTTTCATATCTCAATCAGTGGTTCCCTACATTGAAGAAATAATCTGCTCTTGAATTGCTTCCCGTGGCATTGACCTGACTAATTCACTGTTAGCTCTAGATTTGTTTCCTATGGCATCAATACCATCCATTTAAGCTCGGAGGTTGCACTCAGTGATTCCCTTAGCCTGTGAATTTTTGCAATTGATTCTTCGAACTAATATGATTTTTTTCTATTTCAAAGGTTTATATTATCATATATTGAGGTGTTCCTCTTCGTTCAATTATGTATTATATCCGTTGAAGGACTGTGACGTAGCAATTTGTCTTCCATAGTTTATTTGTATCATCTAGACTTTTAGCATCTATATTATACACGTCTAATAGTTTTATAAAAATAAGCCACTACAACTTAGTAACTGTGTAGAATTAGATCCATATTGAACTAATTTAGTCATTTATATGTTAGATACAATGAGTGTGGGTGGGTTGAAGAGGTTCTTATGTATACTCTATATAGATCTCCATTGTGAAGTTGAGTTGTGTACTCGTGTTAATTTTTGCATAGTTATATTGCCAATGCTTATAACTTGGAGCCGTTTTCTTATATTGATGTTTGAAGCCAAGTTTTTGATCGATATTTCATTAAATCTAAACGATTTATTTTTTTACTGCTATGATGGTTTATTTCTTACATTCGATTTTATTTCATCATAAACGATTCAATGATTCACATGTTTATTATGGAATATCATGTTGAATTGCTGATTGAACAACATTTAGCCACTACCACACTTTTTCCTATGTTAATTTTTAGTTTCAAATTCTTTAGACTCTACTCCATAATTGGAAGGACTGTTTTTTTGTTTCTTTCCTTTTCACACTCCACTTTATAGTATACAATACACATGTAACATAGCTAATATGGAAGAACTAATGCTTTAAATCTATTGATCAGGTCTTAAAAGGACAGTTATATGGTTGTGAATGATTGGAAGAATAGTAACTAGACGAAGAATATAAAGGGCTCACCTCACAGCAAGTAAAGTCCAAAGGCGAAATGGAAAATGGTCTCCACTTCAATGTCATCTTCATAGAACTAGAAACCTCTTCTAACCCCTGCCGGGGGTCCTTTATTGTGTGTCCCACCATATCTAAATCCCCTAGACTGGAAATCATGTATAAACTAGAAGCTGCCTTAACTCGATAATGGACCATATTCATCACGATCATACGACCAGCTCTGAAATTGATGCTCTACAAACTGACTGACATTTATTTCAGTACTTTATTCGAGGATGGTTATCGTTTAAACAAACAAATTTTTCTATGGTGAATGCTTACTAATAGTACTAATAATGTTGTTATGGCAGCAATCGGAATTACCTCCATTTTTTAGATGGAAGCCGAAGCAGCAGCATTTGTTTTAGCTGCTGAGAAAAATGCAGCATTGTTGGTGATTGAAGTAGTAGAGGTGCTAATTCTGTCCACTACTTCAATCACCAACAATTCCATTGATTAGGTTTGGTTGCTCTGGGATGACAACTATGTACTCTATGATTTAAAAATTCCACAAAAATTGATCTTGATGACCCTTTGGCTGATGAATTAATGCGGTTCTATGAGAGAATGGGTGACACACTAGCGCACCAATATGGTGGTTTAGCTGCGCATAATAAGGTACACTAATCTCTCCGCTTACAAGTTCTTATGGTTTTTGAAATTCTGATAGATTGTTTTGGCATTATTCTTAGTCCATTTATTAACTTTCCATATCAAACATATTGTTATGTGCTTCTCTCTAATAGTACAAATTCTAATTTTCGTAGTTGCAAGTGTTGAAAGTACTCCCAACACGTTAGTATCAGGAATAATCTACTGGAAAAACCATATTATGGTTGCATGCGAAGAAACATATCTGACCATATGATCTTTCTATACCTAACATTACGCAAGAAGCTAATCAAATTGTGTCTTATAAACTACTGTATATGTATTACGTCAAGTACTCGCCTTGAACTAGGATATTTAACATATTATTTCTACAAACTTTAGATCATATTTGTTGTGATGTTTCTTATGGTGAAAGATGTGCCTTACTCATTGCAAATTTATAGCCCCAAAAATGTACTGTACTTAGGCAGCATGTACTAGGAATATTGGCATAGGTGGTACCAATGCTTCAGATACTGCTACGTGACAAGTTTGAACAACACTTTCAGTTGTTTGAGCCCCTGAATATACTGCTATGTGAAGATACTGCACAGGCATATACTACGTAGTCTTGACTGATTCATAATGCTTTAGTCCCTGAATATATTGCCAGACTTCTGAAAATGATTCTCATACTTCAAAGATCCCATTTCTTCAAGTTATTTTTTTTATAGCTGAACTCTAGGAAACCCCAAAATTGATTATACTAAAACAACACAAAATCAATGGTTGATGATCATAAAAGAAGATATTTTGACAAATAGCTCATCTCTCTATATGAACTTCATTCTAAACTATATTTTGACATTTTCTATAATATTCTGCAGTTATGAAATTTTGTTCCATAGTGCATTGAACATAAACAAAATTTAGATTGATCTCATAATTGCAGGTCCATCTAAATTCTGTTTTTATACGAGGAGTTTTTATGTTCAATTCTATTTATCAATCCTGTTTATGTTCAATTTATTACATGGTTTCAATTGTGTAGTATGATAGTCAATGCGCTCCTCACCGTTATTAATTTTACATTGATTCTCTAATATATTTAAGTGCAATTGTGTAGAGATTGATTGGATTTTGGTTATGTTTTTCGGAATTTTATTTCTTCATCAACTTTTATATTGCAAAGAGGAAGTCTATTGTGAATAATTTTGTTTAGACATCAATTAGCGAATGCTTCATTTCGCTATTGATTTGATTTTTTTAGTAACTCTCTTTCACAGTTAAAGATGCCAGTTTAACATTACAGAAGAGTGGGACAATCATCCACATACAATTAAAGAGATCAAATCAATGTCAAAGATAACACTAAAATCTTCTCTAAATCCCGAAAGTACCCTTGCTCATGCCTTTTATCACCAAGTATTATATCTCTTTCTCTCTCTCTTCAATTTGGTCGCGCGATTTCATATAGAATCTCATCGTCATTCCAGATGCACAGAACTTCTAAGCATCGCCATAACATGAGCTTTTTTCCATTATTCAGTGTCGTTTAGGCATATGAAAATGCATTGAAATACACAATATCCATTTAAGCATTTAAGTTTTTAGTTATATAAATGGTCTCTTTTTATTTGTAGTGTTCTTTCGTTTGAATAAAGGATTTTCTCATATTTGATTTGGACCTTTCTTCATGAATCTATAATTAAAATCTTAAATGTTCATGCACACACTTGGTTTGAAAATTCAGATTTTCTCATATTTTATTTCATTTCCAGGAATTGACAAGTTTAAACTTGGTGCTAAACAGGTATCCGTGGCAGGTCCAAGTCAGTTTGGAAATTGTTTTCAAGTGTTGAAATGATTCAGCATCAAATGACTCTGAATAGGTATTTGTGATGATGTTGAAATGACTCCAAACTGTGCCATGGTTATTTAGGTGTTAAAAACTTCAAGTGATGTGTTAACATCTGCTAAAAACTGTTAAAAAGAGGTATAGCAGGTGTTAAAAAGAGGCATCCTTATCTCAGTTTTGGGTTTCCCAAAAACATCCCCACTTGATACATGAACTTGAAGTATAACTAAACAACAAATTGAATTATACAAAAATGACATTATTGTATGTTTATAGGAAAATTATTTTTTTGGATATTGTTACTGAAGTTGCATTTTGTGTGTTATAATATGAATCTATAACTCCTTTTAACACATTTGACTTTTCTTTTATTGGTAGAAGTATTGAAACAGTTATGCAGAGGATGCAAAATGAAGGTGTGAAAATTTGTTGAATACCACTTGCAATTAAAGTCTTAACTCAGGGAATTAACTCCCATTTGCACCAACGAAACCTGCTGGAAACTTCGTGAAAAAACACACGGAGCCAAGACAAATTGGTGCAGCACCTATGGAAGAGCAAGGTCAGTACTGCTGTTGCAGCACCTGATCAGCGCTGAGCAGGCGCTGAGGTGGGATATGCAGGTGGGACTTTGGTGCATCTTATGTGATTTATGGTAATTTTTTATTTTAATTATTATTTCTCGACTTCAATCTCTTTATTTATTCATATATTTGCCTTTTGCATTTACTGGAAGTAAAATTTTCTTTGCAGTGCAACATCGAACGTTTGAATCGCACAATACTCTTCTGCGATTTGCCTCTCCACCAATGTTTTTGCGAGGTATAATTAAGTTTGAAGTTTCTTTTATTTGTTCCATTGGGTTAAATTAACATGTAGAGTTCATAGTTTAGGTAAGTCAGGTATTGGAACGGAGGGAGAAGTTTTTACAGAAAGAATCTATTAGAGTAATTAAGGTATATTTTACTGTAAACAAAAATTTGTGTCTTAGAGTTTAAATATAACCAAGCATATCACCTTGCAGCTAATGCTAGGGCTTACTGCTCGAATAATTGCTAAAGAATCAATTCAACTTATTGTTGATGAACAAGTGGAGCTCAAGGACTCAGCAGTCTCAAAAAGGTGGTTGCCCTCAATTAAATATTTTTTTACCTTATCAGATTTCTATTAATCTTTCCCTTTTTAGACCTCCTTGAATAAGAGCTCATATCCCAAAGCTCGCAATGAGTTTGATCATATTCAAGGACGGATTATCTAATTCACATAGCCCGATTAGCTATGATCGCCAGATGTAATTAAAAAATAAATAAACATCAACAATCTTTTCTTTATTTTGTATAAGCAGAATCATAGTTTGATTGGGCCATATAATAAAGGGATAAAAATTAAGTCTTGCGTCTATTGTTGATCGTTTCTACTTTCTACGCCATTGTCTTTTGAAGTTTACAACCTTATGCATGCAGTTTCTTATATGTACTTTTATTGTTTCAGTTGATTCCAATGAACAAGTTATTTGTATTCTTTTGCAGATCGTCCAACCGAAATTTCATTTTTAGTTTTTGTAAATGGTAGCTCCATTGACCGAAAACATTCTCAGTCGCATATAAGGCAAAGCTTCCCAAGCCACTTAGACTCGACAAAAGACAAATATAATGGCCCCCCAACACTGTAATCTCCCTCATCTTCTCCCCCTCCGCCGCCCCCACTCGCCCCCTACCTCCTTCCCCACTCACACACGCATAGTATATATGCGATGCATATATGCAACCCCCTCCTCCCTCCCCCTATCCCCTTTCCCCACTCTCTCTCTCTCTCTCTCTCTCTCTCTCTCTCACACACACACACACACACACACCTCTCCCTCACATTCTCTCCCTCCACCGCCCCTTGCCCCGTCCCCTCCTCCCTTCCCCACTCACATGTACACATGTGCACACAAACACACACAAACACAACTCTCCCTCTTCTCACCCTGCCCCGCCCCCTCCCCCTCCTTCTTACCCACTCACACACACGCACACATGCACACACACACAAATCTCACACCCACACACATTGTTACCTTCACCTGAAAAAAGTACCCCTCCCCCATCCCCTCCCCCTTCCCCCCCCCCCCCAACCCACACACGTACACGCACAAATCTCACACCCAATCAATTTCCACTTCCCAATAGGATGTTATTTGTAATTTTTATCGAAGCTGATACAATAGTTTGCTCTCCATTTATGTTCGATATTGCCACAGTTTGGACTTTTTATCGAATATCATGGCTAGGAAATTACTATTAATTTTTATTGTTACCCACTTTTTAGCTTCACTACAAGAATCGAATAACATGGCTAGGAAATTACTATAAATCTTCTTTTCCTTGGATGCAAATAAGATTAGGATGAAAAAATATCATGTATGTTACTGATTGTACATTTACTTATGTGATTGTATATTTGTTCGAGAAACTGATTAATTATATTTATTGTTTGTCAAAATGTACACAAAATCGAGAGGGAGAGAATGATAATGGCAAGAGGTGGGAAGACAACATTAGTAGCTCTCACCCCATCCAAGATGGTGGTCAAACACCACGACACAGACATTTTGAGGAAGTTCCACAGAAAGAATAAATTCATATTCTCCTTTCTCGGCCTTCTAGCTCCCATCTCCGAATTTGGGTTTTTTTTTATTGTTGGATTTGTTGTTACCCCTTAAACAGGGTGGATAGTTCAATAAACAAAGGAGACTATGTCCAATTTTTTTTAAAAATTGACACTTTTTTTTTTGAGATATAGTGAATTTGATTGATGAATATTGTATATTTCATTTTATACGTGAATTTGTTTAATGAATTTAGACAATTTGGAAGTTGGGCTATTTTTTATTTGTTAATAGGGTGAATAGTTCCATAAACAAAGGAGATTATTTCCAATCTTTTTAAAAATTTTACACTTTGTTTTTTTGAAACACAATGGGAATTCGATGGATGAATGTTGTATATTTCATATTATATGTGAATTTATTTGATGAATTTAGACTATTTGAATGTTATTCGAATATTTTTTGTTTGTTAAGCATGGTGAATAGTCCTATAAACAAAGGATATTATGACCCATTGTTTTAAAATTACACTTCGAAATTTTTGCATTTTGCTATTACGTACTTTGAAAAATTATTGTCGTTTCACGATTGCGTACTTTAGAAAATTTCATCCTGCCTTCAGGCACAGGCATACGCTAGTATATATATAAATATATATCACGTGAGTATGCATCCCTTAAACATGATAATTAAATTTTTTTACAACCCATCACCAAACTTATAATTCATAACTTATACCTAATCATGTAATTAACATTCCTAATCAAATTTTAGGGTCTTACAACAAGTCTGAGAGAACATGTTGAATATATATTCCACACTTCTAAAGGGTTAATGGAAGTATGTAAAAGGTTGTCCATAACTGATGATAATACTTTCAAACCAAAGACTAGTAACAACAAAAGTAAGAGTAGGAAAAAGTAATGCACACGCGCTACACTCCTAATTGGGTTAAGAAATTAAACTTCGTTGCATAAGCGGTTTTTTGATATGATTTTTCTCACATCGTTCCCTTGCATACAGATAGTGTCAAACCTCCTTTAGGTTGTGAGGTTTTCTCTCGTGGGTGAGTATTTTTTTTCTCTCCATAGACTAGGTGTTCTTACATGCTATAATTTCTAGTCATGGTGCATTTTCTTATAGTCTTGGATTTTTCTCTATTGCGTAGTGCTTTATAAATATCATTGACTATATTTTCTTTATATTTTTGTTGGCCTTATTTTATAAAAATACAAAAAGATTTGTCATTTTTCCCCCATTTTTTATGAGTAATTAAGATGTTCAGAACACCACTGCACTCCATGTTCACATGACTTTTCATGGCGAGATAGCCTAAGCTATAGGATACTAATACTTCATTCTGCATTTTTATGATGAATGATTCCCTTTATGATAATTCCTTATATTTTGGTATCATATCACCACATTATATGCGCACAACTTACACCGTCTCTTTAGAATGTTGTACCACTTTCCATTTGCTAGGTAATTAATGTGTAGTCTTATCAATCTAGTCATTTCATTCCATATGTGTGAGGCAAAATTATACATGTAAGAACCATTGCCCATGTTTTAGTTATTTTATCAAAATTGAGTGAGCAGTGGAAAGGTGCTACGAAAGAAGCAATATCCTTCGAGTTCAAGGACACCATTAAAAAGGGCCTAAAAGAATAATTGGCAAATAAAAACAAAATTGCCAAGGCCAACTTTTTCATCATTAATGCTTAAAAAGCTCAATTCCATACATGACATCTTCAAAATGTTGAGTGAGATTGAAATAATGTTAATTTTGAGGGTGTTATAAGTCGAATATCACTGAGGTTGCACAATAGCTCCAAATATTTCATTTATGAGTGACGCTATTGGTTAAAGAATCATCGAATTTTCCAGGTACTTTTTGTACAAGTGACTCGACTTCTAGTGAGTCCAATTTTTTTTTACACTAAGTTGATTTTGGTACTTAACTATTAGCAATCTTTCCAGAAATTATACACATCTATGTACAATAATGTTGATGCTCATGTTTGTTATATTAACACCCCTACACTCCACTCCCACGCTTCAGAATTTTTGTTACAAGCCCTTGGTGTTTTTGTTTTCCCCAAAAGTCCAAAATTTTAAAAGTATTTCCTTTTTTTCTTTTTAATTCTTATTAATTTCTTTTTACTCATTTTTCTAGGGCCTAGAATCAAAATCATGCTAGGTCGTTCGAACGAGACCCAGTACCTCATTTGAAGGAGGGTAATTTTTTTTTTTGCTTTTTGCTTCTTTTCCAGCGCACCTTTTCACTTCACCATCTCAAACCCTTGTTTTTGCATTCATTCTAAATTTTCTCTCTCTTCAAAGTCCACCATTAAACCTCAAAATCCATTATTTTTCACCCTATTTCAACTCCCTACCTTCCTACAATCATCTCCCTCCATTTTGTAAGGTTTAGAAGCTTTCAGAGTAACCATTTCAAGCTTTGGTGATTTGGGGTTTTTGGTCTCTTTTAAGGCATTTTCTCTCTTTTCTCAATTTACTTCTTTATTTCTTGGTCTTTTCTACTTCTACACCTTGTTTTTAACATGTTAACAAAGTCTTACTTTTTCAAAATTCCAAGTAAATTAGTGTTTCGGTGTAAAATAGGTAAAAAAAATAAAAATTGGGGGGGGGGGGGGGGGGGAGTTTTTTTTTTGTACTAAAATTAAAAAATATTTTTTTAGCCCCCCTTAATAAAAGGTTCTTATTTTTTAGTTGTTCCTAATTTTTTATCGATTCTATCTCAAATGAGCACTGAAATAATTGTGACTTTTTATTAATCTTCATTTTTGTTTTGTCTATATATCGTTGTTGTTGAGTTTAGGTTGGTTTGTTATTAGTTTTTGTTTGGTTGGTTTTTGGCAGTTTGGTTGGACTTTTCTTGGAGAATGGTTTCTTAGCATGTTTGTTTAGCACCACTTAGGCTTCCTGACCCTTATCCTAGCCGATTTCGTTACAATATTTTGGTTAACTATGACTCATCGTTGTACTTCTTCCGATACTGAAGAGCCTAAGGAGGGTTCCTCTCCTAAGGACCTATCGCTAATTCTCTCTCCTTTTTTCATGCTAGGTAGTCAACACGACTGTATACACCACATTCTAGGACCCCCTGAGTCTCTCCTTAGACTCCTAGCACTTCCCCCTTCCACTGCAAACCAAGGTCGCACTCCGAGTACCGATCTAGAGACCATCGGGCGATCCCAGGCCCTTAATTGACCCCAATCAACTCCACCGTCAGAGCAAAAGATATTTGAATCTTCAAAGGGCACTAAAACCCCTTTCCAATGATCTTCCCTGTGGGAGAAACATCATAATCGTTTGGACGAACGATCAATTTTCCCTTAAAATCGATCCGAAGGCAACCACCCGCTCCCGTACCCTATTTGACCAAAGTCAACTCTTCAACTCAAATGAGACTGAATGAATCTTCAACTCTTCAACTCCCGCCCCATGTGCGATTCTAACCTACGGTATGGACAAATGATCCGTTTTACTCCGAGAGGTCACTAGGCTCTTTCGGGCCCCGATTGACCAATGCCAACTTTCCAAACCGAGTACAACTATTTGGAATGTCTAAGTACATCACCTAACCTTTCCAAAAATCCTCCCTGTGCACGATTCAGACTTACCATGCGAATAAACAATCCATTTGTGTCTGACCATCTCCCGTCCAAAGGATCCTCCCTGTGCACGATTCAGATCAACGGTTTGTGCTCTACAGTCATTTTTCCATAAAGTCTTCATGAGACTGCCAATTGGCAGGTCCTAAACCCTGCCTATCGGCACAGTGTAAAGGGTGATATGCCGATAGGCACCCCTGGGGTATGCCAATCTTCACCCCTAGCCCTATAAATAAGGTCCATGACTTCATTACTAAGAGACAGCAAAAACCCAACAGCATCAGTGATCTCAGCAATGTTCTCTCGAAGTGAGCGAAGTTCCATTTGAGAAATGTCATTCAAGCCTAAATACCCATCCTTATCACACCCAATTTGGAGAATATATTTCTCTCTCATCACCATCCATCAACCTTCAAAGGAGTTTATCCAAGATCCAAGCTCAATCTCCAAAACAAGGTCCATTATTCTCCCTCTCTTTCAAATCTCTTGTTTTGTAAATTACTTTAGATTCATAATCTAGTTTCATTATAGTTCATACCTATTAAATCTACACTTTTATTAGTATATTTCACATACTCTATTTTTTTTATAAAAATCCCAAAACAAACAAAGAGGGTTACACCCGTAAATTCCGAACGGAATTATCTACCACACTTTTTTTTTTCAAAACTAGAAACACATTTTCTATACACATACCTAATAAAATTCCGTTCGAATCTATGGGATAAACCCCACCTCTATTCTATATTCGAACTACATGGACTTTGATGTCTTTATAGGCTACGTAGGTGTCTCAAAATAAAATCCGAGACTCGACTGGAATTTTCTAAATTTTTCGATTTCTCTCATTTTCCTAATTTCTCAAATCCCTCATTTTTATCATACATATACATATCATATGGTTGTTCGCATTTCATCCCTCATATATTATAGTTTCCCAATAACAATCAATATCACGATGAACGCTCATATTCTACTTCTACATTTATTACTATTATGGGAATACTCCTATGGATGACCTCACCCTATCTTTTCCATGATATGAGTCGACCGATTCCAATCTCCATTATGTAAACACATGCACACACTTCATAGGGATAAAAAGGAAACTATTAACATTTTCCCATGAGAGACCGAAAAGGCGGGATGGGTGCCTAACACCTTCCCATTTCATAACCCAGTCCCCGAACCTCCGATCTATTGGTTTCGCATGCATCCCTTTTGTCCTTGATGCCGCTCTCTTGAGGTGGAAATATATTCTTTTGCCTGTTTTGATAAAAATAGTCTTGTGGCTCTATCTCTTTACATTCACCTCACATCGATGACGGATGAATCCATTTTTTCAAAGACAAGGGTGAGAGATTGCGACGGCTTTTCTTCCCCGGGGTATCCTCCTTATACTTTTGCCCTCCTGGAATGAACACCGCGCCGACCGGGATGGCCATAGTGGCGACTCTGCTGGGGATTTTTTTAAGAGGGCTAGACTCTATTCACATGGGATTTTTATTTTCTTGTATATTCTCCTACTTGCATATTCCCCCTTTATTATTCATGTGTACCTCATGCTTATGCTATTATTCACACACTTGTAGAAGATTCTCCATGCTCACTTATCACACACTCACTTGTAGATAGTTACACATCACTCACACATCATTTATCCATGCTTAGTATATTTTTGGTACTTGTACTTAGCTCCCTATTTGGCATGATCAAGAAACATACTCTCACCATAAGATACTAATAAGAGAATCATGAATGATTCACACGACATCATAAAAGAGCATTGTTCTTGACCAAAATTTTGTCCTGTAATTGGAGGGTCACTTGGTGATGGGCGCTGGTCCGGTAGGGCGCAGTTAGCCTAAGAGATATGACACTCTCCTTTCATTGGAAAAGTACCTTCGACGTATATCGAACGGTTCCTCCGCATTGTACCACTTGACTGAAGTCATGATGGGAGGTATATCGCAGGGAACACATTCACGTACGTCGAGTATATTGAATTCGTTCTCACACGTACCGTCCCCACGAGGTATATAGTGAAGAAATTCATGTACACTCAGTTATATCAAATGGCTTGTCTACATGTACCGATTGCCCTCAAAAGCAAGACGTATCCAAATTTTTCCGCAATTTCAAAATGGGACCTTACCCGTGAACCTGACTATAAGTCCAACGATAGCTTTATATATGTTGCAAACCTAACTTTTCTCGGCTCAGGACCCGTCTGGAATTTCATTTTGCCTTTAGGATAATTTAATACAAATGGGAACATAATAAACATAAAAATCGTGCTGAGACCCGTCGCTAGCCTCTTCCCCTTTCTTTTTCCCCAAAAGCATCCAAAAATTCTTGTCCTCTTTCATCTAAAACACCAAAAACATTTTCATTCTCATATTTTCCAAAAAAAAAAATCAAAAAATATTCTCCTCCTTTTCTAAAAATAAAAGTTTCCCTTTTACTTTTCTAAAAATAAAAGTTTCCCTTTTACTTTTCTAAAAAAAATTCCATTTTTTCTCAGGTCGATCATATACCTTGGCCTGGCTCCCTATTGGCTTCGGTCTTCAAGTCAAACCATCCCAAAGTTCTATCAGTCCTCTAACTTCCTCCGAGTCCGAGACTCACCCGCCTTTCATGGAGAACAGGGATCAAGTGTCGAATGCACAACCGTATTTGTTGACGGTTCTGGATCAGCTCACTGCCAAAATTGACAACCTTCAAATCGAGGGTCACAAGATGCAAAGAAATTGGATCCCTGTCCTTGAAAATCCTAAGGTTATTTTCCCTCACACCATGGGTATGCCTTAACCCGAACCTATCTGGGTTCCTGAAGAATACCTTCATGCTCCACGTGCTCCTCCTGCTAATGGGCCACCACTAGCCCATGTTCCTATGCCAAATCTTGCTCAGACTGGGGATAATTTACATGTAACTATTGATCTGAAAGAGGAATAACTGAACAAGGTCAAGCAAGATCTCAAGATTCTAACCGAGAAATTTGACCAGGTCCGAATGTCTGGGAACTACATGGACTACACACATATGTCTCCCTATCCTAAAGCCATGTTACCAGAAAAAAGCAGGATGCCCAATATCGAGAAGTTTGGAGGCAATGGACCCCTGATCATTCATCTTCGTATATATCACAGAGCCATAACTCTCCTAGGGGATTTCAAATAAATAATGGCTCAAATGTTTCAGTAGACTTTGAAGGATAGCGCTCTTCATTGGTTCCTATCCCTTGAAGAATCCAGAATCTGTAATTGGGAAGACGTTTCCCCGTGAGTTTATGTCTCAATACAAGTACAACAAGGATCTATAGGTTACCCGCAATGAATTAGAGCTACTCAAATAGAATCCTCAGGAATCAGTCAGCAACTTTATAACAAGATGGAAAGAAAAAGCAGCTACCATGACCAATCGGCCTTCCAAATAAGAACAAGCCATCATTGTGAAGAAGAACTTTTTACCCTATGTCCGAGAAACCATGGGAGGATAGTATTACCCTCACATCTTAGCACTCCATGAAGGAGGAGTAAAAATCAAATAAAGTCTTTCCAAGACAGAAGTTGAACCGAAGAAAACCTCTGGACAGTTTGCTCCTAAAAAGTTTGAAAATCCTGCTAGTATCGTAGTCTCTACTATCAATAATATCTCTCAACCTTCTGCTTCATAGGCACTCGAATGTCACCCAAACCCTATCCAAAAAGAATATACCGAGCTTTATGCTACTCTCTCCAAAGTCTACCAGGATCTCTTAAATCGAAACCTGATCAAACCTTTTGACCCTCATCCATTACTAAACCCGCTTCCAAAGAATTTCAAACTTAATGCCCATTGTGACTATAACCAAACTGCTGGCCATACCACCGATCAATGCTTCCATCTTCGAAACATAATCCAAAGTCTGATTGACTGGGGTATCATTGCCTGACCAGCTAATCCTAAACCAAACACTACTCATAATCCACTCCCATATTATACAAACACCATATTCCTAGAAGAAGACTCAGAACTCGACCCATCTACCAAAATCATACCAAGTAAATCACCAGTTATACCCATATACTCTCATAAACCAATCTAAACATGACCATATTTCCTCTTACACCCTACCAACCTTATCGATCAAACCTTATCACTCCTCACCAGAGCCTGCATCATTTTCTGCACCCATTCTAGAGGTAAATACATGGAATTATCAGAAGTGATGAACTAGATCCTAGAGTTCGGGTTAAAATTTCCCTCCCCGGTGAACATTGATTGTTAGAGATTTAGTGGGTTATTCTTAGAATCCCGAAAATGGGCTTAAGAATCAGACAAATGGGTAGTGCCAATCGACGAAGTCAGTCTAGATGACCTGGTCTAGATCATGGTAGATTTTTTACGACGGACTGATGATATTTGTCGCATATCCAAACTACTTAACGCTTTGTAATTACAAAGGGACTTGGTCCCCTCAGACTCACGTATCCCTGCCAAATGGGAGGAATTATCTGAAGAGGCCATAGAAGTTGTAGAGTGTATTGACTTTGCATGGAAAGACAATATCATTACCACCAAATAGGGGGATGATTTCCAAGACTCAGAGGAAGAGTCAAATTTAAGAAAGACTAGTCTGATAGCCAACCTATGCGATATCTCTCGAGGAGTTGATCAGAGTGATCAACCTGGTAGCTGAGCAACCCGACATCGATGAAGAAATAGGTTTCTATTTTCCCCTCTTCCGTGAAACACATGACCAGGCCAGGGAGACATTACTAGAATCCGAGCTTACAACCATTATCAAGAGATAAAGGAAAAGGTTTTGAGAATATCCCTATGCCAAAAATTACCCTTGAAGAAAGAAAGGTCCTTGATCAACTGAAGAAAACTCTAGCCAACATCAATCCTTCGGTACTTTTCATGTCTTCCCAACTACACCGAAATGCCCTAATCAAGCTACTCATAGGACCCACAGTTCCTCCCTCAACCATAATAGAAGAAGCAGTGAACCTAGTTGAATCCTTGACCTCTACTCGAATGCTCTCCTTTTCTGAAGAGGAAATCCTTAAGAATGGTCACAACCGCAATCATGCTCTCAATATCTTTCTCGAAGTTATGGGGAAAATTGTTCCCATCTCCCTTGTCGACAACGGATCAACTCTGAATGTTTTACCATTAAGAACCCTCAACTATTTGGGATTACAAATGAGAAACCTTGCTCCAACCTCTGTTATCGTGCATGCCTATAATAACACCCGCCAAGAAGTAATGGGATCTATCAAGCTTGTAATAGGGGCTGGCCCTATAAATCCTGTGGTTGAATTAGAAGTCATTGATATCCCATCCTATTTCAATCTGCTACTCCAACGATCGTGGATCCACAACATTAAAGGGGTGTCTTCTTCCCCTCATCAGAAATTGAAGTTCATTGATAATGGACAAGTTACCACCATCTTGGGAGACAGCGATAACACCGAGAATGCAAGCAGCAATAATCCGATACTCGAAATACAACACGGGCTGAATGATATGTTATTATCAGGCTTTCATGTCAAACCACTCCAACTCCCAGCACGGGATGACTTCAAAGATAGGGTTTGTCCAGAATATGACCCTCATGAAAACGTCAATGTAATCCAAATGTTCAAGAATATGCACTTCATGATCGGACTGGGGCTAGGGAAAAGACAACAAGGGATAACTGAGCCCATTGTGTTGAAGGAGGACTTTCCTCCTTGTGGCTTAGGCTACCAACTATCAGAAGAAGAACTAAGATGGATCCGTCATCCTTGACTCAGGAGAAATTTAGAATTTATTAGAACTATCTCAGGAGATTCTCTAAATGGAAAATTCCTCAAAGAGGGTGAAGATTTCTATAATACCCTGCATTTTTATGGCTTTTAAAAATTGGGGATTTATTAAATTTAATTGAGTTATTAATTCAATATTAATCTGGAATTTTATTTTAAATATTTACTAGCGTGATGAGAGTTAGTAATTATTGGAAATTTGTTGATATCACTTAATGAGTAAAGTAATATGTAGAATTGAATTTATTAAAATTGTCACGAGTGAATAATATGACAATTCTAGAAATTAAGTCGGGGCGCGCTTATATCATGTCAGTACTAAATTATTATTATAAAAAGTGAATAAATTATAAGTCGTCCATATGGTCATTACGAGTGCGCCAACGTGTTTATAAGGGTCGAGATAGTTAGAAAAGTGTACCCGGGGGGTTTAGTTTGGGTCTCGAAGCGTTTTTAGGCCTAACCGGCACCCCGGAAGGGCAATTTAGTCATTTCCAAATTAGTCCTTAATTAAATGATGAAAATTGGGACTATGATATCAGATATTAAAAGAGTCTTCTAGGGTTAACATTCTAAAAAGTTAGAACAACAGTGAGAGGAAGGAAGGAAAACCTTCCCAAGAATTCGAGGCCAAGAACCAACCCAATTACACCACCACCACCAAAACATAGATCGGAGCGAGGGAATCAAGACTATACCCATCAAACTCGTGGTGTCAGACCTACTATCTTAAGGCAAGTATCTATGTTGCAAATTCCTAGTTAATAATCATCCATGTTAGATTAGGATTAAGAATACATGTTATTATGAAAGAATCATGTAAGTTAGAAGACTTAAATAGTATGTTTTGGGAGTAAATCATGAAATCTGGACACCTTATCATATGTAGAGGATTACCCATGAATTTGTAATGGTTTAAGAGGAAGAAATCTGGAAGAAGAATGAGAATCTAGAAATTTAATACAAAACTAGGGTTCTTGATAATTATGATGAATTAGCCCTTTATCCGATATCTTAGATTAATTTTCCAATGCTTTACATAGAAAATCATGTAGATAGGTGTATGTAATCAGTGGTATAATTGTTTGGGAGTTTGGGAATCATTAATGGTGTTTTGGAGAAATTTCTTGGATGGAACCCATAGGTTGGCTTGGCAGATTCTGGGCAAGAACTGCTCGATCGATCGATCGACTCAAGAATGTCGATTGATCGACTGATCGATCGATCGGCCCCTTCCATTGATCGATCGACCCCTCCTAGAAATTGCATATTTTTCCTCTTTTTATTTAATTCGGATAAAATGCATAGGAAACCTTGAATATTATTTAAAGAGCATAATGGGTCATGAAGAGAACCAGTACGGTCTAAGTAGATTTTCATTGAATGTAATTTTATATAGGATGAAACCGTGGGTCAACAGGGGGTTTGATACATATTGGAAAATCGTTCACACATTAGCTATAGAATTGAGAGCTTTATAAATGACTTAGACCAGTATGTTAGAGAGAGTGTACCTATTGAATTGACCTTTAGTAAGAGAGAATACTTCGAGGGACGAGAAGTAATTGCAAAATGATTAAAATTGAGAATAAAATGAGATGAGTTCTTTATGCGTAAAAGTTGGGAAAATTTTTATGACATACGATTAAAATATTACTATGGGTCGTGGGCAAACCTAATTGGAAAATGAGAATATTTATATATGATTGATTGCATGTGTATATTTCTATATTATATTTATGTATAATCATACCCGCACTACTTGTTATCACGGAGGTTACCGTGCTGGTATAGTCTTATCTCAATGGGACCTTTACGGGGGATATTGACTTGAACCCTAGAACATAGGATTCCTTGGTACAGGCTATCTGAGAATGATAGTCAGACGGTCCTCAGAGATATGAGGGGTATGTGCTGACCTCCTAGTGAGTTGGAACTATGCTTCGCCTGCATTTTTTGTGTATTGTGTTAATACAGTTCGAGAGTGATTCCAAACTAGTATTTCCCTTAGTACGAGAGATACGGGGAATTGATAGTAGAGTATGCCAGCACCATGGATTTTCTTTGGGGTACCGATAGTATATATATTATATGAGTGATTAATGCATATACAAATATATGAAATTCTTCTACTGTGCATGTAAGTAGATAAGTATTATGTAAATGCTCCATAAATATAGTTAGTGTTCGGGAACATTACTACACTACTGAGAAATACATAATAGACGTAAGTAATTATTAAGAGTCTAATCTTTAAACTAATATCACAGCCTTGTGACTTCTCATAATAAAATCATTGGGAGGTAAGTTAGATAGACTTATGAGGCATTTAGTAGTACGGTAGGCATGCACACTAGATGAGAGGTGAGAATTCTCAAGTGAGTGTTGCATTCAAACATGGTTATTATATTAGCAGGTAAGCATTTTAAATACTTGCTAAAATATTTTCAAAACTGTTTTATTCTCACTCTCTGGCCCGTTTCCTGTCATTTTTCTCTCTTGTATATATATGTATGTATTACACGTGACCAACCACAGAGGCGTCGGGCGTAGGTTATTTGGATTGGACGTGCTGCAGCTTATGTGGGAGTTGTAGGCCTTTGCTCTAGACGACCTCTTCCTTGATTCACCTCTTGATTTAGTACTTCATAGCTAGGGAATGTGTCGCTCGAGTTGCAACTTAATTTTAGACTTATTAGATATTTTGGGTTTATTTATATTTTCAATATTCAGTACTCATTGGGAATTAATTCTTATCATGATGAATTCATTTATGGTTATTTGACTTGGTTTGATTAATCTAGTTGGTTTAATTATTTTGGGGTCTATTGCCATCCTTAGAATTTATGTGATTCTTAAACTACTATTCATTAGAAAAAGGTTTTCACGTTGGAATTTAATAAATGGAATAAGACTTTAAATTATTTTAACACTTAGCTTAATTATTTAGGGTGTTTAAATGGGAAACATTTATTTTGCGACAGTGACGCTAAGAATGAACCAACCGTTCACCTTGATTTTAATTTAATAAAGGACTGATCACCCGGTATTTAATTAGGTGGGGTGTCACAGGTGGTATCAGAGAATCAGGTTCTAGTGTCCTTTAGGATTTGTACGTCTTATTTCACTTTCAGCTTAGCATCTTTGATATAGAGCCGTATTTTAGGACTGTTGTATTCTTGTGTTTACGCTTACGTCTTCAGTTATTTGGGATTTAATAATAAATGTAGACTAATAAACTTCCTACTCATTTTAGATGCCTCCAAGATGCACACCATGAGACTGGAGTGTCCAGCTCGAGCCGTTAGCAGCTCCAGCTCAGGGAATGATGACTGAAACTGAAGTAGCCGCCGTTGTTCCTCAGGCGGTGAATACCGCATTAGCGTTGGTGTAGCAGGCACCACCCCATGTTCAGGCAGTAGCAATGATACCATCACAGCTTCCAATTATATAGGAGCGGGTCAGGGATGCCTTTCACAAGGCATATCCCCCAGAGTTCTCGGGTAGTTCGAACATTATGATCGCCAGCTAATGGAAGAAGGATATCCAGAGGCATCTGCACATTTATGAGTGCACTGACATGCATAAACAGTTACTAACTTCCTTCAAGCTAGTGGGGCGGCTTTGCAGTGGTAGGAGTTCACCACCACCTTGGAGGAGAGGGACAACATATCGAGTTAGTCATTTTGGGTGAAGTTTTATAACAAATCATTTTCATCCTCCATGGAGACTGAGATGAGGCGGAAGTTACTGAATCTTAAGTAGGAGATTATGATCGTTGTTGAGTATGAGGAGGAGTTCACGAGACTTCTCACTATAGTGCCGGATGAGGCACCCATTGAGGAGAAGAAGATACTGTTATTTTTAGATGGATTGGTCTAGAGGATTCGTAAGCACCTCATAGGTAATCTATCACTGGGTACTTACACTGACGTACTCAACGTCGCTCTGTTGCATTGCCAGGATCACCGCTTCCATCAGAAGGGAAGCAAACAAGAAGGGAAGTCCATCCATCAGGGCAGGATAGGGGCAGTAGTGCGGGTGGGGCACCATTAGGCCAAGGGCAGACATGTCACAGTGAGCAGAGTTCCCATCAGGGGGACCCTCCCAAGAGATTACGATTCGGTGACTCTAGGAAGGGATTTGCGGGATTCAGACAGGGACAAATGGGTCAGTCCAGTCAGCATGGCCAACAAGGCCAACACCGTCAGGAGCAGGGTCAGCAATAGGGCCATAAGGGCCAATAGTGTTTTCAGCAGGGCCAGTGGCGGGGTGGTAACAGCCAACAAGGTCGTGGTCAGCGGGGATAGAGGGGAGTAAACTTTTGGGGCCGGAGTTTTAGATGTGGCAAAAATGGAGTTAGGATTCATGATTTCCCAGAGGGGGATAGGGCCCCACAATTGGAGGGTGCTTGTAATGAGCCCCATAGGCCACTCTTTCCAGCAGCCCTCCCAGCTCCAGCTCAGATTCCAGCCCTACTAGCCATCCCAGCAACCCCAGTTCAGTAGGAGAAATTACAGTATGGGCATTTTTATATCGTCCATCAGGACACAGCACCTCAGGCGCCACCCGCGATTAAGGTTATGTTTCCTATCCATGGCACTATGGGGAGAGTTTTATTTGATACTGGGGTGTCACATTTTTTTATAGACACGCACATTGCACGGGCCTTAGGGTTATTACACATGGCAGAGAGTATAGTGACATGTGTAGACTCACCACTGGGGAATGGGTCTTTGATTTTCTTTATACGCCGAGGAGGAGGTATAGATATTGGTAGCTTGATTTTAACTACGGACATGCTAGTATTAGATATGGATGAGCACGACGCCATTATTGTCATGGATTGGCTCACTTTGTACAGAGCCATGATAGATTGTTTCGGTAGGAGTATTATCTTTTCCATTCCGGGTCAGGAGATGTTTTAAGTGGCGATGCCTCGCCCAGAGGGAGGATCTTCCACCAATTTGTACTACATAGAGGAGGATACCTCTAAGGAGATTGTGATTCTCCTGGATTCGATTCTAATTGTTCGTGAGTTTTTAGATGTATTCCAGGAGATACCGGGCCTACCTCCCAGTCGAGAGATAGATTTTTTCATAGTCTTAATATTGGTAACTCGGCCTATAGCACATGCACCATACCGTATGGTTCCACTGCAGATGAGGGACCGAAGGGATCAGATAGAGCAGCTGTTGGGCCAGGGCTTCATTCGTAGGATCACCTCGCCTTGGGGCACTCTGGTGTTGTTTGTAAAGAAGAGAGATGGTTCACTGAGGTTGTGCGTGGATACCAGGAGTTGAACCAGGTTACGATACAGAACAAGTAATCGTTGCCTCAAATCGATGACTTGTTCGACCAGCTGAGAGGGGAAGCCTTATTTTTTAAGATAGATTTGAGATCAGGATACATTAACTACAAATTAGGGATCAGAATGTGTCGAAGACTACTTTCTTGACAAGATATGGGTCCTATGAGTTTAAAGTCATGGCTTTTTGGCTGACAAATGCTCCAGTTGTAGTCACGGACTTAATGAACATAGTGTTCAGAGAGTTATTGGATCAGTTTGTCATCATCTTCATAGATGACATCTTGATTTATTCAAAGACTGAGGAGGAGCATCCCGAGCACTTAAGACAGGTTCTTTAGACTCTACGAGAGTAGAAGTTGTATGATAAGTGTGAGAAGTGCAGATTCTGGTTACAGGAGGTATAGTTTTTGGGGCATGTAGTGTCAGAATTAGGGATATCGGTTGACTCGAGCAAAGTGTTGGCAGTGAGAGAGTGGGGAAAACACACGACACCGACAGAGGTGCGTAGTTTCTTGGGGTTAGCCATGTACTACAGGCGGTTCATCTGAGGATTTTCGAAGATAGCGGGTCCGTTGATGAATATGACTCGCAAGGGATACGATATGTATGGGATGTTTCTTATCAATTGGGTTTTGACAAGCTAAAAGATAAGATGATTTCGGCACCAGTTCTTTCTTTGCCCAGGCCGGGAGTAGAGTAACTGGTGTATACTGACGCCTCCTTACAGGGACTCTGGGGAGTACTTCAGCAGGAGGAATGGGCTATATATTTTTCCTCCCTCGAGCTTAAGCCTTAAGAAAGGAGTTACCCCACCCACGACCTGGAGCTAGCAGCGGTCGTGTTTGCATTGCGGATTTGGAGATATTATTTGTTGGGGGTAAAGTTTCACTTCTTCAAAGACCACAAGTCGTTGCAATACTTGTTCATTCAGCGAGAGTTGAACATGCGTCAGTTCAGGTGGATAGAGTTTGTGAAAGATTACCAGTTAGAGATACAGTACCATCCGGGGGAGGCTAACGTGGTTGCTGATGGGTTAAGCCATAGATCGATAGGTGACATAGAGGAAGTATGGAGAGAAAAGTGGAAAGAGTTTGGACACCAGGAGGTGGTAGCCCGTTCCTTTATATCTGTTATGTCAGTCACACTTGAGATTGTTACGAGGGTAATACAATCAGGATCAGATTGTACGGCTTTTAGCTGAGGGTGCTGAATCATACTCAGTGAGTTCTGATGGGGATTTGAGGTTTAATAGAATATTGGTGGTTACAGAGGGAGAAGAATTATGTCATGTAGTGATGACACAGTCGCACGAATCGAAATTTATGGTACATCCCGGAGGGGATAAGATGTACCAGGATATGAGGCGGCTGTACTAGTGGAGTGGGATGAAGAAGGACATTATATAGATCGTGTCCAAATGTTCTACCTGTCAGATGGTAAAAGTGGACCACCAGAGATCGCCAGGGTTACTTCAGCCGTTGGAGATACCTACGTGGAAATGGGATAGTATTTCCATGGACTTCAATACTGGGTTGCCTATATCACAGCGGGGTCACAATTCCATATGGGTTATACTGGATTGGTTGACCAAGGTAGATCATTTTCTTCCAGTACGGACAGACTACACCACGGGCCAGTATGCACAGTTATTCATTGCCGAGATTGTTAAGCTACATGGGGTGCCCCTGGATATCGTGTATGATAGAGACAAGATTTTGCTGTCGCACATCTGGGAGAGCTTTCAGGAGGACATGGGGACAGAGTTGAGATTGATTTCAGCTTATCACCCACAGACGGATGGACATACAGAGCGTACTAATCAGATGTTGGAGGATATGCTACCCATGTGTGTCCTTGATTTTGGAGGAGGTTGGGATCCGTATCTTCCACTGGTGGAGTTCTCTTATAATAACTCTCATAAGTTCACGATCGGTATGGACCCATTTGAGGCATTGTATAGCAGGCATTGTCGTTCTCCCCTTGTTGGCCAGAGGTGGGGGACAACAAGTTGCTCGTACCAGAGGTGATTCAAGAGACTTCATCTAGGATTGAGATTATCAGGAGTCGCATTAGGGTATCCCAGGACTGGCAGAAAAGCTACGCCGATGCAAAACGGTCCTTCTAAGAGTTTAGCGTGGGGGACCACGTACTACTGTGTGTGTCTCCTATGAAAGGAGTAATGAAATTCGGGAAGAAAAGGAAAATTGCTTCGAGGTACGTAGAACCATTTCCCATTATCGAGATGATAGGGCCGGTGGCATACAAATTGGGGTTTCCAGAGCACTTACATCGCATTCACGATGTATTCCACATCTCGTCGTTGAGACGATATCTCCGGGATGATATGGCCCACACCCACATTGTGATAGAGGAGATTGACTTACAGCCCGATAGTTCTTATGAGGAGAGACCAGTGGCTATCCTAGACCATAACGAGAGAAAATTGAGGTCGAAGGTAGTTCCACTTGTACGGGTTCAGTGGGAACATCATAATGTGGAGGAATCCACTTGGGAGCGCGAGGCAGATATACGCGAAAAATATCGAGATCTATTTTTACAACGTATGCCTTATTTTCTGAATTTCGGTATGAAATTTCGTTATTAGGGGGGATGTATGTAATACCCCATATTTTTATGGCTTTTAAAAATTGGGGATTTATTAAATTTAATTGAGTTATTAATTTAATATTAATTTGGAATTTTATTTTAAATATTTAATAGCGTGACGAGAGTTAGTAATTATTGAAAATTTATTGAATATTACTTAATGAGTAAAGTAATATGTAGAATTGAATTTATTAAAATTGTCATGAGTGAATAATATGACAATTATGGAAATTAAGTCGGGACGTGCCTGTGTCGTGTTGGGACTAAATTATTATTATAAAAAGTTAATAAAATATAAGTCGCTCGTATGGTCATTTCGAGTTCACCAACGTGTCTGGAAGGGTCGACATAGTCAAATAATGTATCAGGGGTTTAATTTGGGTCTCGGGACGTTTTTAGGCCTAACCGGCACCCTGAAAGGGTAATTTAGTCATTTCCAAATTAAGCCTCAATTAAATAACGAAAATTGGAACATTAATATCAGATATTAAAAGAGTCTTCTAGGTTTAACATTCTAAAATTTTAGAATGGTAGTGAGAGGAAGGAAGGAAAATCTTCCCAAGAATCCGAGGCCAAGAACCAACCCAATTGCACCACCACCACCACCTAAACGTAGATCGGAGCGAGGGAATCAAGCCTATACCCGTAAAACTCGTGGAATCAGACCTACTATCTTAAGGCAAGTATCTATCTTGAAAATTCCTAGTTAATATTCATCCATGTTAGATTAGGATTAAGCATACATGTTATTATGAAAGAATCATGTAAATTAGAAGACTTAAATCGCATGTTTTTGTAGTAAATCATGAAATCTGGACACTTTATCATATGTAGAGGATTACCAACAAATTTGTAATAGTTTAATAGGAAGAAATCTGGAAGAAGAATGAGAATCTGGAAATTTAATACAACCTAGGGTTCTTGATCATTATGATGAATTAGCCCTTTAATCCGATATCTTTGATGAATTTACCCATGCTTTACGTAGAAAATCATGTAGATAGGTGCATGTAATCAGTGGTATACTTGTTTTGGAGTTTCGTAATCATTAATGGTGTTTTGGAGAAATTTCTTGGATGAAACCCGTAGGTTGGATTGGCAGATTCTGGGCAAGAACTGCTTGATCGATCAATCGACTCAAGAATGTCGATTGATCTACTGATTGATCGATCGGCCTCTTCCATTGATCGATCGACCCCTCCTAGAAATTGCATATTTTTCCTCTTTTTGTTTAATTAGGATAAAATGAGTAGGAACCCTTGAATATTATTTAAAGAGCATAATGGGTCACGAAGAGAACGAGTAGGGTCTGAGTAGATTTTAGTTGAGTGTAATTTTATATAAGATGAAACCGTTGGTTGGCGGGGGGTTTGATACATATTGGAAAATCATTCACACGCTAGCTATGGAATTCAGAGGTTTATAAATTACTTAGACCAGTATGGTAGAGAGAGTGTACCGACATAATTGACCTTTAGGAAGAGTGAATACTTTGAGGGACGAGAAGTAATTGAGAAATGATTAAAATTGAGAATAAAATGAGATGACTTCTTTATGCATAAAAATTGGGTAAAATTGTACTATGTACGGTTAAAATATTATTTTGAGTCGTGGGCAGACCTAATTGGATAATGAGAATATTTATATATGACTGAGTGCATGTGAATGTATCAATGTTATATTTGTGTATAATCATACCCGCCCTACTTGCTATCACGGAGGTTGCCGCGCCGGGACAGTCTTATCTCGATAGGACATTTATAGGGGATATTGACTTATACCCTAGAACATAGGATTCCTTGCTACTGGCTATCTGAGAATGATAGTCAGATGGTCCTAAGAGACGTGAGGGGTATGTGCTGACCTCTTAGTGACTTGGAACTATGCTTCGCCTCCATTTTGTGTGTATTGTGTTAATACAGTTTGAGATTGATTCCGAACTAGTATTTTCCTTAGTACGAGACATTCGGGGACTTGATAGCAGAGTATGCCAGCACCATATATTTCATGCGGGGTGCCGATAATATTTATATTATATGAGTGATTAATGTATATATGAATATATGGAATTCTTCTACTGTGCGTGTAAGTAGATAAGTATTATGTAAATGCTCCATAAATACAGTAAGTGTTCGGGAACGTTACTACAGTATTGAAAAATACATAGTAGACGTAAGTAATCGTTAAGAGACTAATATTTAAACTAATATCATAGCCTTGCGACTTATCGAAATAAAATCATTGGGAGATAAGTTAGATAGACTTATGAGGCATTTAGTAGTACAGTAGGCATGCACACTAGATGAGAGGTGACAATTATCAAGAGAGTGTTGCATACTAACATGGTTGTTATATTAGCAGGTAAGCATTTTAAATACTTGCTACACTATTTTCAAAATTGTTTTACACTTGGGCTCTGACCCGTTTCCTATCATTTTTCTCTCTCATATATATATGCATGTATTACAGGTGCCCAGCCACAGGGGCGTTAGGCATAGGGTCTTGGGATTGGATGTGCTACAGCTTATGTGGGAGTTGCATGCCTTTGCTCTAGACGACCTCTTCCTTGATTCAGCACTTGATTTAGTACTTCATAGCCAGTGTCGCCCGATTTCCTACTTCAGTTTAGACTTATTAAAGATTTTGTATTTATTTATATTTTCAGTATTCAGTACTCATTGGGATTTAATTCTTGTCATGATGAATTCACTTATGGTTATTTGACTTGGTTTGGTGAATCTAGTTGGTTTAATTATTTTGGGGTTTATTTCCTTCTTAGCATTTATGTGATTCTTAAACTGCTATTCATTAAAAAAGGTTTTCACGTTGGAATTTAATAAACGGAATAAGACTTTAAATTGTTTTGACATTTAGCTTAATTATTTAGGGTGTTTAAATTGGAAATATTTATTCTGCGACAGTGATGCTAAGAATGAACCAACCGTTTTTGTATGATCTGATACATAAGGAAGTTGAGGTCTATGTAGATGACATGATTATCATGTCATGGACTTGAGAAGGTCATGTTACCACTCTCCAAATATTCTTTGAATGACTGTGAAATTATCAAATGCGGCTTAACCCACAGAAACGTGTCTTTGGCATTACCAAGGGGAAACTCTTGGGATTCATGGTTAGTGAGAAGGGTATAGAAGTAGACCCTGTAAAGTTGAAATCCATATTTGAGATACCACCTCCCCGAACAGATAAATAAGTTCGAGGATTCCTTTGGAAATTACAGTACATCAGTCAATTCATCAGCCAATTGACTTCCATATATGAACCCATCTTCAAACTCCTGCGAAAGGATTAAACTAAGGTCTGGAATGAAGCTTGCCAAGAAGAATTCAAACGAATTAATAAATGCCTAACCCGACCTTTAATGCTTATGCCACCGCAACCTGGTCTTCCCTTACTCCTATACATAACCATGACCGATACTGCAGTCGGGGATTTTCTAGACCAATACCTTGAGGAAACCTGTAAGGAGAAAGCCATATACTATGCCAGTAGAATATTGGTCGGTTATGAATTTAACTACACCTCCTTGGAGAAGGAAGGTGTCGCTCTTGTCTGGGTTACCGAAAAGTTACGACACTACATGCTCGCCTTCCTTATCAGACTCATATCTCAGGTGGATCCCATAAAATACCTACTTGAGAAGCCCGCCCTATCTAGCTGAATGGACATTGTTTGATGCTTCTAGTCGAGTTTGATATCACCTAGGTCACATAGAAAGACATGAAAGGAAGATACATCTGGTTACCTTATTGACTACCCTATGGAAGATGTTGATGTTTGGATTTATAAATTCCCAGACAAGAATATCCTTTGCGCCTCCCACGAAGATATTCGATGGAAAATGTTCTTTAACGATGTTGCCAACAAAAAAGGATATGGCATTAGGATTCTCCTAATTTCCCCTGATGACTCCCACACTCATATTACTATCAAATTTTATTTCCACTGCACTAACAATGTGACTGAATATGAGGCATGCACGTTAGGCCTCAAAGTTTGCCTTAAGAAAATAATTTGATACCTCGATGTCTATGGGGATTCAACGCTCATCATCGGTCTAGTACTCATGAAATTGAAAGTCACGGATGAGAAACTCTTACCCTTCTATGCCCACCTTGAATAAATGGCTTCCAAATTTCAAGAAATCACCTTCCACTACCTCCCACGAGCAAAGAACAACCTAGATGATGCCCTTGCCACCTTAGCATCTATGATTGACATGCCCGAAAGAATAACCATGGCTCCCGTCTTTGTCCAAAAATACAATAAACCAACCCATTACTACCACATTGAGCTTTGCACGAAGGAAGAATTCGAAATAGTTGACTGCTGGTACTATGATATTTGGCGCCTCCTCAAACACGGTAGGTATCCCTAAGGATCCTACAAGAAAGATCGAGCAACTCTCAGCATACTGGATGCCCAGTACATTCTATGTGATAAAGCACTGTTTAAGAGAAACTTCGATGAAACCCATTTGCACTGAATCGCAGGGGCTGAATTGACGAAATGATGTAGAAAATCCCCAACGGGGAATGCAGACCCCACATGAACGACCATATGCCTACTAAAAAGATCATCTTATAGGGATAATACTGGACTAACATGGTACTGGACTGCAGAGCCTACGTACGAAGATGTCTCAAATACCAACAGTTCTCCAACTTACAGCATCTGCCTCCGTAAAAACTATACAACATTACTTCTCCCTGGCCGTTTTCCACATGGGGCATCGACATCATAGGGAAAGTTACACCAAAGGAATCCAATGGGCATGATTTCATCCTAGTTTCTATTGACTACTTCACTAAATTAGTTGAAGACGACTCATACACAATTTTGATTGCAAAAAAACTGGACAAATTCATCAACATAAACATTATCTGCCGATATGGGGTACCACATGACCTGGTATCAGATAATGGGTTACATTTTGAGGCAGAGGTTACGAAAGTGGACGATGAGTATGGAATTAAGAGACATAAATCCTCTTCATATCGACCTCAAACCAATGGAGTGGTTGAAGTAGCCAATAAAATTCTCAAGGCCATTATCAGCAAGATGATCGGGAGTTTTCGATATTGGGCTGACGGGATTCCTTATGCCCTCTAGGGATACCGCACTTCATTTTGAACCTATACTGGGGCTACCCCTACTCTCTAGTCTACGACATGGAAGCAGGCCTACCCATGGAGATAGAAATACCCTCGTTGCGCTTTATGCTTGAAAGCAAGGTTAGCGAAAAAGACTGGTACCAAAGTCGTCTTGACGAGCTGAACCTCTTAAATAAAAAAATATTGAAATATCTATATCACATACAAGGTTACTATTGCCATATAGCACGATCATTCAATAAGAAAGTCAAGGACCGCCGACCGCGGTGTCTGGAAGGGGACTTATCCCTCAAAGAAATAGTAGAGCCCATTTAGGACCCGAGAGGGAAATTCAAGCCTAATTCGAGCGGCCCCTACTTTATGAAGAAAATCCTGTTGGGTGGCGCCGCTGTGCTCATTGACCTCGACGGAGAAGAAATGGCTCGTCCAGTCAACCTAGACCATCTTAAGAAATTCTACCCCTACTCCGAAATCTCAGCGCGCTACGACTCTTCTCATCTCCTTTTTATTCTAAAAAAAATAAAATAAAAAAACTCTTCATTTCCCCCTACCCAGAACTACATGGGCCTAATCCTCTAAAAATATTTTCAAAAATAAATTTCAAAATCTTTCAAAACCCTCAGAGGTACGTAGGCATCTCATTTGTTTCGTATAAGCCCGACCCCCTTCTTTTTCACAAAATTCTATTCTTTTCTTATCCCCAAAAATGACCGTCCATGTTAACATAAACATGAACAAAATGATTATGTATGCCTTAGCAATTGGCATAGATAATTAAAAATACAAAAAGTCATCAAAAGGCACAGCTAAATGACTAAAAACATATTTATTTAATTATCTAAAATTTCCACATTATTACATCGGTGTAAAGACTCAAATGACTTTCCTGGCCAAAAATAACCCAGATAATAACAAGCCCCACTGCTCCTGAAAATCACCCCAATTATTCCCACAAAACAACACCTATTGCAAAAAGCTTCACAAAACCCTACCCACATCTTCCAGAGGAACCATAACCATCATCACCTGCACCCTGGACTCCCCAAGCCTCCCCTGCATGAATGGAGTATCGCAGACACTCCATGGATCGATAAGCCTAAACCAGCTTGGGGTAGACCACAATGCCTCCCTCCATAGTGTCAGATATGGCAAACCACCTTTGACCCGTCTCCACAACAATCATCATGGCCACTACCTTCTTCCACAACCACTTCATAAAGTCCCCATAGACATGCCAGACCGACCCAGTAGACTGAGAAGGACGGGTCGACAGATGATTATTTCCCCACAAGGAAACAAGCACCATGCGCATACGTTCTGTCAGATCCTCCACATGAGAGAAGTTTGGTGTTTGCGGTGGCACAATTTTCTCCCAATCATATTGGCACAGAAGCCACCAGGGAAAGTAGAAAGAGGTCTGCCTAAGCCCAACCAGGCTAAGGTACTAGTACTCTCCAAGCTCCAGAATGGGCAGTAGCTCCCCCCACAAAGGCACGAACTAGTGTAGGCCTCGAGCCCCGTGCTCTACAAAGAAATTCCCCCAACTCTCAATGTCTAGTACCAAGCTAATGAAATAGCACGAGAAGAAGTTTGGAACCACCGACAAAGGATACTCAGGTGGGACCACTATACGAAACCTCTTTGACAGCCACATAAACAACATTACAGGGCTACCCCTCAGAAAGTTAGAACGACCCTCTCGCCAGGCATCCAGGACAATTAAGGTCTCCGCCAGTATCACCGCTGCAGGTTTTCGATGGTATGGCATCCAAGAAACAATAGCATCCAGTTGGGGGTCCACCATTTTCTCCCCGGTCACCAACAAACCTTTCGAAACAATGCTTAGGATGACGGCCCGGCATATCCGGCATCATTCACGTCCTACGAATGCAAAGACTACAACACCACCGGGAGGGAAATCATTCCCCGATAACCAAGGGCCTGTCCGTCGAAGGACAAATATGAAGAATCACAGCCAAAAATTCCTTAGGAGAATGGAAAAACTCAAGCAAAGCCGCAGAAACACTGGGATTTATACTTAGCATGGAAGAAAATTCCTCGTAGGTAGGACAAATCTCATCCAACCCGAAGCGAAAGACATGATCCTCGAGATACCAAAACTCGACAGCCTCCATCAACATGTTCCACTCAATGGGCCGGTTGTGCCACAAAGAGACTCTCCGCGTGAGAAAGGCATCGTAATCAACATTGTAAGAACACATTGCTTCCAAGGCTTCGAGGTAGTGAGAAAACTCAATGCTACCAGGGAGAGCCATATTGCAAGACTAAGAGATAGTAAGCAAGTAAGAACGTGGAAAAGAAATAAAGTGAAAGTGTGAGGAGGAAATCCCCATCCACACCCCCCTTTATACTTGGAAACTCTCAAGGCAAGACAAGGAACCCTCCAAAACTCGGAGTAAAACTTGACCCACCAAGTACCAAGCAATTAAAGAAAGTGCAATCAAAGCCTTGGATTGATTGGATAGGACTTACATGCCGATAGGAAGGACAGGGGTCATGCCGATCGGCAACCCCTTACTTTGGGAAATTTCCCTTTTTCCTCTTTTGTCAAAATCAAAAAAATCAACAAAAACAATTTTTATCTTACGGGAATTATGAATTTCCTTTATACTTATGCTTTACTAATCTTATTCCAATTAAAATACTTCTCAAAATCAATTTTCAAGATTCTTTTTATGGTCTCAGTAGAAAAATAAAATGATCATGTGCATTAATCACTAAACTAGAAAATTAACAAAAAATCCATTCCTCATTTGCATATATTTTGTTGTATTACATTAACATTTTGCAGTAAAAGTAGGAAAAATGACTCAACCTGAACCCAATCTCTCTCTTCTCTCTCTTTTTCTTCCTTATCTTCTCTCTCTCTAAGATTCCCCATCCCTACAGCGCTCCCTCTTCCCCTAATGGCGAGACGACGTGCCCCCACAACCAAAGATCGATCCTTACCCAAACAAGGAAAATGGAACCAAGCAAGAAGGAACCAGAAGCACCTCATGAATATGAGCAGTCACCAGGGATATCCAGTCCCTGATGTCCTTTAACCGAGTCGTCAAAACGCTGATATGTTGCAAGGAAGAATAGAAGATATCAAATCAGTTGAGAATGAAGAAAGAGAAAGAAATCAAGGAAATAGAAAAAAGGCGTACCGCAGGCCGAAGGACCTCCTCCGTTAGACCTAAATCCTCTGGGTCCATCGCATGAGGGCGATGCTGCAGATGCACAAATCCCCTATCTTCTCGTCAAAGGTTGTAACTACAGGAATGCAGCCGCACGAAAGAAGACCCTAAAGTCATCGCCGCAGCCATTGATGTAGCCGGACCGCCTGCGCTATGAGAATACCCCACCTGTCGACTTGAGCCTGCTGTAGGGAGAGGCATCACATCATAAATTCTAGGGGCATCAGCTAACTCGTGACGAATTCCAGATAGTCGTACATAATCGCTATGTCGGTATAAAGTGAGTATGGATGTCCCATCATCGCATCCACTTGGGCATCATCAAACACATCTTTCATGCTCCTCATGAACATAGGGGGCCTCACCGATGGCACCGCAACCTCGTCCTCCACAATCAGACGGACTACCCTCTCCCTAAGATACCAGGTTTGGCAGAACTCTTGTGCTAAAAGGTGCCGCATCTGCACATGTCCCCCAATCACCCTGGTGTCCTGAATAGCCATCCCCCGGGGATATAAGGTCACATGCATATCCCCAAAGAAAGCGAAGAATCATTATCAATAAAATTACATCAAAAGAAAAGAACAGTCTCAAGGGAAAAAGAATGCTTACTCGCTCTCTCGTTAGGCCATTCAAGACCTGACGCACTGCCTCTACAGAAAGGTTATTCTTCGACTGTCGATTGGAACTCCACCATTGGAACATCTGACAAAAGTCCCCAACGGAGTTATCCTTTAAAGAAATCAGTTGGGTGTTCAACCCAATCATCTCATAGAATCACGTATGCTAAGGATAAGGATCAGCGTTTAAGAAATAAAAAATAAATTCATGAATGGAAAATGCGAATTCATAAAGGTAAATGCGCAAAATAAAGAATACCTCCAGAAGATGCGTGGCCCCAGTAAAAGTTGGCCGACAGCACCGGCTGAATGTATCCAAATAATAGTAAAGGGACGCCAAAGTTAGGCTCCGCCAATCATATAGGAGGATGTTCGAAAATATCCTCAGAAATGGTAGAAACCACAAATGGACTACGTCGCCACTAGAAAACCTCCCAATACCAGGAAGATAAACATACGGGCCATCCAACGTAACTGCTGCCCGTCGTTCTTGTCAATCCTCCTCCTCGACAAAAGCTCCCTCAAAGAAGACAAGTGTAGAGAATCTACATAAAACACCCTCTCCATGTCACGAAGACACGTCGTCACTGCCTCTGGCGTCACCCACATCGTCCTGTCCACCTCAATCTAGGAACCCTTGCTGTCCAGACCCAGCAACAGAGGAACATCAATAGGATTCATCGCCGTCTCCCCGAAGTCAAAATGGAAGGTGTGGGTAGTGTCCCACCGCCTCTCTCCCAAAGAACATAAAAGTGACGACGCTAACCTCCCAAAACCCGCATAGGACATCATCCAGCGCACCACAACAAGAAGGTGATCCCAAACATCCTTAATCCCTGTCGTACCGCGGGCATGAATAGTCAACATGGAGACATCAGACTGTCAAAAAAATGAAGAAAACCTTGTCAGATTCAGGAAATAAGAAAATCTCGTCAAGAAAACAAGAAAGGAGTACCAAGAGCCCTGCAATACTTAAATGACCACCAGGGTTTAGCACCCTTGAAGAGAGATGACCCGAAGTCTCCCGCAGAAGACTTTGATCATCTGCCACATGGTCAAATGAGTCGAAGGAGTTCTCGCTACCAAATGCGAGGGGAAACCTACCCCTCCATTCTAACCCTGCCTAGTCATCGGCATTGAGCCATGCCATATGGGTGGCACTACTTGAGAAGTCAACCATTTCGGACGTTAGGATGATTTGCAGAGGTTTCTAGAAGAAGAAAATAAGTTAAAAAGATGTGCAAAATATGGAAAACCCACCCCCTTTTTATAGGAGGCTAAGGGTTATGCCGATCGGCATCACCCTTAACCCACCAATCGTCACTGAGATTTTCACCTGCTCGAGCCACCCCAAAAGTTCGTGTTAATGCCGATTGGCATAACCACTCCCATGTTGGTCGGCACACCCCTTAAAATTTGGTACAAAAATTCCAAAAAATTACTAGAAAATTCTGAATAATTCTCGAAAAACTCCTAAGATTGACAAATCAGTTCTAGCACCCTGCTCACCAAGGAGAACATTTTGTACACCCCTAGAGAAATTCTAGAGAATCATTCTCCCCAACAACGTCCCCAAAGGACGCTTTAAATTTTCCCCAGTTGATTCACTATTCCCCAACGAAACCCCAAATCCAATCTTTATCCCCAATGGAGTCCCCAAATTTCTCGAAGGAAAAGTACACCTCTTTTAGGTCATAACTGACCTCGGTCTTGGATCTTCACCTTAGTCAAGTCAAAATTTACCTTGGTCCTCGATCATCAACTCTCTTAGGTCAGAATTGACCTCGGTCCTCGGTCGTCACCTCTTTTAGGTCAGAATTGACCTCGGTCTTGGATCGTCACCTTAGTTAGGTCATAATTGACCTCGATCCTCGGTCATCACCTCTCTTAGGTTAAAATTGACCTCAATCTTGGATCGTCACCATAGTTAGGTGAAAATTGACCTCGACCCTCGGTTTTCACCTCTTTTAGGTCAGAATTGACCTCGGTCCTTGGTCGTCACCTCTCTTAGGTCATAATTGACTTAGGTCTTGGATAATTAGCTTAGTTAGGTTAGAATTGACCTCGTTCCTAGGTCGTCACTTATTTTAGGTCATAATTAACCTCGGTCGTCACCTTAGTTAGGTCAGAATTGACCTCGATCGTCACCTCTTTTAGGTCAGAATTAACCTCAGTCTCGAATCGTCACCTTAGTTAGGTCAAAATTAACCTCGATCCTCGATCGTCACCTCTTTTAGGTCAGAATTGACCTCGGTCTTGAATCGTTACCTTAGTTAGGTCAGAATTGACCTCGGTCATCACCTCTTTTAAGTCAAAATTGACTTCTATATTTGATTGTCACCTAAGTTAGGTCAGAATTGACCTCGATCCACGGTCTTCACCTCTTTTAGGTCAGAATTGACCTCAACCCTCAGTCGTTATCTCTTTTATGTCCGAATTGACCTCGGTCTTGGATAGTTACCTTAGTTAGGTCATAATTGACCTGGATCCTTGATCGTCACATTTTTTAGCTCAGAATTGACCTCAGTCTTAGATCTTCACCATCGTTAGGTCAAAATTGACCTCAGTTTTTGATCGTTACCTCTCTTAGGTCAGAATTTACGTCCCTCTTGGATCGTCACCTTTGTTGGGTCAAATTGACCTCGATCTTAGGTCGTCACCTCTTTTAGGTAAAAAATGACCTCGATCTTGGATCATCACCTTAGTTAGGTCAGAATTGACCTTGGTCATCTATCGTCACCTCTTTTAGGTAAGAATTGATCTCGACCCTCTGAATCGATCATCCAGATTCCTTACGTCTGGACAACTGACCTCCTTCCATTATGTGGTGTATATTCGATGACCATCACTTATATCCCTAAGCCTCTCCTTAGACTCCTAGTACTTCCCCCTTCCACCGCAAACCTAGGTCACACCCTGAGTACCGATCTAGAGACCATCGAGCACTCTCGAGCCCCAAATTAACCCCAATCAACTCCACCGTCGGAGCAAAAGAACTTTGAATATTCGAAGGTCACTGAAACCCATTTCCAACAATCTGCCCCGTGCACAAAATAGCATAACCATTTGGATAAATGATTAGTTTTCCCCCGAAAATCGATTTGAAGGCCACCGGGCAATCTTGGACCCCGTTTGATCAAATTAAGATCTTGATATTGAACGATAATGAATGAATCTATGAAGGGAACGGAATAAAATTTCTAACAATCCATCTCGTGCGCGATTCTGACCTATGGTACGGATGAATGATATGTTTTACTCCGAGAGGTCACCACGCGCTTCTGAGCCCTGGTTGACCAAGGTCAAATTTCCAAACCGAGAAAAACTCTTTAGAATGTATAATTACATCTCCTAACCTTTCCAACGATCGGCCTTGTGCATGATTCTAAATTACCATGCGGACGAACAATCCGTTCGCATCCGACGATCTCCCGTCCAAAGGATTTACATGCGCTTTTAAGCCACATTTGACCCAAATCAACTCCCGTGAGCAGTTTGAACGACTCTTGAAGGGATATGAAAAACCTTTCTAATGGTATGCCCCGTGAACAATTCGGATCAACAGTTTGTGCTCTATAATCATTTTTCAAAAAAGTTCGGATGAGACAACCAATTGGCAGGTCCTGAACCCTGCCTATCGGCACAGTATCAAGGGTGAGCTACCTATAGGCACCCCTGGGGTATGCCTATAATCACCCCCTGACCCTATAAATAAGGTCCATGACCTCATTGCTAAGAGACAGCAAAACCCATCAGTATTAGTGATCTCAGCAATGTTCTCTCGAAGTCAGCAAAGTTCCATATGAGTAATCTCATTCAAGCCTAAATACCCATCCTTTTTCACACCCTATATGGAAAATATATTTCTCGCTCATCAACATTCAAAGGAGTTCATCCAAGATCCAAGCTCAGGCTCCAAAAGAAGGTCCAATTACTTTTCACTCTCTTTCAAGTCTCTTATTTTGAATAAATTACTTTAGATTCATAATCTAGTTTCATTATAGTTCATACATATTAACATCTACACTTTTATTAGTATATTTCACATACTCTATTTTTTTATAAAAACCCTAAAATGAAACAATAGAGGGTTACACCCATAAATTCCGAACAGAATTATCTACCACACTTTTTTTTCAAAACTAGAAACATATTTTCTGTACACACACCTAATAAAATTCTGTTCGAATCTAAGGGATAAACCCCACCCCTATTCTACATTCAAACTATGTGGACTTTGATTCCTTTATAGGCTATGTAGGCATTTCAGACTAAAATCCGAGACTCGAGTATAATTTTTTAAATCTTCTAATTTCTCTCATTTTAATAATTTCTCAAATCCCTCATTTTTATCACACATATACATATCATATGCTTGTTCGAGTTTCATCCCTCACATATTAATGTTTCCCAAAAACGGATAATATCACGATGAACGCTCGTATTTTATCTTCTACATTTATTACTATTTTGGGAATGCTCCTACGGATGACCTCACCCTATCTTTTCCATGATATGGGTCGAACGATTCCAATCTCTATTATATAAACACATGCACACACTTCACGGTGATAAAAAGAAAAATATTAACATTTGACTATGAGAGACCAAAAGGGTGGGATGGGTGCCTAACACCTTCCCATTCCGTAACTTAGCCCCGGGACCACCAATCTAATCGTTTCACACACATCAATTTTGTCTTTGATTCCTCTCTCTTGAGGTGGTAACATATTATTTTACCTATTTTGAGCAAGATAGGTTGGTGACTCTATCTCTTTACATTCACGTCACACCAACGACGGTCGAAGCCCCCTTTTCAAAGAGAAGGGTGCGAGATGGACACATTGACAAGCGTGGATTTAGTTCACCACCCTTTGTTTTCTTGTACGTATCTTCGTACGTGAGAAATTTCTTCGACTTTCATCCCGTTTTGAATTGTGAGTGTATCACTAGTTTTCTCGCCGTGGTTGGGAGCCCTTGTTGTCCCTTAATGATTTTGTGTACCCCGACCTCATTTGGGAATTCTTCTTTGGTATGTATGTCACCTGATGCAGGCTCATCTTTATGGTTCGTGACAAAGAGATAGTCATTATCAAGGACTACATCTCATCCCATCTCTCCCTTCCCCATGATCCTATTGCCACATTTTTGTGGGCCAATCAAGAGTATCCGTACATTGACATCAAGAAGGATACTATTTTTAAAAAGCGTTGAATGGGCACCACTACTCTTTTCCGTTCTAAACTTAAGTTCGATTTCAAGATCCTTAATTAGGTCATTTGCATATGTCTCATTCCACTTTCAAACCATACACATATCATCTGGGATCATGTTTGTTTGATGTATACTATCAACCTCAGTGATTTCATTAACCTCCCAGATCACATCTACTCTGTCCGGAGTTCAATTCCCAACTCTAGATCCACCCTTTTAGGCAAGCTCTTCCATTTGCTGTGATCATCACCGATCGTTTCCTATATGTTGAGTGTTCTATTTTACACATTAATGTTTCCTTGACCTCTTATCAGACCATTGATGTCATTCCCTTAGTCGATCTAGGATTCATCTTCCTACCACCCAGATCCAATAACATGTTCCTCCCGTCTCTTAGTATTCTTCCTGTGAGCCTACCTCTTTTACTTATCCTACTGGGTCCATTCCATCCAATACCTCCCGCCCACCACTTATGGAGGCTGAGGATGTTAGGGAGTTACATGCACAAGTACATTAGTTGGTGGTTGATCGTAAATAGGATCACCAAATTTTTACGGAGCTTATAGCAAAGATGGCATGTGATCAGGAGAGACATGCCCACATGGACTCTATGATGATCAAGTAGTTTGAGGACATGCATCGAAAGAGCAGAGCTGGGGAGATGGTTCCTCTCATTTAGTGCCTAGGCATAATGATCGGATCGATGATGGTGACAATGGGATGGATCGGTGATTACGTCCTATAGCATTTGTTTTCTGATGTACTTATAGCGATTTTTTACTTGTTCTACCTTTTTTATTTTCTCTTCTATTGTACTTGTTATGTATTTGATACACTCTATTATTGATCACTTTTGTACTCTTTTAATTCCTAATCGGAGTATTCCTTCCACATGCTTGTGTTGAAGTGGTTTTACCTCTCATTTTATTATTGCACTATCTTGTAGTGATATTCCATTACATATCTCTTGCAATGTACTTTGTTTTCTATTATATACCTTGGTCTTTATCGGGAAAAATGGGGAGAGCAACTTTAGGGGGAATTATAATTTACTACTTTATTCCATCATATTGATACTCCCATGAATCACATTTAGATTATTTTGTGTCTGTAGGAATTTTTCTACATGTACATCCCATGGAATAATCACAAAGATCTTTTGTTGATCGGTTGTTAGGTTGTCTTGTGTTTTTTTCCTTTTTAGGTTTTTAATGGACATTAGATTGGATTGACGACTTGGCTTAGAAATTCAGTCTTTTTCTTTTTTACGTTTTATCCCGAAATAGCCAAAGGAAAAGATTTATAAGGATAAATTTCCATATTGGGTCAATTTGTAATATTTGCTATCTCCATTGATCAAAACAAATATTTTGTTAGGGTTTCGTTTTCTCTTTCCTTTAAGTGAAGACAATTTAGTGGCCATATTTTCACAAGTCGCATTCATTCATCATCCAAATTTCTCAATTCTGACCTAACCCTTTGATATTTGGATAAAACTGTTTTGAGATCTTAAAATATTTGAAAAAATTTAAATCATTCCAGGTCATTCTAATGTCATTTTATAGACATTCGAATGAGGTCCTGTATCTCATTCTAATGACAGATCAATTGAGGTTAATTATCAAAAGTTTTTCCCTCTGTAAAATTTCGTTAGATGTCTCGTTCAAAGATTTTTTAAACGAGATTGGTACCCTCATTCGAGCGAAATTAAAACGAGCGCTAACGAACCATTTCCCCCACCCTCTATGGAATCTCATTTGATATCTCATTAGATTTTTGTTCTAACGAGAATAGGTATGTCATTCGGACGAGAGCATGTACGTCATTCAAACAAGGTACCATGTCGTTTGAATGACTCGATGCTTTTTTTTAGAATTTTAGTTTTCATTCAGTTTTTCCCCACCTTCCGATATTTTCATTCAAACCAATTTTTAAACAAGTGAGTTGGAGAAGTTTTGAATAGCCTTTTTTATGCCTCTTTAATAAAAAAAACACTTCGAAAAATCCTCTCCAAATATATTTTATTTTTTATGGTCATATTTTTTAAATCCAATTTACATAAACTTTTCTTCATCACATGTTCGTGGTTGTGAGGTGGATTATGCACTATTGGAGATGGTAAAGGAAATTAATGGATAGTGAGGCAAAGAGTTTTTGTGAAGCCATGTTGGATTGCATGGAGCTACGGACGGAGGTTTTAATAACTTCATCTGCATGGGCTTGAGGAGTCGAGTTTCATAAGTCAATTCAGTCTTCCCATAAAACCATATTTATAGCAAATTTTTCTAGGCCAGATGACTCGAGGTTTTTCCTATTAGGGTTTTATTCGTACACCAGAGTCTCATGTTTTTTCTGTTTATATTAACAATTGAATCCTGTATGTTCCCTTAGTAATTAAGTTAACAAGATTAATATCGAAAAGAAACGAGACATCCTGCCTAGACTGTTATTTACTTATTTCAAGTTTTTACAAATTGGGGTAGATTTAACGAAGTTAAAGGTAAAGCATATAGCTGGTCTTCTTCACTACTACATGATGAAGAGTCACTAAGTTACCTATCATGAAAGCTATCTCACTCCCACTTTCCTCGATAGTAGTGTTCTCCTCAATTTCGATATCGAAGTATCTCAAACTAGCCTTATAAACTTTCCTTTTGATTTCTACCTCTTTTTTATTCTCTAACTTCCTCAAATGTTAAGGACACACATTGATATGGTGTCCTACACATCCATAAAAGTGGCCTTCCTACTTCATTTTGTCTTCTTTTGATCACTCTTTTCTTCATACGAAATATCTTTAGTAAACTTATATGGATTTGGCTAAAACTTTCTAAATTTTGGAAACATTTGTTGATATTATTGTAGAAGTTATTAAATATTTTGACAAAAAAAGTTGTGTCTACCTTTACATTTTCTTTGGGGTTATCTTCACATTTCAATGACACATTCTCTTTTGAATCAACCATGAAATCTAACAAATTATTAGGATTTGACACAAAACACTCTCCTCTTGGTCATAAATTTGAGGTTAACCAACTAACTCCTCTAAGCTACATGTTTCTGTGTCCTTCACCTTATATAGGAGAGAAACCTTAGTGTTAAATCTTAAAGCTAGTGTTCAATGAAACTTTTTAATAACTTTGTTCTTCGGAATCTTCTCACCAAGATTCAAATAAGCATTGGAAACTTTCTTCAATCTCATATAATAGTCATTAAAACTCTTATCTTCGTTCATTCTCATTATTTTGAATGTTGTCATAATTTTTTGTAACTTAACTCACTTAACACTTGATTTTTACTCTTGTGTAACTTTTGGAATATCACAAGCCTCTTGTGCCAATTCACAATTTAGAATATGATTAGATTCTTTAGTACTAACGGATGGGGGCAATTTGTTCAAAGCAATGGAATTCTAGTTACAAGCCATAAACTCCACTCTGGTCCCCAATACTCCAGGATTTTCACTGTCACTCAATCCTCTTCGATAGTAGGATAGATCGAGCCTTCTTTAATGTTTATCCACACTCTCTTTTGTTTAAATCTTAAATGAGTTTTCATTTTCACCTTCCAATGATCGTAATTAGAACCATCAAAATACAGTGGCCTATTCGTGGAGTTATAATCACGATAATGATCCATGAATCACAAAACAACACTATTCCCAAGCAAACGAGGTTTATGAGCAATAAACAAAATAAGCACACAACAAATACAAGATCAACACTTTTGATACCTATTGAGTGTGTGTGTTATTCAATAAGTGTTCATTCTAAACAAACCTACGAGGGGTAAAGAAGTTTAATTTTAAGACATGATCAATTTTGTTAATTTTGAAATTCCTTTCAATTTTAATTGTCTTAACATATGATATTACTCGGTCATGTGATGAAAAGTTTAGATCAACAAATCAATGAGCTTAATTAGGAAAATCTAGAACAAAGTACTAAACTCAAGAACTAATCTCAATTTTAATGAATTACTCTAGATTTAGGTGAGATCTAAGTCTAGTATGCAATCAAAGAGTAAAAATTAACAATCAACACATACAAGAAATTCATAAGATAAATTTATGAGAAAAAACTACACAGATGTGTAAAATACCTCGACACACTCTGAATTCCTATTTAGCTTGAAAAGAGTTTTATACAAAGCAATAAGGTGCCTTTCACTCATGAACTCACGAGTAATTGCCTATAAACTTCACATTTCCCCCCATAGAACTAACAAAACCACACTGAGATCCAAAAAGTGAATGAGAATGTATATTCGTATCCTTGGAATCACTTCATGCTCCAATATCTTCAATTGGAAGTAGCAACTTCAATTTTAGATCTAGGAGTGTTAAATATCAAATTCAAGTGATGAAGTAGTTTGAATTGATTAAGGCTATTTTGGATATAAAATAAAACACTCTCAATTCTCTCTCAAATACATAGATCAAGTATATACCTAAGTTCATTTCAAAATTTGGAGGGAACAATTGAATTTGGAATAAATAAGCAAGTTAAAATCTCTAAAACTCGAAGATGTTCCAAGAACTGTGTTTGCGTTAGGATGTTTTCAAATATTTTAAAATTCGATGGAAATGAACCTACTTATATATAAATTTCAAAATTCGTATCCACCATGCGTAAGGTTACCTTTTTCCATGCGCAATCATCCAAAATGAACCTACTTATTGTGGTTTACCCAAAATAAAACGGGCTCCAAATGTTGTTTGTGGCCTTTCCTAGGTGGGAAACATAGTTAGGACACCACATAATAAAGTAAAAGAAATTACCAGTTCTTAAACTTTAGACCTAATCCACATGGACCTCATGGGTACTTCCATAAGAATTAGCCTATGTGGAAGTAGCTAAATTATGTTCATTGTGAATGAGTTTCGTCAGTTTACATGTGTAAATTTCTTAAAAACAATTCTAATACTTTTGAAGAGTTTTTGAAAATTCTTTTAAAGATTGAAAATAAAAAATATACTCAAGCAACCCGGATAAGGAGTGAAATAGGTGGAGAATTTAAAGATTCTGGAGTTATTGAATATTTTATCAGTAATTGGTACAAAGACGAATTTAGTGTATGTAAGGAAAAAATTTCAATTCAGTGCGTTGTATGTTTATTTGACTTATTTTCGGAACAAAACACGTTTGAGTCATAGGTTGTATTTTTATTGTCACGATCCCACACAGACTATGATGTATTTAAGACGTTGCGGTGAAGATTTAAGGATTTATCATCCGAGTTTATGATGCATATTTTGTCTTCAAGTTCAATTGCATTCCGAGATTACTCAGGTACGAATGCGGAATTTTAATGGGACTCAAAATTTATTTTAAAATGTTTAAGGATGTTATTTTATTAAAGAAAGTTTTTTAAAAGAGTTTGAAAGTGTTTACACTTCATTTATTCTGAGATAAATATGGTTTAGAGTTGTGTAGAAATCAAATACATGCTCACTGTCGTTCAAATGACCATAGTAGTCGTTCAAGCGATAAGCCTATGTCATTCGAGTGAGCTGCCAACTTAAAAAATATTATTTAAGGTATTTTTACTCAGATTTTTTGAAGGAGTGCAGTCCATAATTCAGTTTTCCTAACAATACGTTTTTTCACAAATGCTTTCTAAGGTTTTCCAAGTATAAAACATCTTTAGAGTTTCAAAGAACCGAGTTTTCATTACTATATGTTATTGTTGTCTTTGTTTTCGCTAAGAAGAATTTGTTCTACCTATAAATTTGCTGGTTTTTGCGGTGGGGAATCGAAAGATCCATGTTCAAGATCGTAGACGTTACAAACCATATCCATGGACACCGAGACATACGTTGATGCGTGTGATGTGGACGAGCATTGTGGAAGAAGGACTTTCTGCATGGGCACTGTGAGAGGAGTGGTTTAAGATCAGAAGAGAGTCACGTCTCGTGGGGGATCGAGTCTTTGAGTAAGACTTATGTCTATTCCTTGTAAATCCACATTCATAGTGATTGTCTGGCTTAGGTTGTTAAATGTTTTTTCCTGTTGTGGTTTCCTCGTACATCCGACATTGTGAACATTCTTTTTCATACTTTACTTACTTTACTCACTAGTTTCATGTTTAGGATTAATCGAGATAAATTTTGATTAAGTTAAAATTGGTGCACATAAAATTTGAAAAAGAGTTTTACAAAAAGAGAAAGTTGTTTCATCCTCCTTAAAGAAAAATGTGATTTGAAAAATAAAGGGCCTACAAATTGGTATCAGAGCAGGATGCATTCAGTTTTTTTCGCCATCCTTATTTTATGCTTTTTAGGTGATTGCTTATTTATCTCTCTTGGTTTGTGTATTTTTCTCTCGATGGAGTCTCTTAGTTTTAACGAATCGTGTCTTTTGAATTTGAAGTATGCAAACAAATTGAAAATTTGGAAGAATAAAATTCTCGTTTTAAAACTATGATTTTATATTTATAAATGTTTCAAACTCAGAGAGATATCATTCGTGAGAAGTTTGGATCTTTACATGGAAACTATGAATCTTTAAAAGTTTCCAAAAAGAAGAGGAATGATAGAGTCCTTGTTTTATAGAAAGAGTTAGAGTTTTTGAAAAATTGTAGGGTTTTTACCGTTGATGAAAATGCTTTGATAAATGATTTTGTGGCACGTGAGAAGACTCTTAGTGATAAGTTTTATCATAGTGAGGTAGAGCGAGATAACCTTTTAGGGGTAATTGAAAATCTAAATAAGTATTCCCTAAAGTTTGAGGAGTCTAATCATTTTCTTGAGTCAAAAGTTTTGAAGTTGAAAACGGATTTAAATGACTCGAGTAGTGATGGTAGAGGCTTATCTTATTCTAGTGGTTCGAATGTCAAAGCCATAACCATAGTTTATTTTAGAGCATCAACCAAAACTGAGGGTGTTATAAAAGGTCAACCTAAAGGTCCCATTCCTCGTCGTGTTTTCATATGTTCGCATTGTGCTAGGAAAGGTCACTTTAGGATTTTTTGCTATGATCTAAGACAAGACCTCAGAAACTTTAAATGTATTGTACCATCAGTTCCCAATACCCATTTTTCTAGATATACACCGACTTTTGTAAGGAAATCTGTTTTGGAGATGTTATGCTTCGTTGGTTGATTCTCACATGCATTGACATGATTCTTCACTTCTTATTTCTTATGGTTGATTGCATGACCATGTTTGTCATACGCTACTCTTTTCATTATGATTTATATCTTACTACTGTTATTACATGCGTATCATTTTGTATTATATTTTTAATTCATTGGGTCGTATTTGAAAAATACAAAAAGATTTTATTTTAGGGTCAAAAATATTTTTGAAAAACATAAAAAGATTTTCGAATTATTTTTGTGCCGTGAGTTTACGTGTTTGATGTGGGATATTGGTGTCCTTAGACCCCCTTCCTTTCATTATCCATGTGGCTAGGACATTTGGTCATAATTATTTATGATTATAATGATCTTAACCATTGTATTATGGGGTTGTTTCGAAGTTGATATTCATTTTTGGTCAACTTTTTTATATGTCGCACATGCACGAGTTTATATGGGTACTTAACTACTCTTTTATATTTGATTTTGGTTAGATGTTCTTATATCAAATTTTTCATCTATAAGTAAGTATACTTAAGGAGGAGGTGTGCATGTAAGAACCATATAACGTGAGAATTGAAATTAAAAAAAGACGAGTGTTCATCGAAAAGGGCTGCGAGAGTGTAAAATTGAATTGTCATGAAAGCCACTGTTTAAAAGAGACCGAAAAAATTAAAGGAAATAAAAAGAATCATATGCCAAAATGGGCCAAATTAGTTTATGTTCATTTAAAAATAAAAATATGATATATACTTGAGGGAGTTTGGATGGACAAATTAAATACATTTGCACTACGAATCCTAACATTGAAAAATGTTATCATGACGCTATTTTTTGTAGAATCGTCAAAATTCCGAATTTGTGTTCATGATGTTTGTTGTGTTCATTAAGATCACTTTTTAAATGTCACATATGGCTAAGATAACGTTTGATGATTTATTGTTATCAATTAGATCTTCTTGATCATTTCGATGTGTTGGAATTGTGATTCATTTGTTGTAGTTCATGCCCATACTTTCCATGTTTATGTCTGAGCACATCGGTACTATGTTAGCATGTAATTCACATTGTGTTGTGTGTTTTGTGTTCTATTTTGCTACTATTTTGAAGTTTTCTGCCACTTCCAGTTAGGTTTTTCAAGAAATTTTTTCGCAGGGCAAAACTGTTTAATTTTTAGAACTGGATGTGAGAGTTTGAGTTTCTCGTTCGAGCGAGAAACTACTGTCACGTGAAGTCTTTCTCATGAGAAGACTCTATTGTTCGAGTGAGAGGGTTGTCTCATTTGAGCGACAGGCTGGAATTTTTTTTCCTTTTGTTTCAGTACCCTATTCTTGGTTGAATTTGGTTTTTGGTACTTGAACGGGCGGAAAAAGTGTGTTCGTGTGAGGACACAATCGTCGTGTGTTTCGCCGCCGCGATACAAAAGAACCTAAGCTACAACCACACTTGACAAGCAAGCACAGCGGTAAGTCGGGTATCGTAAGAAATCCACAGGGAGTGATTAAATTTTAGACTTTAATTGTTTTAAAACTTCAAGAATAAAAATGGTGTAAAAGAAATAAGAAAAGGTGAAGGTTGATTATCGTGAATAAAGAAAAAGAATAAGTTAACTCTAAATTAAAGTAAAGCGAGGATCGGGATCGCATTCTACCAAACGGATCGAAACAACTACTAATTAGAATTAAGGCTCCAAAGCATTTAATCGAGCATTTTTAATTAAGCATAAACATCACACAAGAAGGAATTTAACCCAAAGTTGCGAGATAAAACATTTAACGGAAAATGATCGCACGCGGATTAAATTCAGATTGTCGGTATAAACACTAAAGTTGCGTGACAAATAAAGTTAAACGCATAACAATCCAACTTTAATACACGCGGTTTCAATTAAACGCGATTTTGCACGAAACCTAGTTTTCGGAGCTCGGGGCCCGAAAATGGCGGAAACGCAATCCCGAACCTATTTATCTACGGGAAATACATGAATTAAACTAAATTAAACTAATTACACTAAGAAAGAAAGAATTAAAGCAAGAAAACCTAATTAACAAAGCATGAAAATTATCTAGAAAGCAAGAATTAATTGAAAACAAGTTATATTAAAGGTAGAGGAGATGAATAGTCAACTTACAAACCAATTAGATTGTCAATCCAAAGAGAAATGAAGAAGAACCATCCAAAACCCACAAAACCCTAACTAAAATAACCTAAAATCGTTCTTCTACTGATATATATTATTACAAACCAAAATTTGGCTTATATAGTAAGTTGAAATAAAAATAAAGAAGAAAGAAAAGAAGGCAAAATATCTGCAGAAAACAGAGCATCGATCGATCGACCCCTTTGGTCGATCGATCGACCTAGGCAAAAATTCGACAATCCAGAATGGTCGATCGATCGACCAGAAGCGTCGATCAATCGATCAAGCAGGGAAGATTGCAGCAGCAGCACACTGCATTCCTCTTCTTCTTCTCCTTCTCCTCTTTTGCTTTCTTGTATTTCCTCCGCTGAAATTGCCGTAACTTCTTCGTTATGAATCGGAATCGCGCACCATTCATGGCCACGTGAAGCTAGCGAGGAGGGATACAACTTCCGTGAGATGTCGGGCCAGGTACCCAAGCTATGAAAAGACTAAAATGCTCTTGCGCGTGCGGTTGTGTACGGAACTTCACCGGAATGCATCCGAACTTCATACTAAGCATCCAAATACCTACAAAAGCTCAATTAACCCCTGCAAAACATGTTAACATAGAAATCTGAGGTTGTATGGTTAAAGAGCATAAATATAGGGATTAAGATACCCGAGAGGGCTAATAATGCGTAGGTTAACGGGTGAAATACGCAATATTTGCGTCGTATCAGTACTGCTAGGTTGTCTTTGGATAGTTTATTATATGCAGATTATCATTGATTATATTTTTCTGCATTATATTTGTTTAGTCACACCTGCTTAGATTATTAATTCATGTTGTGTGAATACTGTTTGCGAGCTACGAATTTGATATACATGATCTTTATTAGTTGGTTGTTTCTGTTTATCTAGCATAAGATAATATGCCACTACTAGATATGTTTATCTTTTCATCGGATTATCTATTCTAGACGAAAAGGGGGAGAGATGTATGTGATGTAGGGGGAGAGGTTGTTTACTGACCAGATACATTTGTTGCATTATTTTTTGGTATCATATTTGTGATCATATGATTTCATGTTTATATTAATTGGATTACACAAATTGGTATCATATTGTTTTTGCAACAGTACAAATTGGTATCCCAATTTAGATGTTGACATATTGATATCACGTTTTTCTCACATGAAAAATGATTTCAATTTAATTTTACATTTGTCTTATATCATTTGTTCCTCCGAACTTCACTGGGTATTTTTTTTGTTTCATGTGTGCAGTTATGCTTTAGAGATTCGAGATTGCAAGACTACATCACATTCAGACAGTTCATCCTTACTGGACCATCATTTACTAGTCATGTCCTGCAATTTTGATTTTGGCTTTATTGGATGGGATTTAGGCGTCATACGGCTTGACACCCCAACTTAGGCATTTCACTATTTGTTTTATCCCGAAATAGTCAAAGGGAGAGATTTGTAAGGAAAAAATTTCCAATTGAGTCATTTGTATGTTTATTTGACTTTTTTCGGAACAAAACACGTTTGAGTCAGAAGTCGTATTTTCATTTTCATAATCCCACACAGACTGTGACGTATTGAAGTTTATTGAAGACTTTGCATAAAAGCTTCAAAGATTTCTCATTCCAGTTTATGGTGCATATTTTGTCTTCAAGTTCAATTGCATTCCAATAACACTCAGGTATGAATGCGTAATTTTAATGGAACTCAAAATATATTTTGAAAAGTTTTGAGAATATTATTTTATTAAAGAAATGTTTTTAAAAGAGTTTGAAAATGTTTACACTTCGTTTATTCTGAGATAAAGATAGTGTAGAGTTGTGTAGAAATCAAATACACGCTAACTATCGTTCAAACAACCATAGCAGTCATTTGAGCGACATGTATATGTCGTTCGAGCGACATGCCTATGTCGTTCGAGCGAGATGCTGACTTAAAAAATATTATTTAAGGTATGTTTTCTCAGATTTTTCGAAGGAGTGCACTCCCGAATTCAGTTTTTGTAATAGTACATTTTTGCACAAAATTTTCTAAGGTTTCCAAGTATAAAACATCCTTAGAGTTTCAAAGATACAAGTTTTCATTAATATATCCTATTGTGATCTTTGTTTGTACCATTAAGAGTTTTCTCTACATAAAACTTTGTTGGTTTTGGGGTGGAGAAGCAAAAGAGTCGTGTTCAACATCGTTGAAGTTACAAGCCATATCTGTGGATACCGAGACATACGTGGGCATGTGTGTTGTGGATGAACATCATGGAAAAATAACTTTCTACGAGGGAACTCTAAGAGGAGTGGTTGAAGATCAGAAGAGCGTCAAGTCTCGTGGGGGATCGAGTCCTTGAGTAAGAATTGTGTATGTTCCTTATAAATCCACATTCATAGTGATTGTTTGGATTGGGCCGTCCGCAGTTTCTTCCCGTTGTGATTTCCTCGTACATCCGACATTTTGAGCATTCTTTTCCTTATTTTACTTGCTTTAATCACTAGATGCATGTTTATTATTGATTAAGATAAAATTTGGTTAAGTTAAAATTGGTGCACAAAAAATTTGAGAAAGAGTTTTTCAAAAGAAAAAGTTGTTTCATCATCCTTAAAGTAAAGTATGATTTCAAAAACAATGGGCCTACAATGCCCCAAAAGCACTGCGGAAGAATGGGAAAGTCGAACTTAAAAATTAAAAAATCTAGGAGAGGTAAAGGGTAATGATACATGCCAAGAACATCCCAAAATATTTTCGGGTAATGACATGTCATATAATCAATCATGTCTACCTTTGTAAAAATTAAAGAAAATACCCCACATGAGATTTATTACAATAAAAATCAAACTTAATATATCTTAGAACCACTGAGAGCATGTGTTATATTTACAATGATAGAGAATCATTTCCTAAATTTTATGTTCGAGGGTATTTTTTTTAGGATATTATCAAAATAGTAGAGGTTATAGGGCCTATAATATTTATACCAAACCTTTTCAAGAGTCCATTAATGTGGTTGTGAATGACACGACAATTATTCTTGTTAGCAATGATCTATATCCTAATGTGGAGGATGAATTTTTTTTTGAATAACTAAATCGAGGAAAATGATCCCTTACTAGCAGAAGATCATGCAATACCAACTTATATTTCTAAATATCACCCTAGCAAGAAAAATAGATGGGAATCTTAAACAACATGTTAAAACGAGGTCCCAATTACATTAAAATGTAAACTTTGCATGCTTGATTTCATTAGTGGAATTGAAAAATGTAAATAATGATCTCCATAACTCGTATTGAATAAATGAAAAGTAAGAAGATACTGGTCAATCTAAAACCCAGGATGTATGGTACTTTGTCCCTAGTCCTAATCACTCCAAAGTCATTGAAACCAAATAGATTTTCAAAAACAAATCCGATGAGTCTGGTGTGATCATTAGAAACAAGTCCAGGATGGTAGCACAAGAGTACAACCAATTATATGGTATTGATTTTGATGAGATATTTATCCTAGCGATACATCCTAAGCTAGTACGTCTATTGTTATCTATTGTGTGCCATTTACAATTCAAGTTATATAAAATGGACATCAATCAATCTTTTTACATGGTATTTTAACGGAGGAAGTATACATAGAACAACCAAAAGGTGTTGTTCTTCAGATTATAAAACGCACTTTACGTCTCCAAAGAAGACCCTAGGTCCTCATACGATAAATTTTCAAATTTTATTAATCAATAAAGGCTTTAAAAGAAGCGGTAGTGACCAGACATTATAGACTTTTTTTTCTTACGTGTGCTTTAGGTGAAAATAATTTTTCAAAAATAAACTTTTTCCAATTTTAATTCACACCAATTTTGTGAACCAATTTTACTTAACCCAATTTTATCTTGTTAATCCTAAACATGCATCTTCTGTGATTAAGTAAGTAAAATAAATCAAATACCCAAAACACACAATGCCGATGTACGAGGAAACCACTAAGGGAAAAAACCTCAGACGACCTAAGCCAGACAATCACTAGGATACGGTATTACAAAGTACAAACAGTAGACATACTCGATGAATGGATACCGCACAAAGTCTTGGAGCACTTCTATTCTTCAACCGCTCCTCCACAGTGCAACACATGAGTTCACCTACGCAAGGTCCACAACACACGAGTCCACGTATGTCTCGGTATCCACTAAGGCAACTTTGGCAACCGTCTACGATTAGGAACACGGAGTCCACCACTTCTTCACCTCCAAACTCGATGAAACAAATGTTAAATGATAGTAACAAACTCCAGATAGTGATATACCAAGGCCTCTATAGCATATGTATATGAAAGATCGGATCTTGAAATACGAAGGATGTTTCTAACTTGAAAAACCTTTGTAAACAAGTGCAGAAAAACATAACTATTATGTTATGTAGTTTTGGTTCTGCACGCCTCAAAATTCTAAGAAAAGATTGCCTTAAATAAAAAAAATCTTAAGCTTAGCAAGTCATTAGAACAATATTTCCATGTCGTTACAACGACTCTACATATCTCGTTCTAATGAGATATGCATATCGTTAGAACAACTAGATGATGTCGTTTGAATGGCAGTAAATGTTATTTTTTCTTCCAAAAATCAAGAGAAAGATCTATACGACTCTAAAATGTTTTTATCTAAAAAAATGAAGTTATCTTCAGAAAAATGAAATTAAAACAGTTTAAAATCATTTTTAAACAAAATAAGATCCTTAAAACATTTTTCGAGTACCGTAACCATTATGCATTCATATGTGAGAGTATATCGGAATACAATATGATATAAAGACGTAAAACTTGAACCAATACACATGACATGATCTAATTTTGAAGATTGTCCGCCACGTCTTCAAATAATACATCATAGACTATATGGGAATCGTGATAAGTAAAAATCTATGTACGACTCAAATCTATTTTTTTCGGAATAATGCCAATACATACAAATTAACACTATTTCAAAAAATTTCCTTACAAATCTACCCTTTGGATATTCCGTGACAAAACCAAAATAATTAAATGCCTAAGCTGAGCCATCAAGCCGAATGACCTAAATTCACTCCCATAAACCTAAAAAGAAAATACACGACATGATCTAGTAAACAAATGTCGAACCGACAGCATAAACTTGTCTCCATGTGATTTTATCGCAAAATATCCAATCTCTGTAGAATCACTACACCCACGAAACAACAAATGCCATGTGAAGTGTGGAGGTAGAAATGATATAAAACCTTATAAATTATCAATAATTAAAACAAACCATTTGTTAAGCATGTGTGCAAAACATATGAAATCTATTTGTATACCTAAACAATATAGCTCAAATCAATGACATCAATATGTAAACAATATGATCAAAATATGATAAACATATGTGCTCATCTAACAAAAACTCCCCCTACATCACATACCATCTCTTCCCCTTTTTGTCTTTAATAGACAAACAGAAAAAAGGATAAACAAAAAATATCTAGAATGAAATAGTCATATTAAGCGTATCTAGATAAACATGGTGTAGCCCGCTACTAATAATCAGAAGATACCAAATCATACCTAGAAAGAAGTCACACAAATGAATCATCAATAGATGTAACTAAATTATAACTAGACAAATGTACCAAAATAGTGTAATATAATCACATATACGAAGCAGGTACAAAAATAAAACAAAGAGTCAAAAAGTAACCTTAAGTAAACTCAGGTCGTTCGAAAGACAATGAAGTGTCATTTGAACGATACAATAGAAAAACAGACTCAAGATAGAAAATATGAGTTTCAGGCTTACATAGTATGAATGTGCTCAAACATGGATGCGAAATGAATGGGCATGAACTATAAAAAATGAATCACAGTTTGCACCATCGAAACGATCAAGAAGCTCTAATTGATAGCTAAATGTCATCAAACTAAGTTTTAGCCATATGCGACAATTAATATATTAAGTTAAATGAACTAAACTAACAACATGGAACCAAATTCAGAATTTTGATGATTCTATATACAATAGCGTCATGATACGATTTTTAAACATTAGGATTCGTAGTGCAAACCCGTTGTTATTTTTCATCCAAACACCCTCATATACTCATATTTCTTTTTTTAAGTTATTTTGAGGTTTTTATTTTCTCACTTTAGAGAAATCCTATTGGTCCCATTTTGGCATATGTTTATTTATATTCCCTTAATCTTTTATCGGTCTCTTTTAAACGATGACTTTCACGATGAGTTTATTATACTCTCACATCCCTTTTCCCGTGAACACTCATCATTTTAACAATATAAGCAATATCAATCCAAACGGCAACGGTTCTTACATGAACACCTCCTCCTAAGTCTAATTATGCATAGATTATAAAATTGAGAGGAGGACGTCTCACCAAACTCAAATATGCATGATAAGTCAAATATTCATAAAAGCTCATGCATGTGTGTGCGATGGAATATATACAAAGTATAATCCAAATGAAAATCAACTTCGAAACAACCCCATTATTTAATGGTTAAAATCATTATAAGCATCTATAATTATGACCAAATGTTCTAGCCACATGGATAATGAAATTATGGGGGTCCAAGCACACCAATATGCCATATCAAACATGTAAACTCATGACACAAAAATAAATCAAAAAATCTTTTTATGTTTTTCAATATATTTTTGACTTAAAAAAACAAAATCTTTTTGTATGTTCTAAAAAATATATGAAACCAAAATCTTTTTTTATTTTTCCAAATAACACTCAAAAAGAGAAAAAATATAATGCAAAGAGATACACATGTCATATCACTAGTAAGATATATATCATGAAGCAAAGACTAGTGTATGACAAACATGGTCATGAAAGCAATCATCCATAAGAAATAATATGTGAAGCATCATGTGATAGCATGTGAGAATCAACCAACCTAGCATTTAGCATATTCAAAACAAATTTTCTTAACCCAAATAGGTATATACCTAACTATATGGGTTTTAGGAACCGACGGGACACTCCACTTAAACTTCTTAGGGTCTGTTATAAGATCATAGAAAAAAGGCCAAAGGTGGCCTTTCCTACCACAATGCGAACTTGTGTAAACTGGACGAGGAACTAGACCTTTTGGTTGACATTTCCTAACACCTTGGGATGTGGTTAATGCTATAAAATAAACTATGGTTTTGTCTTTAACATTTGGATCACTACAACAAGATAATCCACTACCATCACTATTCTCACTACTCGAGCTTTTTAAATTATTTTTCAACTTCAAAATTTTAGACTCAAGAAAAGAATAAGAGTCCTCAAATTTTAGGGACTCCTTATTCATATTTTTAATCACCCCTAGAAGGTTATCTCGCTCTTCCTCAATGTTAGCAAACTTGTCGTTAAGAGACTTTTCATGTGCCTTAGAATCATCAATCAAAACACTATCGTCTTTGGTATAAACCCTAGAATTCTTTTAGTCTTCTAACTCTTTCTCTAAAACAAGGAATATGTTCTCACTCTCTTCCTTGGACAATTTCAAAGAATTAAATTTATCATGTAGGGGGGGATTGAAGGTAATCCTGAGATTAGGGACCAATCCCCAAATTAGCAACAAGGTTTGAGATTAAGTAACCGAGGCAGCTCAGGCGTGGCAACTCAGCAAGGCAGCTTGGCGAGGAAGCTTACATCTTAGCTTGATTGTATTAGTCATACTGAATTTTCATCATTGATGATTGTAAGATCCTACGGTTGTAATGGCACAACGATAATAATAAATCAGTTTATGTGAGGTCAAACGGTACTTACGAGAGACCAGGCTTGGAAGGGCCTGGGAGAGATTTCATGCTCTATCGAATGACCTCACCGTGGGAACTTTAGAGGGACTTGGTTTGGAGGATTGAGAAGTGAGGCGCCATTGGGGCTTGCCCTGACCATCTTAGATACACCTGGTAAAAGAATCGAAGGACCCTGATCGTGGAACCTCAAGCGGAGCAGCTTGGAGTTCCATCGGGCGTTGGGTTATGAACCAAATAGCCCAATACTTAATGTCACATCTACTGTAGGTGATGTCACTAGCCAGCCAAACAATGACAAACCTGCACTTGAGTAAACCACCGTGGTATTTGGGGCTGTCAGGCAGTTGGTGAGCCACCTCTGCGACAACAGCCCCCCTGACACACAGTGGTTAGGAAAAAGGCATGTCTTGGCATTTAATGTTTATGACGTGGAGACAACTAGTGCATCAGGCATTTAATGTTGTGACATAAAGTATGAGGGATGTCTTTCATAGTCTTTAATGACTGAGTTACCTCGGGGGTGGTGTGGGGGGCTATTTAAGGACCCCAACCACCTCTGAGGAGAGGATGATCCTTTTGAAAGTTAGAGAGAGTTATTACAAACAAGAGAATTTTACTCACCCACCCTTGTCATTTATTATGGATCCTTTAATACCTGACAGGGACTCTTAAGGGTTTTTTGTGTGTTTTCTACCTGCCTACTAAGGGTGTACCTAGGGTGCTTACTTCTCTCTCCCTCTAGCTAAGTTACTTCTAAGTTTCATTACTACTCTCTGAGTTATACACGAGAGATTTGTGAATTTAAAATGAGTTCATCTTCATTGGATCTGTGTTTGTATGTCCTATAATTAACCCAAGGATTTGGCCAAGTAGCTTATCATTACCGTACTCAAACAAGGGTTACGCCTCCATTTATCTTATCTAAAGTACCCTCTTACATTTGGCGACTCCGCTGGGGAGGCATTATCCTAGACAAGGAGTATGGCGCAAGATAATGCTACTCGAAGACTCAACTTCAATAACATTAAGCATAATGAAGAACAGGCTGCGAGGGAGGAAGAAGCCCTAAGGGATGGGGCTCCTCGAGTAGAGGTACCTCCGGCACCAGCAGCGATGGGTGTCCAGGGAGTGACGCAGCCTTCCATGATCATGGGGTTGGGGCCCGCCCAGATCGCGCTCCTCATGAGCATGTTTCACGAGTTTTTGCAAACTCCAGTGGCTTCGAATATGCTGGGAGGATTAGAGGTTAATGCTTTCGTAACACCAGTAGTATCCCCAACAGCCCCACTAGGGGCAGGTATTGCAGGAATGGTCCCAGCAGGTGTACCCTCTATTGTGAATCCAGTTATGGGTACCTCGGGAGTTTCAAGGGCACCACCGGTAACGTTCGTTTCGGTTGCAACGAGCGCTCATCCCTCTGTCCCACTACTGGTGGCCCCAGTAGCATCGCCCATGGAAGAAATGAGAAAAGAGATGCAGAGGGAAATGATGAAGTACATGCAGCCTTCCTCACAGGCTGTGGGCGAGGTGGCGTCCGTCTACGACGACTTCCAAACACCTTACCCCCAGGAATACAACGACGAGCCCTACCCGAAGGACTATATTCCCCCTACCTTTGAAAAATACTCAGGGAAGGGCGGGAACCCGAAGGAGCACATTAAGCGTTTCGTTGAACATTTAGGAGCGCACTGTAATGACAAAAAGCTTAGATTGAGGGAGTTCTCCAAATCCCTGACTGATAAATCATACACTTGGTACTCTCATCTTCCCCCTAATAGTGTCTCTACGTGGGAGGAAATGCACGTATTGTTTGTCCGAAAGTTCTTCTTAGCAGAAGATGAGTTCACCCTGACCCAACTCGGCCGGGAGAAGCAGAGACCGGGAGAAGAAGTAGTGGCCTATATTCGAAGGTTCAGGGAAAAGTCCCTTGATGTAAGAGAGGAAGCTAAGGAATCTAAGTTATTGAAAATTTGTGCTGAGGAACTACTTCCTGAATAAATTTGCCACCTGATCAATGAAACGCGTGAGGGAACCTTTTCAGCATTCTTAAAATCAGCAAGAAACATCTCTTTGGTGGTGCGACCTAGCTCGGTAGTGACTCCCATGGTGTTCAGACAGCCGATACAACCCCTGGGAGGAAGGTCTCAGGCCCCACGGGTGGGATATGTCAAGAGGGAAGATGGGGGCAAGGCGCTGAGGAAGGACAACAAAAGAAAGTTGTACGGTTTATGAACCAAAGGGTGTTCCGACGGAAGAGCCTGACGCGGCAACGAGGGATGATCCCAAATACTGCCAGGTTCATCGAAAGGTCCAGCATCCAACAGAAAGCTGCTTCACGCTGCGAAGAATCATCGACAAGTACATGAAGGCGGGGACATTACAAATTCCCCCACAGAACGTTAACAATAACCCACTCCCAGCACACGGGGCCAATCTGGTGACGGCCTATGATAAGGAGGCAGAATGGGAGGGGGGAAGGTCGACGATGAAGGAGTTCGATGAAGCTCTGGAGCATTTCACCAAGGGAATGGCTAACGTAGTTTTAGCTTACGATGAAGCAAGCGCTAAAGACGTGGAAGACATATACGGCGTTGAGGGTGAGGAAACGGACCCAGTCGTAGAATATAGCGCCGTTTCAAAATCTCCAAAGTTCACTTGGTTCTTCGATCAAGTGGGAATCCCAAAAGAAATCAGAATGGAGATAACTTGGCAATTCTAGACATTACAAGGAGGAACGCAGTCCCCTCGCTAAGATGGAGGGGGCCATGGCTAGGCTGGTGAAGAAGTTCCTATCGGAGGTAACTTTCAGCGATGCGGATAGAGCTGTAAGGTTCCCCCATAATATGCCTCTGTATGTGACTGCTAGCATCAACGGGGTTAGCTTTGCAAGGACTCTTATGGATGGGGGTGCTTCCATCAATATTATGCCAATCAATTCCTTCCACGCGGCTAATATCCCGGAAGAAAGGTTGGTTCCCATGCCCTTGGTAATCTCGGGCTATGACAATCAGTCTTCCAAATCCATCGGGTATGTGAACGTGGGGATAGTGATGGGAAATCTGAGTTCCCATAACAAGTTCCATGTAATAGAAAGTGCAACTTCCTATCATTTATTAATAGGGAGAGTGTGGATGCACAACTAAGGGTTAGTTCCTTCAACTTACCATCAATGCAGCAAGGAGAATATCAAAGGAACAGAAGTGACCATTAGGGCTACGAAGAGGCCTTTCGCTATCGAAGAAGCACACTTAGTGGATGCAGCCTTTTATACAGAGCTCGACGAGGACGTGCAGGTTCTAACGAGGAGAATGGAGGGAGCATGGGTCCCCTCGATTAGAGAAAGAATGGGGCCTTTGAACGAGCATAGTAAGAGGACCGAGGAAACACATCAGGAGATCCTTCGACCCCAAAACATCTCAAAGCAGCTCAAAGACAGGATGAGGCCTAGAACCGACCCAGCGGAGCATGAGATTCAACGACAGAGTGTGTTGAGTCGCTTCTCAGGGGAAAGAATTGCTGAAGCTTCCAGAGAAAAGAAGAGGAAGGTCGTGGAGATAGCTACCAGCAGGCAATGCAAGAAGATTATCACTGAAGAAGGAAAAGTGGTATACCTCTTATAATGGTGTGAACGGGCGGCCAAAGACACTAAGGATAAGGTTGACCCGGTGTATGAGTGTTTCTTGGTGGATCGACGGGAGCAGTGCATGATGATAGATAACTCCAGCATACAGGAGTTCATAGAAGATGTCGCCGAGGAATTAGACTATATGAGAGATCGACCAAGGCCCCATGCGTAAGAATTGGATCAGCTTAACTTAGCGAAAATAGGGGAAGATCCAAGGCCTATCTTTATCTCGAAAGATCTCAGTAAGGAGAAACGAGGATCCTTAGTTGAACTAATTTGGGAATTTATAGACGTCTTCGCTTGGAAGTACACTGAAATGGAGGGGCTCGATGAGGAGGTGAGGTGCAATAAACTGAACGTGATGCCTTCAGCTATTCCGGTGAAGTAGGCAACAAGGACGTATAAACCTGAGCTAGACTTGAAGATTAAGGAGGAGGTCCAACATTTATTGGTGGCAGGATTCATCAAACCAATACAACACCATCTTTGGCTATCCAACATTGTACCAGTAGGAAAGAAAGACAAAAACCAAATAAGGATTTGCGTGGACTTCAGAGATCTGAATAGGGCTTGCACCAAGGATGAGTTTCCAATACCCTCCATTGACAGTTTGATAGATGCCATGGCTGGTCATGATATGTATAGCTTCATGGATGGGTATGTGGGATACAACCAGATCAAGATGGACCCCTCTGATGTAGAGAAAACGGCGTTCAGAACTCCGTCGGGCAACTTCATGTACAAAGTAATGCCATTCGGACTCAAGAACGCTGAAGCTACGTACCAGAGGACAATGATGGCCATTTTTCATGAATTCTTTAACAAATTTGTAGAGTTCTATGTGGACGACCTAGTCATCAAATGGAAGAAGGAGGAGTCCCATCTGAATGATTTAAGGAAGGTGTTTGCTAGGTATAGGAGGTATAAATTAAAGATAAACCCGTTAAAGTGTGTCTTCGGAGTAACAAGTGGGAAATTTCTAGGCTTCGTGGTCGATCGACAAGGGCTGCAGATGGACCAGGATAAACAGCAAGCGATATTAGGGATGCCATGTCCAAAAATGGCAAAAGAGCTGAAGAGTTTCCTCGGAAAGGTCTCCTACCTTAGGAGATTTGTGCCTGGATTGGTCGAAGTAGCACATCCACCGATGCAGCTGTTGCGAAAGAACACGAAGTTTAGGTGGGAGGAGGTTCATCAGGAGTCTCTTGACAGGCTAAAGAAACTGCTCGTTTCACCACAAATCATGGTTCCTCCCCAAGTAGGACTACCGTTGTAGTTATACCTCACGTCCACCACAAGATCTGTTGGAGCACTATTGGCACAGGAGATGGACAGGAAAGAATAATGGTTTACTACCTTAGTAGAATTATACATGGTCCAGAGATTAGATATAATGGCTTAGAAAGGCATTGTTTAGCCTTAGTCTTTGTAGCACAAAAACTTATGCATTATCTGTTGTCTTTCACAATTCATATTACAACAAGATGTGACCCAATTAGGCATGTGCTTGCAAGAACTATATTGACTGCCAGGGCATCTAGATGGTTCCTTATTCTCTCCGAGAAAGATTTGAAATCCGTGATCCCTCGCAAAAATAAAAGCCAGGCGTATGCTGATTTGTTGGCCATCTTCCCTTCAGCAACCTTCGAGCCACCTAAAGAAGACATTCCAGGCGATGATTTGCAGGCTAATTATCTAGACACAACCAATGAGGAATGGATGATGCAGTTCAATGGATCTTCGGCAGAAAAGAAGGGGGGAGCAGGGGTTATTCTTTCAAAAGGAATGGAAGAGATCTGCCTTTCCCACAAGCTAGATTTCCCTTGTTCTAATAACGAAGCAGAATACGAGGCATTAGTGTTGGGCCTGCTAGAGGCTCTTACAAGGGGAATTCGTTCGATCTGCATTAAGGGTGATTCGAACTTAGTAATTCAGCAAGTAAATGGAGAATATGCGTTGAAACACATGAGCCTGGCGCCCTATAGAACAATCATTCAAAGGCTCCTCAACCAGTTCCATCAAACTAAAATCAGAAGACAATCGAGAACGATGAACCGCCATCCAGACGCCTATACCACTATCTCCCAGAAGATGATAATGAAAACTGATGAGACTATAGTTGCGATCCAATGAAGAACAGCTCCTTCGGTAGTACAGTCAATACTACCAATGGAGGAAGAGGTAGGCTGGAGAAGAGATATTAAGAAGCAACTGGAGTATGGTGAGTGGGCGATGGGGCTAAGAGAGTTGGCCCAATATTTTACAAGCCAGGGAAATATCTATTTTAGAAATGCAGGAGGATGGTTGTCAAGATGCGTCAGCCCCGAGGAAGTCGGACAAAGATTGAGGAAAACGCATGAGGAGCACTGCGAAACGACTGGGATACCTTTATATAGGAGAATTCAAAAGGAGGGGTATTTTCGGCCTAGAATGAAGCAAGATGCGGCAGAGCTATAACGGAAGTGCGAAAAGTGTCAGCTATTCTTCGAGGCAGCTGAGTGCCATTTCATTGAAGCCCAAACAGACTGGAGGCAACCCTACATCGACTTCATTCAAGGGGGGTTGTCCCAATGGAGAAGATAGATGAAATGGGTCTGAGGCGAAGGGCTCCAAGGTTCTACGTTATGGGGGAGAAGCTTTATCGAAAGGGGTACTTCAACAGACCCTTGCGTTGCGTCACGAAAGAAGAAGCAACGGAGGTCCTCAAACAAGCGCACGATCCAGCACATATAGGAGGGGCCAAATTGTATGATCAGTTGATGACGTTGGGATATTATTGACCAACGATGGATAAAGACTCTGTTGAGTTCGTGCGAAAATGTAAGGCTTGTCAACTTCATGGGAATATGATCCATGCCCCATCGGTAGACTTACACTCCCTATCAACTACCTATCCATTTCATACTTGGGCGTTCGACCTAGTGGGGGCAATACACCCCTCTTCGAGAGGCAAGATATGGATACTAGTAGTAACAGAGTGTTTTACAAAATGGGCCGAGGCGATACCACTCAAAAGAGCAACGGTTGGGGTGGTGAGAAACTTCATCAGAGAATACATCATTTGCCGTTTCGGAATCCCAAAGGTTATTCTCTCAGATAATGGGACCCCCTTCGTCAATTCCGAAGTAACAATGCTCACGGACAAGTATTCCATTATTCATCACACTTCAACGGTGGCATACCCAAAGGGAAATGGTCAAGCCGAAGCAACTAATAAAACCTTGGTTAATATTTTGTCCAAGATGATGGAGGACTTTCCAGGGGCATGGGATGACAAGATACCAGCTGTTTTATGGGCTTATCGAACAACCAAGCGGAAGCCCACGGGGTACACGCCGTTCTCTCTTGTTTATGGGGCTGAGGAAATCCTTCCAGTGGAGTAGGAAGTTCCTTCCGCTCGATATGCATTACGAAGTAGTATGCTCCCTCAGAACAGACACGTACAGTTGGAAGCGTTGGATGAACACAGAGATAACTCGATCCGGCACTTCCAGATGTATACGAAACAACTCTCCAGGGCATACGACAACTTGGTGAGACGAAGGAAGTTCGTGGAGGGAGACCTCGTATTGAAAGCAGCAGTGAAGCACATCAGGGGACTTCCTCTACCAAAGTTTGCAGCCAACTGGGAGGGTCCTTTCGTTGTGAAGGAGGCTCACGATTCAGGTTATTGTTTAATTTCAAAGTTAGAGGAAGACAAGTCGTTTAAGATTAACAACAAATGGCTGAAGGTTTAGCATGTGTAAACAATCAAGTTTGAACCAATGATATATCTAGCTGTTGTTATGAATGAACAAGTTTTGTTTACAATTGGGAACATAATGAAATAATTGCACAAATATAGAACTCTATAGCATACAACAACAGTCACAACACATGGATGGATTGAAAAGAACATATTCTTCATTCATAAACAATAGAGCATTACAAAAATTTGTTTTGGGAACTATCGCCCAAGAATTACATAGATGAAGGGTATGTAAACAAGAAGCAACTAGTCTAAGAGAAATGATAAATCTGAGGAAGAGAAAAAATCTCCAGAAAGGCCCGAAGAAGCTACTGTGAAAGACCGTTGGGCGTTAATAGAAACCTCCATCCTCGTTTACACTTGTGTACGTTCGATGAGGAGTCTCTCTCGCTTCAGTTTGACCAAGCACAAAGCTTCTTTGGCATCCTTAACCTCTTGATCCACTTCTTCTAAAAGGGGTGCCAATGCGACCAACCTAGCTTCCTCAGCTTGCTGGTCCTCCTGGTGCTTTCGTAAAACTTTCCTTTGTCCAATCAGTTGTTGGTTCTTCAAAGTCTTCAAGTATGTTATAAGCCAGTGAAAATGGAAGCCATCACGCTCCAACTCCCTCAAGAAACCCAGAAATTGGTTAAGTAGGGATCACGTAACGCTTGTCATAGGAGTACTGGTAATTTCATCAACAACTATCGCCATGACTTGAAGTCTGTGACTCATCACGTGAATGTTGGAATACAGACAATCGAGTGTGAAGGTCTCAGGGTGACGATTCACCAGTCGTTCGATCACCAAACGATGGTTGGCGGGCATTTGAGGGGACTGTCGAAACACCATCAGGCAGAAGGTGTGAGGAGCCAGGTCGGGAAGAGGGAGTTCGCACCCAGATTCGCTCTCCGCTGCAACACCAGTCGTGGAATCCTGATCATTATGACCAGAATGTTCCATAGAAGCAGGTTCCCGATGGGGGGAGGCCATGGGCGAAAGAACTGGGGGAGAATTTTCCCGAGTAACCTGAAAAGAGATAGAAATCATGATGACCTTATGAAAAATCTTAACAAGCGTTTTTCCTTGTTAAGTCACCGTTATAAGGTGGATTTTTATGAAAATCTTAACACGTGTTTTCGTTGTTAAGTCACCGTTATAAGGTGGAGTTTATGGAAAATCTTAACAAGCGTTTTCGTTGTTAAGTCACCGTTATAAGGTGGAGTTTATGGAAAATCTTAACAAGCGTTTTTTTGTGTTAAGTCACCATTATAAGGTGGAGTTTATGAAACCATCCTAACAAGAGTTTACGAAAATACCTCAGTAACTACAGGGGTAAGAACGGGAGCAGGTGCGGCAACTGCAGGAACAGGAACCGTCGGGGGTGAGTCTGCGGCCGTAGAAGCCATAACGGGGTTCCTGGTCGCAGAAGCCTCAACACCTGGCAAAACTCCCTCACCTACATAAGGCACTAGGGCCATCATAGCGGGTTCATCGAGAGAAGATGACGGGTTCCCAATCAAGGACCCAGCACAAAGAGGTGCAGAAGAACCACTACACTGGATAGAAGCACCAACATCGGCCTCGACTGAACTAGAACCACCAAGATAACTAGGTGGTAAAAGATCAGGAGAAATCTATGACATAAGGAGAAGTGTTAGCAAAGAAGTATAAAGCAAAAAAAAACACACGATGTATCTCTACATACTACTTACCTCGGCTATGATATTAAAGAGGGGAATGGAGGTCAGAGGTCTCATCGGAACCGTTGGAAGAAGAATATTTGTTAACAACGACGATATTTCAACCTGGGACACATAAAAAAATACCTCAGTGTTCAGCAGCAAATGTAAGTCAAACAGATGGAACCAAAAAATGCTATAACAAATAAGTCATAAAGGAAACATACCTTGGATTCCCTTTCTTCCACAAGAACCATGGGTAGTGGAACCTCGGGTGAATTATGTCGGTCAGAGGGAGCTGAGCGTGTTACCTCGGGTTGCGTTATCTCTGGGGGCGAGGAATCACTCACAGGCTCAGTGGCATCACCTTCCGCAATAACTTCCCTAACACGCTGAGCGCCTGACTGGCGAGAATAAGTGAGCCCCGTCATGGGGGAACGGGGAGGAGTCACATCGGTGCGAGAGGCAGCGAAACGCCCCCCCATAAAAGGGCTCACGGGAGGACTAGAAGGGTCTGGTCTTTCTATTTCAACTCCCTGCACCACAGTTGTCAAAAAAAAAATATATATATATATAAGTAAAAACAGTCGTCCTTAAGCAAAAGGAGATAATAACTAAATCAGGCATACATACCTCCGATTCAGAAGGAGAACGAGAAGACACGACCACGGGCGAAGAAGGAGGAGTAACAGCAACAGAAGGGGCAGGAGTGGAATGCACCTCAGGGGTTTGGTGCACCTCAAGAGTTCATTTTTTCTGAGACTTGGTGCCCGGAGTCTTCTTCCTCGATCCCGCTGCACCAGTACTAACCCCTTGAGGAACCCGAGAGCTCTTTCTCCTTCTAGCCGTTGGCTCTGCAGGATCAACCACCACCGTGGGGAAAGCAACGGAAGAAGGAACAATGACGACATGTCGTTGATACTCGGCATTTATTCAATCTATTTCTGCTTGGGCCTCCCTCCTAACACGCTCAGCCATCTCAGCAGGCATGGGAGGTGGAACGGAGGCTATGGGAAGGGCTGCCACGGGAGTTTGGGGCTTCTGGGACTTCGATTTTTATTTTGATGTCCCACCCTTGGACGTTTTTTCCTTCTTGGCTGGTGGTTGAGAAGCCCCCTCATTGGTAGTAGCTTCGGTAGAGGGGGCATCCTTCTTCGCAGCAGCAGGAGTTTTGGGCTTTGGCGTGGCAACTGGGACCATGGGACAAAGTGGGGAAAGCTCGGTAGGAGGTTCTTTATGGGTTAAACTTAGAGGGAATTCTATCCCAAGTACATAGTTTCCTTTTAGCCCCAACTTTAGGGCAGAAAATTAAGAAATAGGAGGATACACCGGATTTCCCTCAACGAACTCCGTAATTTCAGCTAGTTGCCTCGGCCAGTACTTTATGGCAAACAGAGGGGTCACATCCCCATGCCTAGTAATACTGGGGATGGTGACATGCCCAGCCATGGCTAAACATATCCCCCACGCAGCAGTCGAAGAAAACAGAGAGCATGCCTCACTAAAGGAGACCTTTGCATTTGATGATTGAAACACTGGACGTGGAGCCCCTTGGTCAAACCCAAACTGACAACTACATCGGTTGGGATTATAATGTTCGCTAGTATATCCCCACTCGATGTAGGAAGGCAGATATCCTGGAGAAAACAGAAGGACCACGGCAAGCAAGGGATCCTCAATATCTGGAGATGGGGCCTGTATCACTCTGGCTTCATGATGAAAAAATTCACAAGTGTGAAATAAGTCCTCCTCCTGATAGGGCTTCATGACGAAGTTCTCGAAACGGTCAATCACGGAAATCGGCTCTTTTCGGCTTTGTCTCTTGTGATAAATAAAGGACTGTGGAGGCAGAATTGTTTCCCCCGAAGGAGGACTGTTGGCCTTGGCCGCCACGGCAAGAAAGCGAAAGTAAAGGAAGCCAGTTAGAAGGACGTTGTTGGAAAAATTGGCCAAGTTATAACGACCAAGTGAACGTTCCATGTTGAACAAAGTCCTATCTAGCCACGTATAAATGGACCCTAGGGCAATTGCAACAGTGGAAGTTTTATACCTCGGGCCAAACGAAGGGATATATTAATAAGGTCCTTTTGGGGTTGGTCATTGGGTTTGCCCGTTAAAAAGAAACGGGAGAGAATCATGAGAATATAGGCAGGAAGCTCCAATGGCGTACCTTGACCAGGGGCAGTTGATGAGGAACTTCCTTCACCAGAACTTTTGAATAAATAATTGATCAAGGGAGAAAAAGTAGCTTTATTGGAAGAACCGATGTAGCTTCGGCATATGCGATCCAACTCCAAACGATCTGCAGTCTCTTGAGCATCAAGAGCCTCATTGGTGTAAGGCTCATGGCCTGTTGCATCGAGGCCCAGGAACTCGCACACGTCCTCCAGAGTTATAGTGAACTCGCCCCACGCAGCGATGAACGTGTGAGTAGTCACGTTCCATCGAGAGACCAAGATAGGAAGGGCAGCATTATTCTTTGAGAGAGTGAACTCACCAAACCACTTAGCCCGTTGCAGCCCAATCTTAGTGACGATATCAGCATAGGAACTCATCATGTGGGAGTTCCAGGAAGCAAAGTGGGCGGGGGATCCCCCGAGCACTTCGAAATCAATGTGGGACCATGGAAAGTCCCCTCGCTCCAAGCAAAATCTGAGAGTTCCTTCTGAGGGCAGAATGCCCCACTTAGACGATTCTTCGTCCTCGTCACCCAACATTAGGGCGTCAAACTTAGAAGAAAAATAGATAGTCTTACAGGCAACTGCAAAGTCATCACCCTCCCCAAAAATGGGAGAGCGACGATAAAACCTCAGCTGTTCCTGGCTGGCAGCATCCAGGGCGGAGGCAGTAGTGATGGCGGCAGACGGAACACTGGTGGTAGACACGGTGGGGTTTCTTAAAGACGCCATGGAAAATAGTTACACAGTAACAGAAAAAAGATTGGATTGAGAGCGAGAATGGAGAAACACGATCACAAGTGGTGGTATAGAAGGTGAACAATGAAGCTTTCGCAACAATGAAGCTTTTGCAAACAATGGAGTATCTCTCTCTCTCTAAAAAAAACACAAGTCTGAAGAAGATAATAACAGAGTAAGAAAAACAAAAGAGAAGGTTCAAGTATTTTGCATATGGTTGTTTGAAAATTTTGGGGTTGTCGTTTCAGTCTCCCACCATCACACGTGCAAGGCCGCCTACAATCATTTCCAATGAACACGTGGCACCTTGGGAAGTGCTTTGACAGTTGAAAAGACTGCGCTACATCATTTACGAAGTGACGCCTGGGGAACACTAATCGTTGCCTTCCTATACAAGCTTGAGTTTTGGCTCCAACAAAATTTCTTGTCAGACTTATCTAATACAACCCCCAACGAAGAAGATGTCCCAACGCTTCTGAATAAAGGAGAAAAGGCCTGAATCATTTCACAAAAAATCTTGTTCCATCGGTTTGAGACATTTCGTGCAGACATTTCTTGTTCCAAAAAATTTCTCCACGAGGGGGCAAATGTAGGGGGGCTTTAAGGTAATCCTCAGATTAGGGACCAATCCCCAAATTAGCAACAAGGTTTGAGATTAAGCAACCGAGGCAGTTCAGGCATGGCAACTCAGCAAGGCAGCTTGGCGAGGCAGCTTACATCTTAGCTTGATTGTATTAGTCATACTGTATTTTCATTATTGATGATTGTAAGCTCCTACGATTGTAATGGCATTACGATAATAATAGATTAGTTTATGTGAGGTCAAACGGTACTTACGAGAGACCAGGCTTGGAAGGGCCTAGGAGAGCTTTCATGCTCTATCGAATGACCTCACCGTGGGAACTTTAGAGGTACTTGGTTTGGAGGATTGAGAAGTGAGGCCCTATTGGGGCTTGCCCTGACCATCTTAGATACACCTAATAAAAGCACCGAAGGACCCTGACCGTGGAACCTCAAGCGGTGAAACTTGGAGCTCCATCGAGCGTTGAGTTATGAACCAAATAGCCCTCGTACTTAATGTCACATCTACTGTAGGTGATGTCACTAGCCAGCTAAACAATGACAAACCTGCACTTGAGTAAACCACCGTGGTATTTGGGGCTGTCAGGCAGTTGGTGAGCCACCTCTGCGACAACAGCCCCCCCTGACACACAGTGGTTAGGAAAAAGGCATGTCTTGGCATTTAATGTTTATGACGTGGAGACAACTAGTGCATCAGGAATTTAATGTTGTGACATAAAGTATGAGGGATGTCTTTCATATTCTTTAATGACTGAGTTACCTCGGGGGTGGTGTGGGGGGCTATTTAAGGACTCCAACCACCTCTGAGGAGAGGATGATCCTTTTGAAAGTTAGAGAGAGTTATTACAAACAAGATAATTTTACTCACCCACCCTTGTCATTTATTATGGATACTTTAATACCTGACAGGGACTCTTAAGGGTTTTTGGTGTGTTTTCTACCTGCCTACCAGAGGTGTACCTAGGGTGCTTACTTCTCTCTCCCTCTATCTAAGTTACTTCTAAGTTTAATTACTACTCTCTGAGTTATACACGAGAGATTTGTGAGTTTAAACTGAGTTCATCTTCATTGGATCTGTGTTTGTATGTCCTATCATTAACCCAAGGCTTTGGCCAAGTAGCTTATCATTACCATACTCAAACAGGGGTTACGCCTCCATTTATCTTATCTAAAGTACCCTCTTACATATCATACAAAGAAAAAAACTTCTTAAGAATAATATCTCTTCGAGTTCAACATGTTTACAAATATTCAATCATATGTCTAAAATGAGAAATTTTTTCTTCAAGTATTTCAATTCGTTTTGCAAACTTCAAATTCAAAAGATTTAAGTTGTCAAAACTTTAAGCGTGTCCATCGAAAGAAAAACACACTAAGAGAGAGAAAAAAAACACAATTACCAAAAAGCATAAAAACAAGGATCTACACAATAAAAAAATATTTCTAGCTTCGATACCAATTTGTAGGCCCCTTTTTCTTATGTGTGTTTTCAGTGAAAACAAATTTTCCAAAACAATTTTTTTTAATTTTAATTCGCACCAATTTTGTGAACAAATTTTACTTAACCCAATTTTATCTTGTTAATCCTAAACATGCATCTAGTGTAATTAAGAAAGTAAAATGAAACAAGTTCACAAAACAAACAATGCCTATGTACGAGGAAACCACTAAGGGAAAAAACCTCAAACAATCACTATGATATGGTTTTATAAAATACAGACGGTAGACTTACTTAATGACTCGATACACCACAAGTATTGACGCTCGTCTATGATTCGACTGATACACCACAGTGCAACGTAGGAGTCCACCTACGCAAGGTCCACAACACACGAGTCCACATATGTCTCGGTACCCATCGATGCAGCTTAGGCAACCATCTATGATTAGGAACATGGAGTCCACCTCCTTTTCACCACAAAAATTGACGAAACAAATGGTAAATGTTGTGAACATACTCCGAAAAGTGCTAAACCAAGATCTCACTCTCTCTCTCTCTCTCTCTCTCTCTCTCTCTCTATATATATATATATATATATATATATATATATATATATATATATATATATATATATATATATGAAAGATTGGATACTAAAACACAAAGGATGTTTTTAACTTGAAAAACCTTTGTAAATAAGTGCAGAAAAATGTAAATGTTATTGTTGATGTAAAAAACTAGATCGCTCTAATTATTTAATCACAGATAAATAAGACAAAGATTTTTAAAGTGGTTCGGCTAGGAATAAAGCCTACGTCCACTGTTATGTTATTGCTGAGTGTTTGTGGAATTCTTGATTACAAATTCTCTCAAGAAATTCCCGTCCCTTTGAATGAGGGAGATACAATGTATTTATAGCCTTGAGGCTGTACATGAAAGGTCCAATACATTAAATGATTTACATATGAAAGGGTAATACATTTAATGCAACGTGTGCGTCAAGAATACAATGGATAGTTGAACAGTTGTCCGTCTGATAATTAATGATACGGCCGAGATGTAGTTCGGACCGCCTTAGTTGCTTGTTGATCAAGAGTTCCTCGGAGTAGTTAGAGTACCTCGGTGCGTTGGAGTTCGGAAAGAAACATGGCTGGTCGGGAAATGATCTTCCTCGCTGCTATTGTGCCACGTAGATTGACACGTGTCTTCGTGTTATTCGTCCATATCAGCATATTAATTTTGGTATCAACAGTTATGTTCTGTAATATTGGTTCTGCACTCCTCCAAATTCTGAGAAAAGATTTTCTTAATTAAAAAAATCTTAAGCCGATAAGTCACTAGAACAATATTGGCATGTTGTTAGAATGACTCTACATATGTCATTCGAATGAGATACACATGTCATTAGAACGACTAGCTAATGTCATTTGAACAACAGTAAATGTCGATTGATCTTCTAAAAGTCAAGGGAAATATCTACACAACTCTAAAACGAGTTTAACTCAGAAAAAACAAAGTTAACTTCAAAAAAAAAATTAAAACATTTTTAAATCATTTTTAAACAAAATAGCATCCTTAAAATATTTTTTGAGTCCTATAAACATTATGCGTTCATACCTAAGAGTATCTCAGAATTCAATATGATATGAAGACGTGAAACATGAACCAATAAGCACGGCACGATCTATCATTGAAGCTTGTCCTCTACGTCTTCAACCAACACATCATGGACTGTGTGGGAATTATGACAAGTAAAAATCTATATATGACTCAAACTAGTTTTTTTCTAGAATAATGCCAATACATATAAATTAACACTATTTGGAAATTTGTCCTTACAAATCTCCCCCTTTGGCTATTCCGTGACAAAACTAAAACGGTCAAATGCCTAAGCCGGGTCGTCAAGACAAATGACCTAAATTCCATCCTTTAAACCCCAAAAGAATATACAAGATATGATTTAGTAAATAAATGTCAGACCGGCAGCATAAATTTGTCTCCATGTGATGTAGTCATAAAATCTCCAATCTCTGAATAATCACTACACACACGAAACAACAATTATCATGGAAGTATGGAGATACAAATGATATAAAACCTTATAAAATACCAATATGTAAAACAAACCATTTGTTAAACATGTGAGCAACATGTATTATATCTATTTGTATACATAAAGAATATAGCTCAAACAAATGACATCAACATGTAAATAATATGATCAAAACATCATAAACATATGTGCTCACTAAAAAAAACTCCCATTATTTCACATACCATATATCCCCCTTTTTGTCTTCAAGAGACAACAAGAGAAAAAGATAAACAAACAAATATTTAGAATGAAATAGTCATATGAAGCATATCTAGATAAACATAGTCTAGCCGGCTAATAATAATTATAAGATACCAAATCATAGCTAGCAAACAGTTACACAAATGAATCATCAATATTTGGAACGATGTGACAAAACAAATCAAAGTAGTGTAATAATCAAGCATGAATAATAAAAATCGATTTCAATTCAACTAACAAAATGTACCAAAATAGTGTAATATCATCACATATACGAAGCAGGTATAAAAACAGAACAACGAGTTAAAAAGTCAACTCAAGTCGTTCGAATGACAATGAAGTGTAGTTTGAACGAGACAACATCAAAACAGACTCAGAACAGAAAAAATGAGTTTCTTGCGAACATAGTATCAATGTGCTCAAACATGGATACGAAATTAATGGGCATGAACTAAACAAATGAATCACAATTTGGACACATCAAAATGATCATGAAGCTCTAATTGATAGCTAAATGTTATTAAACTATTTTAGCCATATTTGACAATTAGTATATTGATTTAAATGAATTAAACAAACAGCATGCACACAAGTTCAAAATTTTGACGATTCTACAAATAATAGAGTCAAGATACGATTTTTCAATATTAGGATTTGTGGTGCAACCCCGTTGTTATTTTTCATCCAAACACCCTCATATACTCATATTTATTTTTTTAATTTCTTTTGAGGTTTTTATTTTCTCAACTTAGAGAAATACTATTGGCCCCATTTTGCCATATGTTTCTTTGTATTGCCTTAATTGTTTTTGGGCTCTTTTAAACGATGGTATTCACGGCGATTTTATTATACTCTCGCAACCCTTTCCCATGAACACCCATAATTTTTTCGATATAAGCAATCTCAATCCTCAAGGCAACGGTTTTCACAAGCGCACCTCCTCCTAAGTTTAACTACACAGAGATGACAAAATTGAGAGGAGAGGTTCTGATCAAACTCAAATATGCATGAGAAGTCAAACATTCATAAAAGCTCATGCATATATGTACGATAGCATATATACAAAGACGAATCCAAATAAAAATGAACTTCGAAACAACCCCATTAGTCAATGGTTAAGATCATTCCAAGCATCTATAATTATGGCCAAATGTCCTAGCCACGTAGATAATGAAATGATGGGGCTCCAAGAATACCAATATGACATATCAAACATGTAAACTCACGACAAAAAAATAAATCGAAAATCTTTTTATATTTTTCAAAATATTTTTGACTTAAAAAAATCTTTTTTTTGTATTTTCTCAAAAATATATGAAACCAAAAATCTTTTTGTATTTTTGCTAAATAACACTCAAAAATAAATAAAAAATACAATACAAAGAGAAAAACATTTCATATCACTAGCAAGATATATATCATGAAGCAGAGACTAACATATGACAAACATGGTGAAAGCAATCATCCATAAGAAATAACATGTCAAACATCATTTGCTAACATGTGAGAATCAACCAACCTAGCATTTAGCATCTCCAAAACATATTTTCTAACCCAAACATGTGTATACCTAACTAGAGGGGTTTTGGGAATCGATAAGACACTATGTTTAAACTTCCTAGTGTATTTTCTACGATCATAGAAAAAATTCCTAAGGTGACCTTTCCTACCATAATGTGAACATGTGTAAACTCAACGAGGAACGGGACCTTTAGGTTGACCTTTTCTAACACCCTGGGATGTGGTTGATGCTCTCAAACAAAATACGATTTCGACTTTAACATTCCAAGCACTATAACAAGAGAAGCCACTACCATCAATATTCTCAATACTCGAGTTTTTTAAAGTATTTTTCAACTTCAAAATTTTAGACTCAAGCAAAGAATTAGACTCCTCAAATTTTAGGGACACTTTCTTCGTATTTTCAATTACCTCTAGAAGATTATCTCTCTCCCCCTCAATGTGAGCAAAATTATCCCTAAGAGTCTTCTCACGTGCCTTATAATCATCAATCAAAACACTATCATCTTTGGCACAAACCCTAGCATTCTTTAAGTCCTCTAACTCTTTATCTAAAATAATGACTCTATTATCACTCTCTTTCTTCGACAATTTTAAAGAATTAAATTCATTATTCAAAGCAACAAAATTGTCATGAATGATATCTCTTTGATTTTGAAACATTTGCAAATATCAAATCATATATTTAAAACTATAAAATATCCAATGTTCATCCTTGAGTGCTTCCTTGACATTCTTGGTCTCGACTTTAGATGTGTAGCATACAAAACTAACCACGTTTTCCATTTGAGCAAGAGTCTGAACCCTTAAGGTGGGATCTCCTAGAATGGCAGTAGGATCATGACTCTTTCAAACCCAAGCATGTGTGTCCCCTAAGATAGGAGTAGGATCCACCCTGGGTGTGGGAGGCGTAATGGGATCATCAGTAGGAAGTGCATCCTCGTCACACAAAAGTTTAGCATAAACAAATGCCGGTGGTTTGTCATCTTGCATGGTGATATTTATTGATTCTATAACCTTAGAGAAACTCAGGTTAAAAACCTAATATGATCTACTGTTAGATGAATACCCTAACAATATTCCCTCGTCACTCCAAGAGTCAAACTTTCCAAATTGATCTTTATCCCGTAAGATATAGCATTTTCTCCCAAAGACATAGAAATATGAATGGTTGATCTTCTTTCCATCCCACAATTAATTGGGCATCTTAAGTGTGTGTGGACGAAGGTAAACCTTATTCATCGTATGGCATGCGGTAGACACCTCCTCTACCCAAAATCTCCTAGATACTCTAAGACCTAGAAGCATAGATCTATCCATATCCTGAATCGTCCGATTCTTCGTCTCAATAATCCCATTTTGCTGAGGACTCTTCAAGACCAAAAATTCATGTTTGATCCCGAGGCTATCAAAGTAAAGATCTACTTTAGCTTCCTTAAACTCAGTGTCGTTGTCATTACGCATTTTATTAATGGTGACACCGTGTTGATTTTGTAGGGCACGACACTTCGTCGAAAAAAATTCCACACCATCGAATTTCTCTCTAAAAAAACTACAATCGAGTAACGAGAAAAATCATCTACCATCACGAGGATATACCTCTTACCGCCCAAACTCTCAGTATGAGTAGGACCCATAAGATTCTATATGTATCAACTCAAGCACTTATGAAGTGATATTGGAATTCAACTTCTTGTGGGGGCTATGGACTTGCTTTTCCAACTGATAGGGTCCACAAACTGAAAAAGTCAGCTTTCTAAATGATGGCAAGACACATACTAGGTTCTTTTTAGCTAATCTTTCTAAATACCTAAAGTTCACTTGACCTAGATGTTGATGCCACGGATCCATAAGACTAATCGTGGCGATGTTGCAGACAAATGAGGACTTGGGCACAGTCCCATAGAAATTATCTTCAGTCCTCACCCTTTGTAATAAAAGTTTATCGTCTTGATCATAAACATTATATTCATTCCATCCAAACTTTACTGTAAAGTCAGCATCACACAGTTGGCTAATGCTGAGAAGGTTTGCTTCCAAACCTTTGACGTATAAAACATCCTCTCGCTTAGGAAATCGTGGTATCTCTACTGTACCTTGTCCTATTATGCTAGACCTACTCCCGTCTCCAAATGTGACTTTACCTTCCTTACGATCCTCTAGGTAGTTAAAAAATGAAACGCCATCAGTCATGTGTTTGGAGAACCCACTATTAAAGTACCACTGAGAAGTATTATATTCTTTAAGAGCAACATGAACAACAAGGGCTTTTGCATCGTGCTTAAGTACCCATCTGGTGGAAAACTTATGTTTTCCCTTATCATTGTTGGTTCTAGTCAGGATTCTGGAAGTATCCGTAGATGGAAAAGAAATTCGTTGGAACTCATCTATTAAACTTTGAGATGTGGTAACTAGAAACTCAACCTGATCTCTAAGACTCAAAAAATTTCTAGTGGCACGTGGTGGAGAAAATGTGCATCGTGTCTGACCCAAACTATAACAAAACTCCCTAAGGTGGACTTTTCTTTTTCAATAGGTATAAAAGTACACATTCTTAGGCCAACCTTGGTTTGCTTTTCTTGGTCGAACTCTTCTTTGGGGTTTTGGGTAATGGCCATATGGATTCGTAGTAAACTCAGAAATTGGTTCCAATGTCACATGAGACATGGAAGGACCATCAAAACATATTCCCTACCTTTCACCAAACCCTAAAGCAGGGGCGAGGAGCATCTTTACCATCTTTCTAAATCTTTCCTCTATCTTTACCTTGACCTCCCGAGATCTCTCAAGGTCATGATTAATTCAGGCTACATGGGCTTCAAGTTTCTTCCAAGTGTCTAGAGAGGAATGAAGCTCACTCGTAAGACTAGCCACTTGCTTGGTCAAGTCCCCTTTCTCTTTTTCTAAACTACTCTATCTCTCTCTCTCCAAATAATCTCTCTCTCTTTCTAAACTGACTATATATCTCTCCTATATAAATAGTCTCTCTCTCTCTCTCTCATCTCTCCCAAATCTTTGTCTAAGGCAATGATCCTAAGTATTAACGCTTTGTTACGCTTTTTAGTTTTAAAAGAAACATCATATAAATTAGTGTACGCACGTCATAGGTTACTCTCTCTCTCACTTTCAACAACCTGCCCCTCACTCACATCGCTTTCACTAACGGGGTGTCCCTGTGAAGTAGCATCCTCATCGTCGTTAGGCGTGCAGTTAGTAATCACATGACTAGCCATGAATCTAGTGAAGTTACATTCATGTGGTGACTCGTCTCCAGAATCCACCGACTCGACCTCCCCATCATCACTAAGGGAGGCCTTTTAAGTTGCTTTGCCTTTGCCTTGATGTTTCAACCTAGTAGGACACTCAAATGCCTTATAACCTCTACTGTCACACTCATAACATCTCTCCTCTTATTTCTTAGGTGTGTCCATTTTATCTTTATCATTTATCTTTTCAAAAAAAAAATCTCAAAATTCTTTTTATCTTTAAAATTTCCATTTTTCTTTAATTTGAGAAATTTCTTGAACTTTTTCACAAACTAAGCCAAATCGTCTAAATCAAAAGCAAACTCTGAATCTGAAATTTCTTCCTCTTTTCTCCTAGATGACTTACATCTCTTTCTTACAGAGCCCTCACTCTTTCTAGCCTGGGCTTTAAGTGTTACCCCTTTATCTTTTGATTTTATGGTGTTAGGAAACATGCCAATTTCTTAAATCTGGAGATCTCCGACCAACTCTTTTAGTTTCAGATTACTCAAATTTCCTATCGAAATTGGCACAATGACTTTAGGGATAAAATTCTTAGGCAGTGATCTTTGAATCTTTTTAACTACTCTAGCATCAGGAATGTGTTCACCTAGATTAAAACTAGTGTTTACAATATCAGATAAGCATGCATAGAATTCATCAAAACACTCATCTTCAAGCATGGTGATTGTTTCAAATTATGTAGCTAAATTTTGTAATTTTGATTCTTTGACTGCATTAGTGTCTTAATGGATAATTTGTAAAAGATCCCATACTTATTTAGACATGGTGCACATCATAATAAGCCTAAACTCCTTAGGGGTGTCACGCAAAATTGTATTAAGCCCACGTGAGTTATATGTGCTCCATTTAAATTAATCATCAGTCCATTCAGTCACAGCTTTTAAATTTGTTACGTTTTCTACAGTGACAGTGGGAGGAGTCCACCCTCTTTCACAAATAACCCAAACACGTTCGTTAATGGCATTTAAGTGGGATTTCATAAGGGCTTTCCAATATTTTATATTCTTAATAAAATATCTTTTAAGAAAAAATGATAAAACTCCCTATGAAATGTGGGAAAACAAAAACCAAACTTATAAAAACCTTAAAATGTGGGGGTGTCTTGCTAAGGTTTCAATTCCAGTCCCTAGGAGAAATAAACTTGGTCCATAAATAGTTGATTGTGTTTTTATAGTTTACGCCAAAAACTGTAATGCATATAGGTTTTTGTAATTGATACTAAAAATCAGTATATTGATAAAAATACTATTTTTGAGTCAAGAGATGCTAATTTTATGCAAACAAATTTCCTTTTCAAGTGAGAAGTGAGGGAACTATTAGTTATGTTCCAGTGGGAACTATAGTTAGAAGCGAATCTTCGAATTCAGAAGGAACTGATATAAGAAAGAGTAAAAGACATAGGACACCTACTTGTTTTGGTCCTGAATTCTTAACATACTTAATGGCACTTTTTGTGAGGCCACGTCCTCACCTGATTCTATTTTCTGGAAATAAGCTATAAATAGTGAATATGATATTATTATTTCTAACAACACGTGAGAGTTATTTGACTTGCCTAAAGGATGTAAAAATATTGGGTGCTGATGTACCTATATAGAGCACACCTAGGGTTTGCTTTTTGAGCTTTAGCTATATAGAACTTCATCTAGTTGGACTTGAATTTTGACAAAATATTTTTGTAATTTAGGATTGAGTGTCCCCATATCGACGCCAAGTTCTCCTTGTCCATCTACATCAAATGAGTACTCAATTCAGACCGCCCTCTCAGAAAAAGGTAATTTTCAGTTTCTATGGCTCATAGGAATTTCCTGTCACGTAGGACACGACATCACGTTGCATTTGCATGTCGTTTATCATATCGTATGATAATGTTGAGTTATGTCATAATAAGATTTTTTTTTTATTTCAAAAAATTTATTTGAAATTTTTATATGAAAAATATTTCTTGGAAAATAATGACATTAAATATTTTTTAATAAAAGTTACATAATAAATTTATGAAGTTAAAAGTATTTTTTTTTGGTATGATATATGCATGTGCGTGTAATATTATATGTCCGATATTATATATATTATATATATGCGTATGTGCGCATGATATATATTTATATAGTATGCGTGGTCATTTTAGTAGCCTTAAATGTGCGTACCATATTGTTTTTATATATTAAGTACATTCTAATGTATGTTATATTATGTTATCATGAGCTTTTAAAAGCTTTTGGTTAGCCCATGCCGATTTGACCCAAGGCTGACACTTATTTGTGAACAAGATTCACAGTTTACATCTTGAGAGTTTTATGGCCTTATAACTGTTGGCATGTTTATATATATATATATATATATATATATATATATATATATATTATATTGATTTATTGTTTTAGTAGAAGTATATTAGGTGACTCCTAGAGGAGTCCATCGTTTTTCCCGGGGAAGGGTTTTTGCGACATTAAATAAACACAGTTGTGACACCCCGCCTAATTAAATACCGGGTGATCACTCCTTTATTAAATTAAATCAAGGTGAACAGTTAGTTCATTCTCAGCATCACTGTCGTAAAAATATATTTTCCAATTTAACACCCTACTTAATTAAGCTAAGTGTCAAAACCATTTTTTTTAACATTTCTTTCCAAATTATTTTTAAAGAAAAATTATTTATTCATGAACAACATTTCCAATAAGTAAGAATCATACCACAAATATTCTAGAACATAATCCAATTAATTTAACCATACAACATTCCAAATTCCAACATTTAAAACTTATAGTAAAACATTCATGCTGAATAAATCCCAAAGAACAGTACTAGAAATAACTGAAATACAAATGTCCCAATAAAACAGATAAATAGTGGAAAGGGCGACACATGCCCCAATATCTGATAATGGTAGGAGTGGAATCAAGTAAAATGAAATCGTCTAAGCAAGTGGCCTGCAACTCCCACCTAAGCTGCAGCACGTTCCTTCCAAGGGATCCTAAGCAAGACGCCCCGGTGGCTGGGAACCTGTAATATATATATATATATATATACAAGAGAAAAGAGAAATAGAAACGGGTCAGAGCCCGATAGTGTGTATGATTTAAAATTCGTTTAGCAAGTATTTAAATTGATACAGGCCAATGCAACAACATATTAGTGCGACACTCTCTTGAGAAATTCTCACCTCTCTTCTAATGTGCACGCCTATCGTACGAACCTTCCCACGGATTATCTATCATATATCGCACTAATCTCCCCCAACGATTTATCTTATCTTAGGTTATTCGCAAGATTTAAAACTGAACAACACAATTGTTTACAAAGTAAGATTTCAATTTGTAATCAAAGTTCTAATTTTAACTTTATTATTCAATAAAGATTTCCAGAGTCATATTATACTTTCTCAAAACAAGTATTTACAATTTGAGTCATCAACCACGTCCTACTTATCAAATCACAGTAGGCAATTCCAAATTCCAGAATCTCATATATATATATTAACTACTCGTATAATATATATTATAACAGCACCCCCCATAAAAACTATGGTGCGGGCATACTCTACTATCCAAACCCCATATCACTCGTATTAAGGCGAATAAAAATTCGGAATCACTCTCGAATTGTATTAACATATACACAAACAATATTGATGCGAAGCATAGATTCCAAGTCTCTAAGAGGAAAGCACATACCCGCGTCTCTTACGACCGTCTGAACTATCATTCCAATAGCCTGTACCAAGGATATCTATCTCCTAGGGCACGATTCAATATCCCCCATAAGGAAACACAAGATAAGATCATCCCAACGCGGCAACCTCAGGGATAGCAAGTAGCGTGGGTATGTTTTTCACACATAGATAGTTTATGCAAAAACAGTCATATAACTATACTAATATTACTATATCAATATTAGGTATATCTCGATCCCATAGTTACGACGTTATCCTTATTTTCACATTATTAGTATCACGCTTAACGATTCATCTTTCACTTTAATTCGAAGTATTAATCCAACTTACTACGTAACACTCATGGACTCTCTTCTCCCAAGTATAAATTCAATAGGAATTCATCTATTTTCCGTCGTAATCATTTTTACGTAATCTCTCCCTTTAATACAAGATTTCATCGTCCCTTATGTAATTTTCCCAAAAATACAATTCTCGTCTCATATTAAAAGTCCCAAAATTATTCATATGTTGTACTGGTCTTCCATATCTCCCAAAACATTTTATTAAGGATGTCTAAGAATTATTTCACAATAAATTAAATTTAACTCATTTAGAAAGGGAGAAAGGAGTCTGTTAGGAGGGGTCGATCGATCGAGGTCTGGGGCTCGATCGATCGAGCCTTCGATCGATTAAAGCTCTGGGCTCGATCGATCAAGTAGGTATGCAAAATCTGCAGATTTGTAGTTACGGGTTTCATCTTCTAACCTTCACCAATTCCATAGTTTTCATATCCAATCGACCCAAAATTTATACTACTAACATTATATCATCATATTATGAAATTCTCACGTAAAGCATGTAGATTTCTATTATATAACATGGATTAACAAGCCCCAAATTCATATAAAACATCAAGAACCCTAAAAGTTCATTAATATGGTTCTAATCCATCTTTTCCAGAATATTCTTCATCTACAACCTCATAAATTAGTGGTTTAATCCTCTACATGTTAAGGGGTTTCCAAAATAATAATTAATCCATCACTACATGCAATTTCCTATCTCATATCTTTGGTTTTCTTCCATAAAAACTCATTCTAATTACGCCTAAACTAATATGAAAGATGCATCAACGAAATAAGCAAGATAAACGCTTGCCTGGGATTTTTGGTGTTCTGGTTTGGTGCCAAATTCGGTGTGGTTGCATTCCCCGTCTCGCGATCTACGTGTTGGTGGTGGTGGCGGTGCAAACGGATGAGTTTTGAGCCTTGGAATGCCTTGAGAGCTCTCTCCTCTCTTCTCCAATGGCCATTCTAGAGTTTTGAGTTTTCTATCCCTAGATGACTAACCTAAATGGCTGATATAGGTTATTAATTTTCAATGGTTTTAATTACCCAAAAATGTGAAATGTCTAAAATGCCCTCCCGGGGTACTAATTAGGCCTAAAAACGCCCCGAGACCCAAATCAAACCCCCGGGTACACTTTTCTGACTATCTCGACCCTTCTGGACGCGTTGACGCACTCAAAATGACCATACGAACAACTTATAAAATATTCACTTTTATTTAACAATATTTAGTCCAGACGCGACACGGGCGCTAACCGACTCAAATTTCCAAAATTGTCATTTTATTCACTCGTGACATTCAATATAACCAATATTATGTATTACTTTGCTCATTAGTAATATTCAACAGGTTTCTCATAGTTACTAACTCTCGTCATGTTAATAATTATAACATAATTAATTTCCAGATTTATATTAAATAATTCACTCACATTAAATTTAATAAATCCCCAAACTAATATCGCATAAAAATACGGGGTATTACAACAGCGTGCTGTATATTTTTTGTTTATCACCTCACATGAAAAAGTAGGCTTAACTAAATAGAAACTCGCCTAAAATTGAATTAGATATTATTTTTGTAAATCACCTTGATTTAACAAGATAATAATTTGGACTGTTTATTAACTTTGAAAATCAAATTCATTTTCATTAAGTTAACAAATTAAGTAAAAGTTTAATTTGGTCCCCTTTGCATAATTCATATAAACTCGTAGGTTTAAGGTGTTTACTCAACAATAAGTTTACTTCCGCATATAAAGTCTTTGAGCATCGACCCGCATTGCCGGGGTCACTACAGCTGCCAATGGATATTTAAAAAGAAATTAAAAATTGATGATTACATTGATAAATTTAAGGCAAGATTAGTAGCTAAAGGCTATAGGATAAAGGAAGTAATTTATTTCTTTGACACTTACTCGCCTATTACTAGAATTACAACTATTAGACTTTTAATTGATTTTTCTTCATTACATAATATGACAATTCATCAAACGGATGTTAAAACGGCTTTTCTAAATGGAGATCATAAATAAGAAAATGATATGGATCAACCCGAGGAATTTGTAGTCCAAGGGTGTAGACTTAAAAAATCATTATATGGACAAAAACATGCTCCTTACGTAGAAAAATTTGATCTATCAACGATATCTATTGGTTTTAACATTACTGAAGCAGATAAATGTATTTATAGAACATTTAAAGAAAATTCTTGTGTGCTTATTTGCTTATATGTGGATGATATGCTTATTTTTTACACTCATATCGCACTACACCAAAAATACCAATTTGGCACACCCTGATATTAAAAATTTGGTACAGTTTTAAACTGTGTCAAATTCTGGCACGGTTTAATGACAATTTGGCACACTTTAAAATAGTGCCAAATTTTGGCACTGTTTTAAACTGTTCCAAAATTAAGAACACTTGACTAAAATATAAAATACCTTAAAATTTTGTCTATGTTTAGCTTCCCTCTTCTCTCTCCTCCCTCGCCCTTGAAAATAAATGACGAATAAAAAATTTAGTATTTTGTCGAGGAAGGCAAGTGGAGGAACAAACAATTGATTAACATATGAACACGGTTGGGTCCAATTAGTTGTATCATTTTTAATGGGATAAATCCTAATGAGTATTATGGAAATAAGAAGATAAAAGAATATGGGGAAGAAAAATAGGATCGTTCTAATGACCATATGTCGTTCGAATGAGATGTAAGGGTCGCGAGAAGCATAGTTCGAACGAGCATTTGAACTAGGTGTTACAGTAATCAAGAACCAAGTTGCATGAAGGTCACGGGAACCCAAATTCCAACGAGAAGAGATGTCGTTGAACGACATCTCACGTCGTTCTAAAGACATCCCGATAAAATTCTCCTTTGATTTGTATCGATGAGCTGGAACGTTTATGACCCTTGATTATTTGAGCAGATGAAAAAATTTGGGGTTTGAGCTTGGAGAAGCTTATTTAGGGTTATGTTGGGGTCATTTGTGGGGAGAAAGAAGAAGAAGAGTTAGGGAGAGTGGAGGGGGACTCTTCCACTATTTTGGTTGCCCACCACCAAACACCACCATTTTCACTATGAAACCACCATAGTAAAGCCTCTAAACACCTTAGATGTCCATATAACCCTGAACAGAAAGTTGGGTTGAAGAAGATGTGCATAGATTTGTATAAGGGTTTGAAGGGGGTTATCTTAGAGGAAGAGGGAACATTTCTTTGTGTGTTGTTGGAGCTTTCGTGGGAGTTTGGAAGGAGGGCTTTTGTGACTCCCTTTAAGGCCACCTTTGGAGGTGAGGGAGTCACCCATATTCTTCCCCACCACCGCCATTTTTGAATTTTATTGAGGTGGGATTTACTCACCTTGATCTAGATTTATTTATGAGTATAGTTGTAGTTAGTTATTTACATATATTAGGCTTAATATATGTAGGATTTGTGAATAACTTGCATTCATGAGATAAACTCGTGGGTCTTCATGATTTCATGGGTAAATGGATTTCAAAGAAATGTTTTAAAGTGGGTTTTGAATTAACTAATATTTAAGATTACTATTTCACACAATTTGGGTATAAAAATGTGTAAGAAAATGGCTATAAGGCGTTTATGGGTTTACTAATTGCATCCTTAACGTTATGAGTAGAAAAGGGCATTTAAAAGATGGTTTTAAATTAGTCCAAAAGGTATTGAATTTTAAGAAGACTATTCATATATATATATATATATATATATATATATATATATATATATATATATATATATATATATATATATATATATATATATATATATATATATATATATATATATTATGAAGTAAATGTGACACCCCGACTAATTAAATACCGGGTAGCTACTCCTTTATTAAATTAATTCAAAATGCCAAGTTGGTCCAGTTAATAGCATCACTGTCGAAAACATTTTAACGATTACTAACCACCTAGTATTTAAAAAGTAAGTGCCAAATTTTAATTAAAGTCTGATTAACATGCAACAAGTGTAATAAAGAATAATAACACCTTTCACCATAATGAAGTAAATAGAATAACCATCACATAACGTAAATAAAGTCTGGAGGAAACTCCTCACTACAAATCCCACAACTGATAAGTAAACCGAAAACTAAAACAATACATGCCAAAGTCTGAAAACTATAATGGAAATGTAACTCTAATAGAAATGGGCAACATGCCCTACAACTGATAGATAATGAATCTGGAATCCAAGTGATAGAAGCGTCTACAAGCAAATCCCTGTAGCATCCACAAACAGCTACATCTCGTCACCTGAATGAGTATCCTACGCATGGTGTCCTTGTGGCTGGGCACCTAAAATGGTTTTACAAAGAAAAATAGATTTGAAAAGCAAACGGGTCAGAGCCCGAATGTGGAGTTATATTTTAAAAACCTGCAAGTGCTTTAAAAACATTTAAAACCTTAAATGCAAAGTACATGTTAGGACGTGCACTCACATGATATTCTCACCTCTCGTCTAACTGTGCACTCCTAACGTAATTACCCATCTACAACGACACAAACCACTAGCTAAGTGACATCATCTCTAGCTAGACTATCATATGTCCTCCCCATATTACTCGGTTCTATTAACATTATAACGCTCGTAATTAAGTAGGGTTTAACGTAAACTCAGATGCTCAATATGCAATATATATCACTATCAGTTAACTCGTTATATTTCTCGAAACAATATCGTAACTATATTCACAAAAATAACATGAAGGTTCCCATTAATTAAGTGTATATTATTCACATCATAAATATACAATACAAGCACCCCGAGAACTAAGCTGCGGTGCACACATACTCTGCTATCCATCCCGGTACATCACGTACATAAGGATTACATATTCCGAATCTCTCACGAATAGTTCAGAGATAACAACATCACAAATAATGGAGGCGAACACAGTCACATCACATGGGTCACGCACATACCTACGCTCCCACGATCAGCGGACTTATTAATATCCCAATAAGTCTTTCTATGACCTATGTTCATCAAGGTAACCAGTCTAAATCCGGGCAACACAAGGATCAGAGGGCCCTAAGCGAAAGCAAACCTCCCGTGATAGCAAGTATGGTAGGTATGTCATACACACAATTCATATACCAATACTAAGTAAACACACGTCTTAGTAATCCCGTAGTTTAATCGTAGTACATATCGCATTCTCGTACTAACTTATAATTATCACAATTTATACTATTCCGGTTTATAATCATACGCGCCATAATTTATTCTCTCGCCGTAGTAGACACTCACATCTCAACCCAAACCGTCCATTTGATTTAACTCTCGTAAATAATTTGCTTCTCATAAATACCCAAAAGTCCCAATTCTATCATTACATCATCATCGGAATGTTATCTATATCCTCGAACAAATTTATGGGACTCCAAAAATCAAAACAGTCTAAAAAGGTCCAGACTGCCAACTCGTTAGAAGTCTCGTTCGAACGAGACTGTTCGAACGAGATTCCTCTGTCAACTCGTTAGAAGTCTCGTTCGAACGAGACTGTTCGAACGAGATCCAGTTCGTTCGAATGAACTGTACCTTCTAACGATATCTCGTTCGAACGAGATTATCGAACGAAGTTCCCTTTCGTTCGAAGCGACTGGTCAATTCATTAGAAGCTCGTTCGAACGAGTTCGTTCGAACGACCTGGGCAGGGGCTTCTAACGACCTACCAGTTTCATCCCAGATTTTTCTAATTCTCGTTTTTCACCATTTTAACTCCTCAAATCTCTTCTAAACTAAGTTCCAACAATCGTTTTAAGGTCTCTAAACAACCCTAAACATATTATAATCACATCCTAACACATTTTGAAGGATTAACTTACCCTAACATCGATTAATATACAAATCTCTACACTTTTTCCCCAATTTTCTCAAGAACATGAACCCTAAAACTTGTATTCATCAATAGCCCATTCTAAATTCGTCTTTGTTACATTCAACATACATTAATATCATAATAATCATCTCTATGTGATTCTACATGCAATTTGTCCTCAATATTCAAATCCTAAGTCCAATTAACATGGGTTTTTCATTCATCTTCCAAGAACAATTTTAATTCTTCAATTTTCTAACATGGAAAGAACATTATCTGAATTTAAATATAATTAAATCACTTGCCTTGATTGTCTCTGAGTTTGGTGTAGGTTTGATGAAGCTTTTCTGTAGAATTTCTTCTCTCTCCAAGCTTCTTCTCCAATGGTGGCTATGGTGGCTAGGGTTTGCTTTGGGAAAGTTGGAAACCTAAATGATAACCTTTGTAGCTTAATGGGTTAATATGGGTTGGTTAGTGGGTTTAGTGGGTTAAATCCACATCAGATTAAGACTCCCAATTTTCGTCATTATTAATTCCTCAAAATACAAAATTACCAAAATACCCTTTAAGTTGCCGGTATGGCCTAAAAATACCCCGGAATCCAACCTACACCCCCGGCTAGTGTTTTCTGACTATCTCGACCCTTCCGGACGCGTTGGCGCACTCAAAACGACCATACGGTTAATAGAATTTAAATGCACTTTTATAATCAAAATAATACACCGTGACGCGGTGGTCTCACGCGTCTCAACAAAATTTCTAAAATGTCGTATATAAATCTCACGACAAATTTTTCATAATTCAATATTCATATAAAACATGTATGCACATAATCAAATACCAACTCGCATCTCGTTAGTATTTTTAACCCGGATTAATTTCCAATTAATACGTATTTAATTAATTAATCCCAAAAAATAAATATAGCCAAAAGTACGGGGTATTACAGTAAAATGGTTTAAATGTGTGTTTTAAAGGAAAGAATGTGGTTTCCAAGATAGGTGATGCCTTGAGCTTCTTTATGCCATTTTGTAACTTGAATATATATTTTCTGCTTTAAATAAAGAGTTTTATATGTGAAGGAATGTTTTCATTTTAAATAGGTATTTTAAAGTGTGTAAACTAATCATAAAGAAATAAAGTGGGTTTAATGTGTAAACATGTGAAACTAGGGTCTTCATGCAAATAGTAAAAGTAAAGAAGGGTAAATGTCAAATGAATGGCTTAGTAGCTGTTGAAATGAAAATTGTCAAATTTAAAGTGTATTTGTCGAATATGTGGAAAATGAGCTTTTAATATATAAAATGCATGAGTTTATATATTAAAGGTGTGCAAATTGTATAATGTAAACGCTGGGTAAAGTATGCTAGTAAGACAAGTGTCTTTGAAGGATTAAATTTGTTTAAGTATTGAAATAACAACTTAAACTACCTTTTTCGAAAAATGATATTTCTTAAAGGACCAATTGCAAGTTTTGGTAAATAAAGGGTAAATTGGTAATTTACTTAAAGTGTGACATTTTTATAAAGTAAAAGTGTCGAAGAATGTTTTACACTAGCGAGTGTAAAAATATATTAAGTCCTAAAGGGGGGATTATTTTGGGTATAAAATCAACATGCGTGTGAAATAAAAAGGACCTAAAGACAAAAGAAATAATTTACCAAGTGTTAATGGAAAAACGGATTGTTAAGTTCTGTCTTTTAGCTTCGGCACATAAAAGTTGAATAATGTTAAGCACATTGAAAAGATAATGGGATATTCAGATGATGTCGGAGAAATAATTAAGGTGGGCATGACGTCCCTAGTGGTTAACGACCCCAAAGTAACTGCAGTAGCATATGGAGGTGGAGACCGGTGGTGAGAGGCCACGAAGTCCGTGGTTGTTGGCTAAATCTCAAAGACAATGATGAAATTGGGAAAATGATAAAATTGAGTTGTGATATGGAAATAACCTAAGATGAGTAAATGTTTAAGGTTCCAGTTAACATAATGTGGACAAGTAAATTGAGAATAGTGGTTAATGTCCATAAGAAAAGTGAAATGGCTAAGCTAGGTGACTTAATGTGTAGATGATCTACCTAATGAGGTGTAAGCCCATAATAACACAAGTGTTCATGTTATATAAGGTTTTCAAAGTTAACAAACATTCCCTAACATTACATACACGTGTGTTAAAATAAATTCTTAAGTAATGATTAATGGTTAGGGTGTGAGTTAATAAACATTGAACAATAAATGTTTGAAAGTGAATGAAGGGCTTTTCCTAAAAATTGGAAATTGTTTAAATGAATGAGCTAATGGGATAAGTATGCTAGTTCTAAGCATAAGACACAAAATGATTATTTTGTATGGCCAGGGAGGACAAACGGTAACAAAAACATTTTCGAAATAAAACGGTTTAATACATTGGGACATGTATTTCCAAAAGTATATATGTAGATATGTACGTATTTTTACGTGCATATGATTATAGCGTGTGAGTGTTCTTTTTGTCGTTCGTTTCTATACTGCACTATATATAATCCCACTGGGCATTTAGCTCATATCCCTTCTTTTGTTGTGGCAAGTTACATGTTGTTCCGTACTTTGAGAGCGTTATATAGGTAAGTAGCTATTGATTTTACAATTAACATCTCTATTTACTTGGCCTTGGGGGCATTTCCCTTGGTCCCTGTCACATAGTTAATGAAATTTGGAATCGCATGCTAATAAGAGTAACGTTAAACAATAATAATAAATGTACTAGAAACATTATTTAGGTTGTTTCACTGCACTTCATAATTAACGTACAAACCGGATGGGGTTAATCCTTTATTAACTCTTAAATATGGGTTAAAGCGATACAACTTGGTATCAGAGATTTAGGTTCAATGTTCCTTTTCGGTGTGACGTCGTGAGGTCGGTATCGGATCTTCTCGACGTCGATGTTGGTTTGGGCCAATCACGCTGAATTAGTGACAATTTAGGTTCATTGTAATACCCTGTATTTTTATGGCTTTTAAAATTGGGGATTTATTAAATTTAATTGAATTATTAATTTAATATTAATCTGGAATTTTATTTAAAAATATTTACTAGCGTGACGAGAGTTAGTAATTATTAGGAATTTGTTGAATATTACTAGATGAGTAAAGTAATATATGAGATTAAATTTATTAAAGTTGTCACGAGTGGATAATATGGCAATTATGGAAATTAAGTCGGGACGCGCTTGTGTCGTGTTGGGACTAAATTATTATTATAAAAGTGAATAAATTATAGGTCACTTGTATGGTCATTTCGATCGAGCCAACGTGTTCATAAGGGTCGAGTTAGTTAGAAAAGTGTACCCGGGGTTTAGTTTGAGTCTCGGGGTGTTTTTAGGCATAACTGGCATCCCGGAGGGTATTATAGTCATTCTGTATTTTTGGATAATTAAACCCACGAATTTTCCTAAGTTATATCACCTATTAGAGATGAGCTTTTAGGGTTAACAACCACAAAAACATAGAACGACCATTAGAGAAGAAAGGTGGAGATCTTTTCAGGAATTGATCACAAACCGTAGCACCTATTTCAAGATTAACAGCATCGGGGTATAGATCGTAAGACGAGGAACGCAGCCATATCCTTATCACAACAAATCAGACCTTCAAATCCCAGGCAAGTAGCTATCTTTCTACTTTTCTAGTTAATGTTTCACCCATATTATAATAGTATTGAAAGATATATGTTTCATATGAGAATTTGATGATTTAGGGAATTTAAATCACATGCTTTAGAGGAGATAAATATATTCTGGAAATCTTAACATATGTAGAGCATTACCCACGAAATTGTATTGGTTTAGAAGTGAGAAATCTCGATAAATAATTGAAGATTGGAAATTTAATGTAAAACTAGGGTTCTTGAATATTATGATGAATTACCCATTTAATTCGATAACTTTGATGAATTTTCACATGATTTACGTAGAAAATCATGTATATAGGTATATATAATCGGTAGTAAACTTGTTTGGGAGTTTGGGAATCATTAATGGCGTTTCGCAGGAAATTCTTGGATGAAACACATAGGTCAAAATTTCAGTTTCTAGGCAAAGAACTGATTTGATCGATCGATCGATCGACCTCCTTTCCTCGATCGATCGACTCCTCCTAGAAAATTGCATGTTTTCCCCCTTTTTTTAATCCAGATAAAATGCGTACGAACCCTTGAATATCATTTAAAAAGTATAATGGGTCATGAAGAGGACCAGTAGGGTCTAAGTAGACTCCGTTGAGTGAAACTTTCTGTGGGATGAATTTTTGGGTTAACGGGGGGTTTCATCACATATTGGAAATTGTGGGTACGTTCACTAAAGAATTGAGAGACTCGTGAAAGACTTAGACCATAATGTTAGAGATGGTGCACCTACTGAAATTATCTTTAGTAAGAGAGAATACTTCGAGAGATGAGAAGTAAGTGTTAATTGGGTAAAATTGAGAATAAAATATAAGAATCCTTTATGTGAGATAATTGGGTAAAATTGTACTAAGTACGGTTAATAATTATTATTATGGGTCATGGGCGAACCTAATCGAAAAATATGAATATTTATATTTATTTTCGTGTGACTGTGTGCATATACTAAATATTATATTTGTGAATAATCATACCCGCGCTACTTGCTATCACGGAGGTTGTCGCGCCGGGACAGTCTTATCTCGATGGTACCTTTGTGGGGAATATCGACTTGTACCCTAGAACATAGGATTCCTTGGTACATGCTATCTGAGAATGATAGTCAGGCGGTCCTAAGCGACGTGAGGGGTATGTGTTGACCTCTTAGTGACTTGGAACTATGTTGCGCCTCCATTTTGTGTGTATTTTGTTAATATAGTTCGATAATGATTCCGAACTAGTATTTCCATTAGTACGAGAGATACGGAGACTTGATAGCAGATTATGTCAGCACAATAGATTTTATGTGGGGTGTCGTTAATATATATATTTTATGAGTGATTAATATATATATATATATATATATATATATATATATATATATATATATATATATATATATATATGGAAATCTTCTACTGTGCATATCAGTAGTTAAGTATTGAGTAAATGCTCCAAACTTTATAGTAAGTGTTCAAGAACTTTGTAACTGTACTGAGATATTTGAAGGAATGTAAGTAATCATAAAGAGATTGATTGCTAAACTAGATATCATAGCCTTGTTAATTCTCGAAATAAAACTTAATGGGGAATAAGTTAAATAGACTTATGAAATTTAGTATTACGGTAGGCGTTCACACTAGATGAGATGTGAGAATTCTCAAGAGAGTGTCGCATACTAAAATGGTTGTTACATTTGCCGGTAAGCATTTTAAATACTTGCTAAACTATTTTAAAACGGTTTTAGACGCGGGTTCTAACCCGTCTTCTGTCTTTTTTCTCTCCCTTGTATATATATTTATATATTACAGGTGTGTCAAGCATACGTTCTTTGGATTGGACATGGTGCAGCTTATGTGGGAGTTGCAGGCCCTTACTTTAGAAGACCTCTTTATTGATTCAGTTCTTGTTTTAGTTCTTCATAGTTAGGGCATGTGTCACCTGATTTCCTATTCCGTTTGGATTTTCCAGAGATTCGTATTTATTTATATTTCCATTATTCAGTACTCATTGGGAGATAAGTCTTGTTCGTATGATTTCCTTTATGGTTCTTTATCTTGGTTTGGTTAATTTAGATGGCTTAATTCTTTTGTGTTGATTTCCATCCTTATCATTTTTGGGATACTTAAACTGATGATTAATTAAAAATGTTTTCTTGTTACAATTTAATAAAATGGAAATAAGACTTTTAATTTTTTGAAACCTAGTTTAATTATTTAGGGTGTTTAAATTGGAAATATTTATTTTGCGACAGTGATGCTAAGAATGAACCAACAGTTCACCTTGATTTTTAATTTAATAAAGAACTGATCATCCGGTATTTAATTAGGTGGGGTGTCGCATTCGTATCCTCGATGGTTAAGTCAAAGGACATTAGCACGATGTGCAACTTTTGTGAGATAGTAAACAGCGAAGCTAGTAGTCCCTTTATGTTCCATAGCGTTTTTGATATAGATGTGTTGGTAGTTCTTTGGTATCATGGTAGGCGGATAGTGACAACATCATGATCTCTTGGGTGATATTTATTATGTGGAATATTTTATTGGGATAGTATCCTTAGTGGTAATAGCAACGTCGAGTGGTTTTCATTGTGACCTAGCTGTAAAGGTTGCATATTTCATTAATGGAGATTAGGTGACTGAGTGATGTTCATAAGTGCTAATTTTATGGTGGGAACGTATTGGGTCCCTTGGTTGAGGATTTGGGTTTAGTGTATCTTGATTATAATGTGAGTCTAGATAATCATTACGATTGAGGCAACTTAGGGGTGAACCAATAAATCTTGGTGACCTAGAATTAAGAACTACCGTTATGATGTTCTAGGATAGGATCTCTTGTGGCGTCATTAGGGTGAGCATCCTCTTAGGCAATACATGACGTCCTACATCCTACCAAAACTCAAGAAGTGTTAAATCATTATTTTAGAGATGATATTGTGGTATCAAGTAATAGGATCCATTGTGGCGTCTGTTGTGTGGGACTTGGCGCTTATAGTCAATACCCGATGTCCCGTATCCTACCAAAAAGTAGAGTTTTATTAGTTTGTAAATTATCACAATTGTATGGTATAGACTTAGAAAGACAATTTAGTTGTCATGGTTGAAGACTCGTTAGGGATCAAATGATGTAGACTACTGAATTTAACTGTGGGTTGACATTTTAGGTAAGTGTTTGGGTTGCATTAGGCACTCTTTAGAAATAAGTAGTAGGGTGGGTTGATAAAATTGACCTTGGGATAGTAATTTGGATAGACATGTAAATCAGTAATAATGATTCCTTGAAGGAGTATATCGAGTACTAGGTAGTGAAATGTTAATGCATATGGAAGAAATTCCTTAGTAACAGTAATATTAAGGTTGAGTAAAGTGCATCATAAGGAGGAGGATGCCTCTCCATGAACCTTTGGAATTTTTTATGATGTTGGCGGCGTATCCTTTCGGTTGGTGTAACACGTAGAGTATAAGATTAATTCTATAAGGTTACGAGTTGGTGATCGTGATCAATTTTTATATAGGATTCCGCCATAACAAGTCTTACACAAGTATGTATATGTCCACTTTAGGGAATGATTAAATCGTTGTCTTTTTCGTGAAACATTTGGGAGAATCATTGCTGTGTCGAGGTTAATGTGGTGATATACATTTCGTGTTAGTAAATTTGAGGTTAGGTAGCATAGGTCACAATAAGACTTATGATTTCTCATAATAGATGTGTAAGCTATTAGAGAGATGGTTGGGTTTGATGGCCATCACCCAAGAAGAATTCGAGTAACATTGTTGCTTCGAGGATTATGTGATGATGGTAAATTATTGATAATTGTAGTAGGTTCAAGTCATGTTGACTTATGGGAGTGCTTTGAAGTTAGTAACACGACTTCTTTTTATATGCATGAGGTTAGATATCACGTGTTGATATTGTAGAAGCCTAGGTACGATGGTTCAGTTATTGGCGATAATCCGAGAGATTTAACTCTGCCTTGATTTAGGATTTCTATGCTTAGTAGTGTTAGATCAAGTAGTATTGATCCTAAGGAGGGAACTCTGGCACCTCAGTTTCTCGAAGGAATCAATTTTGTGTTCTGTTTGTTTGGCAAGGATTGACGAATCACGATTAGGAATCGTATGGGTTAATGAATCAAGTCAGGGTATGTGGAAAGGCTAAGCCTTTAGTGGATGCCACTGAGGGTCATAGATTTCAAGGGTACATTATGGGTTCGTAATTCGTGTGGCGCAATTCACTGTCAGAAATTTATTGTTTTCTTTTGGCATGGAGGTCGCCTTATTCATTGCATTCCTTGTTCCTTCTTTGATCCCAGTACTGGGAGGTCGTTGATAAGTTGTGGTTAGGGTGTAGCACGGCATAAGCTCAGTAGGGATGCGGGATAATCCAGTTGTGGTTGATACATCACGATATATGAGTGTGATCTTCTCTAGAAGTACCAATATTCTACACTAGTTGTGTGTTCACTTGGCCTCGCATTTTTTGCATATAGTTGAATGTGTTAACTAGTTGTTTTTCTTTACGATAACATGTTTCATTATATCTAGTTACGACTTCATTGTGTGTCTCAAGGTTATGACTTGAGAATGTTGTGAGTATTTAAACTTGATAAAGTGTTAGATGTTACTGTTTTAAATTTGTTTAGGAGTGTGTTAATTAAAGATGAAATCGTTGATATATATGTATGTTGTGACACTTAGGATGACCTTAAGTTAGCGTAAGGATATTATAGGAGATATAGTTCGGGTAAATTAATAAGACTAGATGACCATCTCATGATTAATGATGTGATGACTAATGATGTCGATGATGGGTCAGCCTATGTGATCCAAAGTTACATGAGGAAATGTAGGTTATGAATCCTAGCGTATGAATGATTCATGATAATGAGTTCATTGGTACGATATTTTGCGAGTATCTATTGTCCCAAGATGTTGTTTAAATGGATGAGTTAATCGTGCTTGGGGTTAGTATTAAGTCCTTAGGGTTCACCATGATCGGGTTTATAATGTAATTAATGGAAATAAAATCTTGGGGTTTTGAATATAGTGTTGAGAAGAATCTAGGACTGGAAACTGGCTGAAGATAGTTGGATTCTAGGTTGATGACCAAAAAATTGGAGGATGAAATTTTCTGAGGAGGGAAGAATGTAATACCCCGCCCTAGAAAATAGATGATGAATAATAAATTTTGTATTTTATCGAGGAATGCAAGTTGAGAAACAAACGAATGATAAACATAGGAACACAGTTGGGTCCAATTAGTTGTTTAATTTCCACTGGGATAAATCCCAATGAGTATTATGGAAAGAAGAGGATAAAAGAATATAGGGAAGAAAACTAGGATCATTCTAATAACATCCATATGTCGTTCGAATGAGATGTAAGGGTCATGAAAAACATGAATTGAACAAGAATTCGAATCGAATGAGGTTCAACAATAATGCAAAACCAAGTCAAGAAGGTCGTGAGAACCCAACTTCAAACGAGAAGAGACGTCGTTCAAACAATATCTCACGTCGTTCTAACGACATCCCGCTAAAAGCCTCCTTTGACTTTGATGTGCCGGAAATTTTTTGATCCTTGATTATTTGAGCATATGGGAAAATTGGGGTTTTGAGCTTGGGTAAGCTTGTTAGGGTTTGGTTGAGTTAGTTTTTCAGGATAAATAAGAAGAAAAGTCAATGTGAGTGTCTTTTACTGTAAATAGGGATGATACCCCTTGAGTATTGAGACAAAGAAATACAAAGTTTACATTATCTCAATATTCTCTTCGTGTCTTTTATTTTACCACATGTTATCATCATGAATTGCTCTCCCGCCATTTTAAAATTTCAATATCAATGTCTTGCAGTCATGTTAATCAATTGAAGAAGGTGGTTATTGATTTTAATTTAAAACTCTTGTTTGTTATAATTTTGTGTACAACGATTGTGAACCTCCAAAATCGTGAATTGTTTACATATCTTCACAAATCGAATTCCATCTATGGTTCACATATGTTCTTCCAAGTTCACTTCGTATTGTATATATGATAGACATTCACATAAATCACAACATTTATTTACATTCATCACTATTTTACTCTTTGACGTGCACAAATTTTGTATCATTTATACCTTTAAAATAGGCAACTTTTCATATATTTACAAGCCTAACAACCATGGGCACTTGAGAACATAAACAAAGAGGTGATGCTTGATGGATGGAACTTGAGATCATAAATTGTATTTTGAATATGTCTAAAGGCTTTCTATTGTAAACAATTTGGTTGCCCATAGGAAACTTTTGAATTTCTATATAATAAGAAGAGATTTTTATTGAACTTCTCATTTTAATAAGCTCCTATACCTTTATTTTATTTGTAACTTCACCATAACACCAAGTTTGACCTCATGTAAAGCCATACACTAAAATTAAAGGCAAACATTTATGAAAATAGCTTTTTTTGTACCTTTGACATTGATTTTTCATTGGTCCACATAAGTTATATAATTGTTCAATCAGGTATATGTTAATGACATGATTATTTAGAGATAAATGCATTAAATCTTAGTAGATTTGTGAATCTAATAATGATTTGTTTTATTATTTTTCGTTTAAACACTAAATATTGGGTGGCATAAGAAAATAATCTTAAGTGTCACAAATTTACAAATTGACCTTATGCATTTATGTATTTAAATTCCATAGTCGTTATTATTAGGATGTAAAGTTCCCCAGTATTATGGAAAATTTGGGGGATGAAGTTCCCATGTAGATTTTTTTTAATTTGGGGCTTAAAGTTTCTATATAATTTTTTATTTTAGGACCAAATTTTCTCAATTATTTAAATTTGGAACTAAAAGTTCTCAATTAGTATTAAATTTTGGACCCGAAGTCCCAATATAATATAATTTAAATAAAAATATGAATTTTTGATTATTTTTACAATATAATATGAGAATCTAAAAGTCCCCTAACAATCACTATAATTTGGATTCAAAGCTCCAAATATTTTTTTATTAGAATTGACTTCAAAAAAAATTTGATATTAAAACATGTCTTTTCAAGTTCTTGTCTTTTTATTTTCTTTACTTAATTGACGTATCTTTTTAAATACTTTTCAATGGTTACATTTCTATTTAACCATCCTATTAATGATTTATCGATTAAACCTTTGTCTCTTGACATCTCGCTTCAGTTGAGTATTAAATTATCTTTTTTAATGATATTTACTTTTAACTCATCTTCAAATTCCAATCATGTACTATGCATTTTAGTCCTGAGAATGTGTTGAGAAGTGAAAGAAAAAAGTTAGATTATTATTGATCAAATTTGATATATATATATATATAGCACTTGATTGAGAGATTCTATAACATTGTACCCATAATTAAACCTGAAGTTTTGATACAAAAGGGTACAGAATTTAATGTCCTTTGATATTGACAATATTGAACGTGAAGTTCAACTATTTCAATAGAACGAAACGTTTTCACACATAAATGATAAAACTTAAAGCTTTATATTTCGCATAATTCATGCCATACGATTTGTAAATTATTTCAATTTAGGAGATGAAGTTCTAGGATTTTATTTTATAATTTCTATGATCCTGAAGATTCATATACATATGACGTAAAATAGAACCAGGAATTATACAATACTATATCAAATTATAAGCTTGATATAATAAGAATAACCTAAAGTTATAAATTGATATCCAAGGAACAGCGAGTTCCAAAATCGTAAATTTAGAATTAGAAGCTCCAGCTATTAACTCAATGAAAATGGCATTTAGAATTGAGAATTCACAATTCTTTTTTTACTTTTCGAATGAAATATTTATCATAATTAATTTTTTTGTCATATTTATATATTAGAAACCTAAAGTTTCTTGTTTCAAAGCGTGACATAAATTTTTGATACACTAGTTAAGAATTTAAGGTTCTAACTTTAATTGACTCGTTTTATGTTCTTTAGTTTTATATCTTGATTTCATATTCATATAGTTAAGGTATTTGTGATTAAAGAAAAATAATTACACTATGATCTATAGTATATGCTTCGTGATGATTGAAATCCATCACAATGCATGATTTTTAGACACATATTTCTTTTGTTGAAATTTTATAAACCTAATGTTCTTTATCTTCAAATTTGAAATTATTTTGATATTATTAAGTATTTAAAGAATATTTGTTACACAAAAACTTGAAGTTTGTTTTGACCAACCTATTATTTGAATATCTCATAATTATTCGATAAGAGATTTTTTTTAAATACTTACATTTGTTATGATTGGTCGTAGATTATATTATTATTGTTACATATCTATATATTTGGCCCGCTTTAGATGCTTCACAATCAATCTTGACTCTTAAAATTGGCAGTTTTTGGCAGTCATCATATGATGACATTTGTCTAGCAGACAATGAACAACTTGCACTATTCTAAAAAACGATAAGTTTTTTAGACTTGTTGTGTATTATAATCAAAGTTCAATCCATATAATTAAACTTTCTATAATTATTAAAGGCTCTACAAAGACCTATGTGGTGTGGTCATGTGGTACTCGCCCATTCACACACAATGGTTCGTATGAAAGTGATTCCTGAAGAAGTTCACTTTGTTTTATGGCCATTAGAATACAAGTGTATCATATTAAAATAAAAATGACAAATTCTTTTCAAATTATTTCTAATGTTTGACAAAATAACCATTTCATTATTTACAGGGTTATATTATACAACATTTATTATTGTATAATTTCACTTTGTCATGAGCCTAAAGCTTCATGGTTTAATTATTTTTTATTAAATTATGACTATTTTGGTCACCTTAATTGTTTTCCATAAGCATTTATAATCACAAACGATATATTAACCTCTTTAATGATTTTTTAAGGATATTTATTATTTTAATTAATATGTATATTCACTCTTGTTATCACAAGGGTCTATATATGACGCTTATGATTCACCTTCTATTGAACCATTAACAATTATGGTGTTTATCATATATGGAAATTTTATTTTCATGATACACCATTCCTTCCATTAGGGGGAGACAAGAACATATCTGAAGTGCAAATTATTCTTGAAAAATGACATGAATTATCGTGAAATACTTACAATTAGTCTCATATAATCTCCCGTATCGCTCAATACAAATACAAAGTGAAAAATGATATCAAAAAATTATATGGACTATTTGCAAAATTGAGAACACATTATATAATTCACTTACTTGAGTCTACCTTATATAGGAGTTCCAACTAGTTTGGTGATTGAGTCAAAGTATGATTAGTCATTATGAGTTGCTCCATTCCTAGAGGTTCAAGAAGAAGGAAGAAGAAGAAAAAGAAGAAGAAGAAGAAGAAGAAGAAGAAGAAGAATAAGAAGAAGAAGAAGCAAACAAATCTAAAGCAATCCTTATAGGGAAGTTATTTATATCCTTAAAACCACTAAGAGGATACTTTCACTACATCATATATTTCTCCCATTTGCTTTAATGGTTTTACAACACTTTAAGACTTCTCAAAACTAAATTAATTCAGTTCAAAACATTTCATACAATTTTAGAATAATTTTTTAATTAATTAAAACTTTATTTAAAAAGTGATGTGGGTGAAATTTGAATTTCCAAAAGTTATTTTGTTTGCTGAAATTAGCCTGGGTAGAATATAAAAGCGCTAGAGTCTATAAGGTGTCTGTGTAATTATTTTATAGCACGCGTTTTACTTTCATCATAGCCATACATGTGTTGGTAGCTGGACGGGTAGATTTGTGTTTTCTCATAGACTCAACCTCAATCACCAATCTCAACCCTTGGATTAGTTTTATCAACGGACTGAATGTGTTGTGTTATAATCCCAGTGATTAATTATCATCTAATGATATTCATTCAGTTCACCGGTTGGTTTTAAACCATTAGATCATTAGTCAAATTGTGTGACTTAATCTTATTCGTTATTTGCAAATTATGTTCCTGATCCTTCCTTCGCCTACTATAAAACCATAATTACCCTCAGCATTTAGAGACTTTTGTTCAAATCATCCCAAAGAAAAAATAAAAGAGAGAGGGGGGGGAAGAAATTTGAGAGAAAATTAGAGAGAGAAAGGAAAAAGATCAATCCATCTTCGTCCTTCATAACCTCTGAGTGAATCCCTTCAACCCAAACATCTTTAAACCTCAAATACCTTTACCAGAAACCAAAAACTACGAGGGATAGAGCCAATCTAGGGTTTCTGTGGGTTTAGTAGTTAGGTTGACGTCTTGTAGAAGACCTCTTCCGTTTCAAGTCTTTCTCAAAACACCTCTCCGAGAAAATAGCAAGTTTCATACATTGAAACTTGAGATTTTCTAAAGAGAACATCACACGCTTATTTTTCAGTTCTCTTTTTGGATCTCTATCTTCACATCCATTTGATTCCAAAGTTTTTGAAAAATAAATTTCTAAGGTTTCAAGAAAAAACTAGATCCTTAAGAGTGTTTGTGTTTCTTGGTTTTTATTTCACATTTTGTGAAATAAATGTGTTTATAAATAAAAAGAAACACATAGGACCTTGGCTATTTTTAAAAGCAAGGTTGTTCTTCTGGATCTCTTTTTGAGTTAGAAGTTTCTTTTACAAAATCATTTGAATCAGTTTCTACATGTCATTTCTAATTCTATTTTTACGATATAGACTTCTAGTCTAGTTTGGATCTCAATTGGTGGTTTAGAATTTCAAAAATATTTTCAAAATATTGAAATTGCATAAGACCTTGTCCGTCTTCTGAGCAAGGTAAGTTTGAGATCTGTGGATTAATAGAAAGGTCAAGAAGTCTAGATTTGTTGAATACACACTTGGAAATATCCTATTCATGTTAGTACTATTTGTAATTTTATAGGAATGTTTGTATAAATAATTTTGAGAGAGTGAGTTGCATATCTGCATTTTGAGAGAGTGAGTTGCATATCTGCTTATAGTGCACATCACAAACACTTAGATGCGGTGTTTTTTTTTAGACTTAAAAGTTGAAAGAGTTGCTGGAGTCAGAATTCAAAGAGAATGATGTCAAGGAAAAGGAAAAGGGGCAACAAAGAAGAGATCAGTTCTAATCAGAAACCTTTGGAGTGGAATAGCTCATGTAGGTATAATTAAGAACTTAGATTTAGGATCCTTACGTGTTTGCTTAAGTGTTGTAACTTGATTCTTTATTCTAGTGAATTTTTGTTTTGTGTCGTAGAGGGCGCCGTGGATGTTTCCCTTGATTATGGGCTTTACGACGTTAAAAATCCATGTGTCTATTCCTTTGAATATTCTTAACTGTTGTTGCGATTGGGACTGTATGGTAACTTTAGTAGATGTTTCTTAAAATTTAAAAAGAAGGTAATCAACTATCAAATCTAAACCATACAATCAGAAAGTTTTGACAACACATTTTGTGTTCTTTTTTTAAAAGAGTTTTGCCCAAAAAGTTTATTCAGATTTTACACAATTTATAACATTTTGTTATTAACCTTGTAAACAAGCTTTTATCATTAAATATTTTCTTCAAAACATTCTTGCCACAATCATTGTCCAGTAGCCCCAAATAAAATTGGGAGAAAAATAAATTTATTTTGTGCTAAAAGTGTGGAAAACCTATAGGTTAATGATACTACAAATTCAATTACTATAAATGACAATCATCTATAACATAATTATATATGTTGTAGCGAGAAAAAAAAATCAAAAGTCAATGATACTACAAATCCAGGTACTATAATTGAATGTCGACAAAGAATAGATTGGCCAAAACGAGAAAATGTCAGCAAGGCATAATTTAAGTCTCTTAATATACATGGTGTATTCGGACCTATAGTATAAACTTCATAAGATGATAACCCTGAAGGTTACAAATGGATTTTATAAGAATTAGAAATGAGAAAATATTTAAAGAATGCACGACTTGTAGCACAAGATTTTCTCTAGAAACCAAATATGGATTATATACAAACATATCATCCCGTTAAGGTTGTAAATAATTTATAGATATCTGACTAACTTAAGAAATTTTTTAAATATAACACATATAAGACTGAAGAATATTATAACTATTTATTTATACATGCCTTAAACAAAGAATACATATGAAAATCCCAAAAGGATTTTATTTGCCCAAAACAAAGCCAAAGAGTACGTACTCAATTCGAATAAGACGTTCATTTAACAACTTAAAGCAGTCCAAAAGGATATAGGTACAACCGTCTTAAAATATATTTGTCTAAGGTAAGGTATGAAAATAATTATATATGCCGATGTGTCATTATACAAATATCCTTAAAAGGATGTAATCCTCAAGAGCACAATTGAAATGTAAGATAAACAATTAAGGAATTCAAAAATGAATTACCTTGGGGTGATTAGTTATTATCTTAACTAGTAGATAGAGAATAATTTGGTCAAATAATGATCCATCGATTAAATGGATTGAAAAGTGCTACCATGCTTTAGCATATATTAAGCACACCCCTTTGATATACTCGTGATTTTTTATTTTTAAATATTAATAATTTTTGTATCATCCTAAACAGGACAAAAAATATAAATTTGGTCCAAAATTATCATATTTATATGTTATTATTACACATTAAGATTGTTTCAGAAGTACCATACCTGTACGTTACTAGTATATTTCACAATGCATGATGCCAGACATAGTATTCGCAGTTAATCTCTTGGAAAGAAATAATTACCATCGACTTGCAAGCATGGGACTAAAATCAATCATATTATATGATACATTCATGTAAATAATGGTATGATACTATTAGATTTAACGATTCTTGTATAGTTAGTTATGGAGATACATGTTATCTCTATGATCCTCACAAGGAACAATCAAAGAATTTATGACTTACCCCCAACAACACATGTTACTACCACTACCTATGAAGGCAATGATGCTAAATTGGGGGAGGTATGAAAACAAAATTTAAGTTTTCAACATATATGAACTCCAGAATAGTGATGCAACACATGAACTCCATAAGAGTAATGCTATTGAAGCCAAATTGATCCGATAAAGTTGCATATTCACCCCTTTTAACAAAAGTTGAGCTCTTTTGTTAAGCTTCATAAGAAAAATGAGATTGAAGTAACAAGTCAATGCCGAAAGCAACATTGTAGAAGCTATTGTTTGAGATGGAATGCATGAACTCAATCATCATTGAAATGCCATAATCAGGGGGAGTCCAATCATATCTATCAGGGGGAGAATTCGAGAACATGATATTTTGGACATATGTGCGATGTACTATTTTTTTCTTTAACTATACATTTTTCCATTGGGATTTCTTAGAAGGTTTTAACGAGGAAACACTAAGCATGTCCAACACAAATTTAATGATCACAAAATTTGAACTTTTTTTCTTTTACTTTGATTTTTTCCCAGTAGATTTTTATTTATTAAGGTTTCTATGATGCAACAATCATTCAATGGTGCACATCCAATGGAGAGTGTTGTAAAATATGTATTATAGTGGATGTCCACCTGTATTCATATTTAATAAGGTATCCTTTGGGATGCCTTATCATGTACTATAAATAGGGATGATACCCCCTGAGTATTGAGATAAGAAATAAAAATTTATATTATCTCTAAATTCTCTTTATGTCTTTTATTTAATAACATTCCAGAGTTTTTCCAAATTTATTTGAAGGATTGTTTATTTTTAAAATATTTTTTATATATTTTTAAACGGATAAAATTATACTTTTAAACATTTTTATCATTTTTTTAAATAGTTGTAAAATCATAAAATGCGAGTTTTATCAGGCGTTGATAAGCACTGGTATATTTGAATCTAGAATGTTGATTTTGTGATCAATCATTTATGTGTCTTAGATGAAACATGTAATACCCCGTATTTTTACTGAATTTTATTTAAGGATTAATTGAATTAAAATGGGAACTTAATTGGTAATTAATCTGGATTTAAATACTAGTCAGACGAGAGTTAGTATGTGATTATGATAATTATGTTGAATATTACTAAGCGAGTATATTAATATATGATTATGAACTTATTAAAATAGTTACGAGTGGAAAATATGATAGTTTGGAAATTAAGTTGGGACGTGCATGCCACTCGTGTCGGGACCCAACTTTATGGATTTAAAAATCAATTTATTTCTAAGTCACCCAAATGGTAATTTTAAGTGTGCCAATGTGTCCGGAAGTATCTAAATAGTCAGAAAAATCTACCCAGGGGTTTAGTTTGGGACCCGGGGAAGTTTTAGGCCAAACGGGCAAATTGGGAGGGTACTTCGGGCATTTTAAGTTTTAGAGTATTAAGACCCACGAAATTATAAAGCTATATCACATGCTAGGTTAGGCCATTATGGTTTTATCAAACGCAGAAGATATGTAAGCCATCAGAGGAGGAATGAGAAAGGATTCTCAAGCCTTGAACCACCACCTCTTCACCTTTTGCACCGCCGTCACCACCAATGCGTAGATCGAAAAGAGAGGATCGCCCCTATATCATCTTCTCCAAAGGATCATAACTTCCATTTGAGTCAAGTGATTTAACTTGTTATGAATCAGCAAATGTATTATCCATGGTTGTTTAGAATTGGAGACTAAACTTGAAATATTGATGTAACAACCCATCCTTTTGGAGACAATTAAATTCCATAATTAAAAATAAATTGGCAATTTCGAGAATTTCTCAAAATAGTGATTTTTGGGATTTTCGAGGATTTAATGATTTTCGATGGGCATCGTAATTGTTTTTGGGACTAAATAGGTCGAAGTATTTTAATTATATGTCGCCGTGGAGTATAGCGATAAAAGAGGTAAGATTTGGATTAGAAAACCCGCATTAAGTTATATTGGGTTAGAATAGTGATTTACGGTTAAGTACCCCGGATGGGAATTTCGACTGTGCTGTGAGTCTCGGAATGTCCGAGATAGTCAAAAAAGTGTGTCCCATTGTCGAAATTGAGTTTCGGAGAATTTTGGAGTTAAACGGGCTCGTAATTGAGTAAACGAGTCATTTTTGGGTTTTAAGGGGTATAACCCTTTTCTCACTATATAAAGAGGGTGAGAGGGAAGAAAAGAGAAAGAAAGAAAGAAAAGAGAGAGAAGAGAAGAGGAGGAGAGAAAAAGAGGAGAAAGGGGAGGTTCCGGCCAAACTCCGCAGGATTCGGCTCGAGGTCGTCGGATTATATCCACGAGGCAAATGTTTACTTGCTTTATTTAATTTTTGCATAAATATCTCATACCGTAGTTTGTTATAAACAAACCCTAAAGGTTTTGGGTGGGGTATTCGTGGATAAAATGTATTTTCGGGAGTTAAAACAAGTAAACCCCAAAAATGTTTCAATTTGAGGAAATTAGGTTTTAACCTAAATTAATTGGTGATTTCGAGTTTTAGGACGTTTAGAACCCGTATTATATGTGTATTTGTCGTTGGTTGAAGTTGTAGGTTGTTGGGTGAGGAGATGGAAGCTTGGGGGAAGCTTCCATGGCTGAAATAACTTCTCGGAGAAGAAGCTACCCGCCATGATCGATCGATCAATAATGGGGGTTCGATCGATCGAAGCCATCGATCGATCGAAAGCCATGGGTCGATCGATCGACCTTTGCTGAAAGTTGGCAATTTTGCTAGGGTGATTTGGATGGGATAGATTCCAATTCATCTTGCTTTGAGGTTATTTATGTGATAACATAAAGGACCTTTTAGGACTATATGGTCCTCTAATTAAAGGAATTTAGGACGGTAAAGTGAGGGTTTTAGATGTATAACTCTTAAACTAAATTTTCGAGGAAAATAGAATAACTATAGAATTTAATGGTTTAGGGATCCTAAATTATGTTGGGGACTTTTAAATGATTAATTGGACTTGAGGTAGTCTTTGGGTTTATGGAAATGAAATCCATAACCCACTAAATTTAAACTGGTACGGGAAATACAAATCCCTAGGATATTTTAGTGGGCTTTTAGGCCCATATAATTATGCGTATAGTAAGCACAATTATAATCGATTGTGGAGTATTATAATTGGAGATATCCAATAGATCCGTAGATGGGATTTTGGTATATATTACTTATTAAAGTAAGGAAATACTTTGGGTTTAGTATCATGCGAATATGAATGCATGATTATGATTCTTTGAGAGAATCTTTGGGATTATTGGTCATCGCTAGAGATATTTGGAAATTATGGCCATATATATATTCGAAGAGGAATATATGGTATATATATATACTATGTGAATAAAGTATGTATATGATATGATGTAAATGGCTTTCGAAAATATAAAAATGAATGTTTTCAAAATGGAAAAAGGAAATGATTTTCATAAATAATAAAATTTGGGTACACACCTCTCTAAATCGCTATCATAAGGGAAGTTTGCGTACGTATGGTGAAGCCCCCTGGCTAGTGAATGCAGGGTGGATATAGTCCTATAGGCCATATGAGCGATTATGGTATGCTTCTGCGCTGGATAGGTAATTCTGGGTGTGATCATGACTATCCCGCAGGCATATGGCCGCTTCCCGACGTCTTGCGATGTAGGATCCCAGGTTGTCTTGATGATAGGACTTGGAAGATGATAGCCATTTAGGACCGCGCACAGTGGGGAAACCTGGACGGGCGGTCTTAGAACGCGTTATATTATATGTTAAAGAAATTTATGATAATAAATTGGCTTTAATTTACATTTCCTGGATGGAATAAGGGAAATGGGATAAATGGTTTGGCTTCGGTAACACTTCTCGGATGGAAGAAGGGAAGTGGAAGCATATGATATGGTAAAATCATTTTTATGATAATAAAAATGGCTTTTAAATACATTTCCTGAATATAAAAAGGGAAATGGGATATTTTGAAACGGAAAAGCATTTTTATGATAATAAAACTGGATTTTGAAAAGATGTAATATTTGTTAAAGCAATTCATGATAATGAATTGACTTTTAAATACATTTCCTGGATATGAGAAGGGGGAAATGGAAAGTTTTGAGAAAAATAAAAAGTATTGATAAATACTTTGTATATGAATCCTCAGTCCGGGAGATAGATCCGGATGTATATTGTAAAATGAATATATATATATATATATATATATATATATATATATATATATATATATATATATATGGATGAATCGAGTACCGAGGGTCTAATGGATCCCGACGATCGGCCTTGCGGCATAGTAATGTATCGGGGGGTTCCTTGTTTGAATTTCGCTTTGCGAGACACCCCACGCACGAATATGGCATTGTGTTGAGACTGGGGAGAAGTTTAATCCATAGTGCTCTTATATTAAGATTTAGTATATGTGTATATATATAGATATATATATATATTCGGTTCTGTGGGATTTGCGGATCTCGACGATTGACCTTGCCGCGTAGTAGTGTATCGGGGGGTTCCTTGTTTGGATTTCTCTTTGCGAGACACCCCACGCACGAACATGGCATAGCATTGAGACTGGGGGTGATGTTAAGACCTTAGTACATTACTTAGACTATCTAGGGATGTTAGTAGTTGGGTGATAGACTAGTTTAGTAGGGTTGCTTGACTAGGATGTTTAGAGGGATGCGCTAAGAGTGCAATGTTAGCGGAGAGGTGAGGGGTATCTCATGGGAGTGCGATACCAAATTTAAATATGAGTTAAAACCTTTTTCTAAAAATAAGGCATTTATGAACTTGCTAAATATTTTCAAAACTCGGGCTTTGACCTGTTTATCTACTTTTCCTCTCTTGCTATATATATATATAGGTGTCCAGACACAGGTACGCCTGGATGGTACTTCTTTCGAGTCAGACGTCAGCTGCAGCAGCTGTGGATGCGTGCAGGATCTCGATAGATGCTTCTACCTTTGTACTCTAGATAGGAGGTACTGTATAAGTATTCAGGCCAATGGTCCAATTGCATTTATTTATTCTTTTAGTACACCATTCGATATGGTTGTATATTTTGACCGAGTGTTTGGTTATTTTACTTCATTTCAGTTTCATTTACGCAAAACTGTGTGGATGTTTTAATTTTTTAGTGGTTAAAAAGAGTAGTTAAGTAAAATTTTGACACCGGCCTAATAGGTTATTAGTAATTAAATGGACTTTCGACAGTGATGCTAAGAATGATCCATATGAGACTCCTGTTTTAATTTGATATAGGAGTGATCGCCCGGTATTTTATTAGGCGGGGTGTCACAATTGATAATTTCATGAATCGAAAGAATTTAATCTTGAATATGGGTAGATTTTGCATGTAGTTGAACTTTTGATATGTAGAGACAACGAAATTATGATCCATGTATAAAAATTAGCGAATTTATGTTGATATATTCGATGTTCATGAAGAAAAATTGAAGAACAAGGGTTTTTATGAAAAAAAAAATACATGATTTGATCCAAGATAATTATACCCCATGATGATTTGATGATTCTAAGACATTGAAAATTATATATTTATGTTGGTGACCTTTAGTATAAGTATTTAGGAGTTTGGAACATTAAAGTAGAGTATTAGAGGTCTGAAATTGAAGAAACACGTAGGAAATAATATGCAAAATCGAAGCCATACCTGATGGATCGATCGATCAACCATGAATGTCGATCGATCGACTGGTTCATCGATCGACCCTTCCCTACGATCAATCGACTTATCCTAAATTTTTGTTATATTTTCCTTTTAAGGTTTGACCCAATCCCAACTTGAAATAATTTTTGGAGTGATTTAATTTAACATAATGGTACTTAGGGAAGGTCAGTGGGGTTGTAATTAAGGCCCAGAATGTATTAGTTTTGATGGAATTAAATGTTATACTTACGAGTGTTCGCCGAGTGAGTTGCGATTAGAAACTTTGTAAACAAGGATTTAAATCGAATAGATAATAGATTAAGGTTAGGGACAGTAGTATAGTGACCTTAAATTACTTAAATGACCTTAGAGACACATGAGAGACCTAGTAGCCAGTTGGGATAGGTTTAGGTACTCGAATTTATATGACGAGAGTTATCGCATTAAACAAATAATACGTTGAATATTATGGATATAAATATACTATGTATGAGACTTATAATATGGGATGTGCGAATACCCATATTAATTTATAAATTCTTAGATTGTTCGGTTTCCTAATGTACAAGTGATTTTGTGTATAACATACCAACCATTCTTGTTATCACGGGAGGTTCTAAAAGGGACACTCTTGTGTTCATGTTACATCGGGGGAGTTTAGATTGGTGCCTCAAAACATAGGACTGTGAAGGGCTCATCGGTGAGTTGATAAGTCCGCTGACTATGGGAGTGTAGCTATGTGTGTTACCCATAGGTATGTGAACTATGTTCGCCTCCAATAAGTGTGATTTGTATTGATACGGTTCCTGAGTGATTCGAAACTCGTGATCCTTACGTACGTGATATATCCAGATTTGATAGTAGAGTATGCATGCACCGCAGCTCAGCCTAGGGGTGTGATATGTGTTTATATATACTGAGAGTCATATAAATATATACTTGAGATTGTTCTACTTTGTTGCTTGGTAGATGAGTGAGGATGAGACCTTTAGAATAATGTAAACTTGTGGAAATTAAAAGTGAGTATTAAGTTACTTAAAATTTATTAATAAATAATGGTAATGGAATTCCATGGTATCTGGGTAATACGGGTGGCTTAATATAGTAGACAAAGATTTGGTGCCGACAAGATAGGTGGGTAGTATTGATAGGATGGGTAATAAATACCCATTAGGCGTGCACAATAGTTGAGGGGTAAGAATTTCAAGTGAGAGCACATGTCTAACATGTATATGATATTTACTGTTTATTGCAATTTAAACACTTGCTATTTTAAACTATTTTTCACATCGGGCTCTGACCCGTTTGCTTCTGAATCTATTTTTGTTTTGTAAAAACCTTTTAGGTTCCCAGCCACAGGGACGCCAAGCATAGGAGTTCCATTTTATTGACGTGATGTAGATACTATGGAAGTTGCAGGATCTTGATATTATACGCCTCCACCATCTATTTTTTATTCTTAAAGAGTTATCTACATCAGTTAGGTCATGTCGCCCATTTTCATTTAGAGATAGTAGATTCAGACGTTCATTTTCATTGCAGTTGTTGGATTTGTTTAGATATTCAGACTTTTATATTGGGATTATTTAGCATTAAGACTATATTTGGAGTGTTACTCCAGACTCTGTTATTTCTTTCTATTAATTAATACCATGAGATTGTTTATGTGAATGTTGAATGGTCGGCTATTCATTACTTTCTTGTAAGTTAATTTAATTAATAAAAAATGGAATCTCACTTGTTAAACGTTAGGTGGTTAGTAACTAATTAAATGTTTCTTGACAGTGATGATAAGACTGAACCAACTTGATATTTTGCATTAATTTAATAAAGGAGTAGTTACCCGATATTTAATTAGACGGGCTGTCACAAAACAAAACACGCAAATTATGTGTTTCTTATGTGTCTTATAGATTGTGAAAGTCTTATAACTGTTGATCAAGAGCTGAGATCCTGAGGTTGTTATTGATATCACTGTAAGAGTTGACGGACTATTCATATTGAGATATCAGTTCCATTTACCACATTATGTTAGTGTATTTGAAATTATTCTATTATAACCATTACATCTCATATAACTAGTTTCCTCTCATCTCAACCGTACATTTAAAACCCTAATAACCATATTAAACCCTCTTCGTATATAAGCTCTTGGTGTCTCTCATAAAATAGTTTTGATGCATTTAGAGAAACCCCTAAAGAGAGATAGATCATTTAGAGCGAGAGAGAGAACAAAAACGAGAGAGACAAAATGAGAGGGTGAGGTAGTTTAGAGAAAAAAGAAGAGGGTGAGGGTGAGGGTGAGGGAGAACAAAGAGAAAAGAGATGGAGATCAAAAAATTTCAAAGAAGAAGTAAGGTGGTGTGGGGTTTTTTGCGTTAGAAGAGGGTATTTGCTACATGCAATTCAGTTCACACTATATATAATGATCTCCAGATCAAATTTTCATCTCCAGTGCGTAAAATTATATAAGGTGAAGGGGTTTACATGTTTGTAAATTCTTAAACCTAATCTGGCACTCACTTACCTTTCACTTAAGAAATCACGATTAGGGTTCATATTAATCTTTGTAAAGTTTCAAAACCGATAGTTTACAAAGTGGTATTTAAATCTACATTTTTATGTTATATAATGCTATAAACCTTTTCAAACAATCAAATGAAAAATATTTTTGGTCATATCTGAAAACAAAAATGTCATTTTTAAAATAGGTGTTTCAAATCTTGATTTTACGATATTATTGTGAAAAGTAGTTTTGGAATCAACTTAGAAGTTTATGAAAGAATAAACTATTTGGCCTATTTACACTTTGTTGATATCTTATAATTTGTATGTATAGTTTGTACATTTGATTTTTTTGATTAGATTTACATCCACATTCTTAGCCATAAAAAACACCTACATACATTATATCACCTAGTATACCGGAGAAACTAGAAGATTATTGTCAAGATAGGAAGATTAACTGGAGCAGCTATTTATGGATAAGAATCAAGATATAGAGTACAATTCTCATTTAGGTATATCTAATTCGTATGTTATTTGTATATGTTTTACTTGTACATTTGTTTCAATATTAGTGGACTTTTAGTTTCCTGGTTTAGTAACCACAACTGGGATGATTCCTCCATGAAGGTTTTACCAAGTATAAATCTTGGCCTTATCATTTGTTACTTGTTTTTCATATTTTATTATGTCTAAGAATAGTGATTGAACTAACATGTTAGGTAATTTTGTTAAAATCTAAATAAAAAAAATCACTTTGAAAAATGACATCGGCACTAGAATTAAATTTTAAAAGTGTTACGACTTGTAATATTGTTCTATATCCATTATATTCAAAATATATTACTCAAAAGAGGTTATGAGCAATAAACTACCTTTTACATCAATCCAGAATTTAAACATTGTATTTAAAGTATGTTCGAGTTTATTCAGTTTAGAATTATGTATTCTCTAATAAAATAATATTATTGTACCAAAATAATATTCTAAAACTAAAAAATAACATTGATACTTATAATAACATTATATCTTATAAAGAATCTGCACAAATACAAATAGATTGGTAAACAAATATTAAGCCATGAAAAATAAGTGTAAAAATTAAACGGGACAATTACATTTTAGGGACCACTGATCTTTAATTTTCTCATTGGGGTACACTAGTTTTCGTATTTACTCAATAGGGTCCATTTTCACCTTTAGCGACGTTTTTTTTAAAGACCACCGTCGCTATAAATATTTTTGCATATCACTAATATTTGCAAAAAAAAGTTACAATAATACGTAAGACTTTCACCAATCAATGCTATCAACAATATATACCAATAAGTTAAATTTAAGCCACCGTCAGGTCCTTATCTTCATCGGACTATATCAAGCATGGTTCATCTTTCATCGCAATGTCTTTGGGACATATATTCTAAAATATTTATAAGTGATACTTGAACATATTAGGCCACTCTATGACGTCTTGATGGACCCTTGATCTCTAGTGAGAGGCAATTGGTGGTATGGGACAAAATAATGTGTATTTTAAATTCACCCAATGAGTATTAGATACGTAGAGGATAAAGATGATGCGATTCTCTTCCATCATAGATTTTGACCCAACATCGAATGGAAAAAAATTTAAGCATTGTAATTCTGATATCATTATCACTATTAGCTTAAGATCATTAGCCAAAATATAGCCAAACTCTGGCATGATAAACTAGCACTCGCATATGCATGAGTGTTTAAAATAGTCTAGTCTCCTCTCGTAATGTAATGACCCCACTTTTATATGTTCATATATAGCTTGTTTTAAATCTTTATTATTACATATGAGATATGGACAATGTGCTATTATGGTACATAATATTAATTTATTATGTTAGTCTAAACTTACATTCATAAATCATGAAATATAAAATTAGTACAAGCATAAAATTTTAAAGTTTTCGGTAGGAATGTTCATATGGGAGACTAGTTTTGATCATTATGATATAACAATTCAGTTGAGGTAAAAAATAGTTGTAGATATATGAATTAGCTTTGTAACACAACAACCAGTGTGTTAAATGGAGATCCGAGCATAAAGTTATACCAAAATTACAAAATAAGGGCAAATATGTCCATCCTTTAAGTTGTATTTTGTCTTATCACCACACTATGTGTTATATTTTGATTAGTTGGAAGGGGAGTCCATTTATGGCATATCCTAAGCTAAATGATAAGTTTTGAGGAAGAAAATATAAATTTATGAAACTTTAGGGACTTGATTTTAAATAAAGAAATTTTCAGGGACTAAAATAAAAATATCAAAGGAACATTTTGTAAATAAAATATTTTTAAGTACCTATAATAAATATTGAAATTGTATGGGGTAAAATTCCTAAAATACCCATCATGTGTAAAATGACCCTTATATCCTTAATAACTTTACACCTCGTGCTTGACACCTCGTGTTGTATTTTTGCCACCACACCGTACACATGTCATCCATATAAATAAGGGTAAAAAACATGTCATGCATTTAAAGAAGGGTAAAACACGTGTTGCCATTTGGTGAAATAAAGACTACAAGTCAGCCCCGTTACGCGACACGTCAACACTCACTCAACCAAATGGAAGCTTAGTCACCCAGACACGTGTCAACACCCAGATAACTTTGACAAACTATAAATAGAAGCTTTAGGATCCGTTATTACACTAAGTTCATTCCAAATATCAAAAAGAAATAGTGAGAGAAAATGTGAGGAAGTTTAAGAAGAAGTTTCGTCTTAAGATTAATCATAGATCCAAGACTCTTTATATGTAACTTCGGACATCTGTTCTAGGTGAGTTCTCTATGACATTCCTTGCGTATTTTTATTATATGATATTATGCAAACTATATCTATTTTGTGAAATATTTTATGCTCAAAATACATATAATACCGATGATTATGTCGTTTGTTATATGTGTATATCTATCGATATTTACATCTAATTTGAATTCTGAAATTGTTTATTCAGCTTATGGAAACTCACTTACTATGTTGGCCTTGACTACCGAGTAGAAATATTTGGGTGGTACCTTCCCAGCTAGTTTATCGTTGGTGTGCCCTAAATAAGGCGTTATTTTAGAGATCATGATTTTATGTCTATGTTGTTGCTGGGTGGAAACATTTGATAACACATTATCTGTTTATCTTGGTATTAGAGTGGCCATAAAAATAATTAAATAATTGACATATTGCTCAAATGTTTTATCTATTATCTTCTGAATTGTTTATTCTGAAAATATTTAATGCCAATTACTTTATATATATATATTACTCAAATTCTTGTCTCTGTATACATGCCTTCTATTCTAAATTGAATAGGTATCAATTTTCTGAAAAACTTTGGAATGTCTGGAGATTCAATCTCACTCGGCTTTTAGCTGATGTTGTATAAATAACCATTTTTCAGGAATAAGTAGGTTCGCGGAGGGAACGAAAAAGGACTGTGTTGAAGATTCATCTTTTACAGCTCTTTTTGTTATTATGTTTGTTTTATCATTTAGAGCATGGCTGTCTCTCTTGTAATAAGTTTTTAAATTTTGTCTTAAGTTGCAATTCATTATGATTTTTAAAATAAATGAAGTTTCCTTCAGAAATATCTGATGATGTAATCCATTCATTTTTAGTATTTTACGATTCATAACCATGCGATTGTATTTTCGTTGCCCTTATTTAAGGAAATAATTGAAGTCAGAATATATGTTGCCTTGGTGGCATGTCAAGAAACTCGTTCCCCACTACTAATTTAGGTCGGGGTAGTGACAGAGGTGGTATCAGAGCATAGGTTATGAACCCGTAGACTACTGAACATAAGTTTCGAGCATTATCGATTTTAAGTTTCCATACATAGGATATAGGATTAAATATCCAACTTATGTGATAACCCTCATTATGTCTTACAGTCTACATATAATTGTTTATATATAATTGTTCTTCTAATTTGAAATCTTGAGATAGTATAATACGTCTTATGTTTGTCCATAATTGTATAAAATGACCAAACCAAGATCAACTACAGAACTAGTTGTTCAAGTATGGAAGGACTGGACGATGCATACAAGGTGATTGAGAGTCTAGAAAATATTGTAGAGCATCAGGTGAATGATGGAACACCAACGAATCTTGAACTAACTAGCTATACCATTGAGCATTTCAAAAAGTTGAACCCGCCTTCTTTTAAAGGTACTCCTAACCCCACTGAAGCATAAAATTGGGTGATGCCGAGGGAAAAGATGCTCGATGTTCTTAAGTGTACCGATGAACAAAGGGTTTAATTTGCAACATTTATGTTAGAAGGTGAAGCTGAACATTGGTGGAGAGTGACTAAGAGAATACACGAGGAAAGGAATACTTACATAGGTTGGAATGATTTTTTTTGTGATATTTTATGAGAAATATATCCCTAAAACAGTGAAGGATGAAATGGCAGTTGAGTTCATGAGTCTAGTGCAAGGGAATATAACGGTTAGTCAATATGAGGCCAAGTTTACCGAGTTATCCCATTTTGCACCTTATATTATGATAACTGGTGTTTTAAAAGCCAAAAAGTTTTAACGTGGGTTAAGGTTGAGTATTCGTAGTCGAATTTCCATCCTAAAGTTGACATCATATAGTGACGTCGTGGCAAGGGCTATGATAACTGATAGGGATGGCGAGGAGTACAATAGAATAAGAGATGGAAAGAGGAAGTTTGGAGAACAAATAGGGAGGAACCCAAACAATAGTAATAATTTGAGGAGTACATCCAATGTTGGGGGAGCTAGTGATAACAAACAGTTTAATAACAAGATATGTCAGGACAACCTTGTTATAAGGATACGGGAGATTGTTTTAGATGTGGACAAAAAGGAAATCAGATAAAAGACTGCCTAGCCCCCAGCAAGGGTTCCAATACAACCTTTAGGAGAAAAGAAGGATCAAGGCAGACAGGGTAGAGTTTTTGCACTTTCTGATGCCCAATCTTCTAATGCAGTAGTGTCAGGTACACTTTCTATATATTCATAACCTTTTCAAGTTTTAATAGATCCTGGTTCTACCCATTCATTTGTGTCTGTGGATTTTGTTAATCTCTTTCCTAATACGCCGGAACCCTTGAATCATAACATGCACGTTTCTACTCCTTTAGGTGAGTTATTGACCGGAACATTAGTATATAAGTCGTGCCATATAGATGTTTGTAGTCATAAACTATTTGCTGATTTTATAGTTTTAGACATAAGAGACTTTGAAGTCATTTTGGGGATGGATTGGTTAGCATCGTATCATGCTAAGGTAGATTGTTTTGAGAAGAGAGTTACCTTCCAAATCCCTAACCAACCAGAATTTAGTTTTGAAGGAATTGGCACCCTATCTCCCATGCCTATTAGCTCTTCAATGGAAGCTTGTAGTTTTCTTAAAAAGGGATGTCAAGGATTCCTTGCAAGTGTTATTGATTTGCAAGAAAAAGATCCTAGTTTAGAAGATTTTCCTATGGCTAAACATTTTCCAGATGTTTTTCCAGATGATTTACCCAGTCTTCCTCTTAGTAGAGAAATAGAGTTTACGATTGACCTTATTCCTGGAACTATACCAATATTGAAACCACATTATCGTATGGCACCTTTAGAATTAAGGGAATTAAAGGTTCAATTACAAGATTTGTTAGACAAGGGTTTTGTTAAACCAAGTGTATCCCCTTGGGGTGCTCCGGTGTTGTTTGTTAAAAAGAAGGATGTGACGATGAGGTTATGTATAGATTATCGTGAACTAAATAAGGTGACCATTAAGAATAAATACCATTTACCTCGTATAGATGATTTGTTTGACCAACTCCAAGGTGCGCAAGTATTTTTAAAGATTGACCTTAGGTGGGGATATCATCAATTGAAGATTAAGGAAGATGATATTTCTAAATTAACTTTTCATACTAGGTATGGTCACTATGAACATCTTGTGATGCCATTTGGACTAACTAATGCACCAACCTCTTTTATGGATATGACGAATAGAGTGTTTAGGAAATATTTGGATCAATGTGTGGTTGTTTTCATTGATGACATCCGTATTTATTCCAAAAGTATTAAAGAACACGAAAAGCATTTAGAGACAATGTAACAAATCCTTAGGAGGGAGAAATTATATGAAAAATTAAATAAGTGTGAGTTTTGGTTGCCTGGTGTATCTTTTATAGGACATGTCATTTCCAAGGAGGGAGTGTCGACTGACCCTCAAAAGATCAAAGCTATACTCGATTGGCCTAGACCAACTAATGTGACGGAGATTCGTAGTTTTCTTGGATTAGGCGGTTATTATAAAAGATTTGTTGAAGGATTTTCTAGTATTGCCAAACCTCTATCTAGGTTAACACAAAAGAAGGTGAAATATGAATGGTCTGAGGAAGTTGAGAATAGTTTTCAAGAACTTAAGTATTGATTAGTAACTACCCCAATTTTGACTATTCCTTCCGGGACAGGGGGATTTGTAATTTATAGTAATGCTTATAAAAATGGTTTGGGATGTGTGATAGTTCAAAATGGAAAAGTAATAGCTTATGACTCGAGACAGTTAAAACCACATGAGAAAAATTATCTAACCCATGACCTAAAATTAACAACTGTAATTTTTGCTCTTAAGATTTAGAGACATTATTTGTATGGTGAGATATGTGAGATTTATACCGATCATAAGAGTTTGAAATATATCTTTACTCAGAAAGAGTTAAACATGGGACAAACGATGTGGTTAGAATTGATGAAGGATTATGATTTAAATATTCATTATCACCAAGGGAAAGCAAATATAGTAGCTGATGCTTTAAGTAGGAAGTCTACACCAAATTTAGCATGTCTAATTACAAACCCGGAAGCTCTGTCGAAGGATTTAAAAAGTATGGAAATAGATGTACGTATTTATAGCAAAGGAGGAATAATCGTTAACTTACAAGTACAACCCATGTTGATGGAAATGATCAAAATTGCACAAGTAAATGACCCACAGCTGAAGAATATTAGATAAGATGTTATTGAAGGTAAGAGGATTGAATTTTTTATACGATATGATATATTGAGATTTGAAAATAGAGTGTGTGTGCCATATGATGCCCAAATAAAGAGGCAAATTTTGGAGGAAAGTCATTACTCGAGATTCACATTTCATCCCGGATGTACAAAGATGTATAGGGATCTTTGAGAGTATTTTGGTGGAATAAAATAAAAATGGATATAGTCGAAATTGTATCTCAGTGTTTGATTGATCAACAAGTAAAAGATGAACATCAGAAACCATCAGGATTACTACAAACCCTACCTATTCCTGAGTGGAAATGGAAATATGTTACTATGGATTTTGTGATAGGTTTACCAAGGAGTTCAAATGGTAATGATTCTGTTTGGGTAATTATTGATAGGTTAACTAAATCTTCTCATTTTCTTGCCATTAAGATTACCCATTCTTTAGAAAAGTTAGCTAAGTTGTACGTGCGGGAAATTATTAAGCTTCATGGAACCCCGGCTTCAATTGTTTCTGATCATGACCCAAGATTTGTGTCTCGCTTTTGGAAAAGCCTACAAGAATCCATGGGAACACAATTGAATTTCAGCATCGCTTTTCATCCTCAAACAGATGGACAATCTGAGAGAACCATTCAAACCTTAGAGGATATGCTTAGGGCATGTGTACTTGTTCTGAAAGGGAATTGGGGTGATCATTTATCGTTAGTGGAATTTGCATATAATAATATTTATGAAGTGAGTATTCAAATGTCTCCGTATGAGGCACTTTATGGTAGAAGGGGTCGTTCCCCTGCATGTTGGGGAGAAGTTGGAGAAAGAAAATTATTAGGACCAGAATTGATTCAGATCATAACAGAGAAAGTGAAATTAATACAAGATCAACTTCTAATTGCTCAAAGCCGTCAAAAGAGTTATGTTGACAATAGACACCGGCAGTTATAATTCCAAAGAGGAGATTATGTATTCTTATGAGTATCACCAACAAAAGGAGTAATCCGATTTGGGAAGAAAGGGAAGTTAAGTCCAAGATACATAGGACCTTTTGAAACCCTTGAAAGGATATGAGTTGTTACGTATAGAATAGTCTTTCCCCCTGACTCTCTAGTGTGAATAATGTGTTTCACATGTCAATTCTGAGGAAATACATCCCAGATCCAACACATATCTTAAGTCATGAACCTCTTCAAAATAGAGAAGATTTAAGCAACATTGAGCCTCCAATAGAAATTTTGGACCATAGAGAGAAAATATTATGAAGGAAGGTAATTCCAGTGGTGAAAGTATTATGGTGAAATCATTCCATTAAAGAAGAAACTTGGGAGTGGGAAGATGAAATAAAGGAGCGATTTCCATAACTATTTGAAAATTAAGGTAACTAAAGTTTGGGTCCCAAAATTTTTATAAGGAGGGTAGGATGTAATGACCCCACTTTTATATGTTCATATATAGCTTATTTTAAATGTTTATTATTACTTATGAGATATGTACAATCTGTTATTATGGTACATAATGTTAATTTATTATTTTAGTCTAAACCCTACCGTTATAAATCATGAAATATCAAATTAGTACAAACATAAAATTTAGAAGTTTTCGGTAGAAATGTTCATATGGGAGACTAGTTTTGACCATTATAATATAATAATTGGGTTGAGGTAAAAACTAAAAATTTGTAGATATGAATTAGGTTTGTAACACAACAAACGGTGTGTGAAACGGAGGTCCGAGCAAGAAGTTATACTAAAATTACGAAATAAAGGCAAATTTGTCTATCCTTTAAGTTGTATTTTGTCTTATTACCACACCATGTGTTATATTTTGATTAGTTGGAAGGGGAGGCTGGTTTTTCTGACATAAACACTTTGAAATAACCTTCTTCTTCATCAAGATGGATTAAATCAATGTCTTATGGAATATCCTAAGCTAAATGATAAGTTTTGGGGTAGAAAATATAAATTTATGAAACTTTAGGGACTTAATTTTAAATAAAGACAGTTTCAAAGACTAAAATGAAAATATAAAAGGACAATTTTGTAAATAAAATATTTTTAAGGACCTTTAAGAAATTTTAAAATTGTATTGGGTAAAATTACTAAAATACCCATTATGTGTAAAATGATCCTTATACCCTTAATAACTTTACACGTTGTGCTTGACACATCATGCTGTATTTTTGCCACCACACCTTACATGTGTCATCCATATAAATAAGGTTAAAACACATGTCATTCATTTAAATAAGGATAAAACACGTGTCACCATTTGGTGAAATAAAGACTGCAAGACAGTCCCATTACGTGACACGTCAATACTGACTCACCAAAATGGAAGCTTGTCATCCAGACACATGTCAACACCCAGATAACTTTAACAAAATATAAATAGAAGCCTTAGGATCAGTTATTACATGAAATTCATTCCAAATATAAAAAATAAATAGTGCGAGAAAGTGTGAGGAAGTTTAAGAAGAAGTTTCGTCTTCAGATTAACGAGCGATCCAAGACTCTTTATCTGTAACTTCAGACTTCTGTTCTAGGTGAGTGCTCTATGAAATTCCTTGCATATTTTTATTATATGATATTATGCAAACTATATCTATTTTGTGAAATGTTTTATCCTCAAAATACATCTAATACCGATGATTCCGTTGTTTGTTATATGTGTATATCTATCGATATATAAATCTGATTTGAATTCTGAAATTGTTGATTCGGCCTATGGAAACTCTCTTACTATGTTGGCCTTGACTACCAGGTGGAAATATTTGGTGGTACCTTCCTAGGTGGTTTATCGCTGGTGTGCCCTAAATAAGGCATTGTTCTAGAGATCGCAATTTTCTGTCTCTATTGTTACCGGGTGTAAACATTTGGTAACACTATCTGTTTATCTGGGTATTAGAGCGTACATGGCCATAAAAAAAATCGAATAATTGACATATTGCACAATTATTTTATCTGTTATGTTCTGAACTGTTTATTCTGAAATTTTTTAATGTCAATTACTATATATATATATATATATATATATATATATATATATATATATATGTATGTATGTATGTATGTATGTATGTATGTATATTACTGCAAATTCATGTCTCTATATACACGCCTTCTATTCTAAATTTAATAGGTATCAATTTTTTTAAAATCCTAGAATGTCTGGAGATTGAATCTCACTCGAATTTTAGCTGATGTTGTATAAATAACCATTTTTCAGTAAATAAGTAGGTTCGCGGAGGGAACGAAAAAGGATTGTGCTGAAGATTCAGGTTTTAGAGCTCCTTTTGTTATTATGTTTGTTTTATCATTTAGAGCATGGTTGTCGCTCTTGTAATAGGTTTTTAAATTTTGTCTTAAGTTATATTTCATTGTCATTTTTAAAATAAATGAAGTTTCCTTTAGAAATCTCTGAGGACGTAATCCCTTCATTTTCAGTATTTTACGATTCATAACCATGTGATTGTATTTCCATTGCACTTATTTAGGGAAAAAATTTAAGTCAAAATATATATGTTGCCTTAGTGGCATGTCAAGACACTCGTTCCCTACTACTAATTTGGGTCTAGGTCGTGACGCGTAATCCTCAATATCATAGGAGTACATAATGGTAGCCCCTAACAACTTGTCCCTACGTACCTCATACAACAATGCACTACGAATAGCATGCAAATGTTATAGTCCATCCCCAACACTAGTTCCTTTGGAAATGGCCATATATCCACAGTTCCCATTCGATTTGACATCATATATAACTTTCACAAATGATTGGAGGAACTCAAGAATGTCCTTGATATACATTTCTTCATCCTAAACCATGTCTTCAGTTTCACGCCCGTCAATAAGGTCTTGTTTGCAAACATTTTTTAATTTTCCTTGTGGACAATACATCCTTCTCCTAAGAACAAGGGGTTATTTTGGTAGATATATCAGCAGACCTCTTCCCCTTACGTGGCATACCCTTTTGATGAATTTGTACGGTCTCGATCAATGGCATGAAAGAAGGTTGAGCAATTTCCAATAACTTTCTTAACATCATCTTTCTAACGTCTTCACCTTCCTCAGTCCACCGTTTCTTTAACAATATCATCTCGGGAGTATATTTAAGCTCATGGCACTAAGGGATGTCTGGGACAATGTCAAGTTTCTTCCAATGATCTCTAGCATCCACTTCATAATTATTTGTCCTAGCTTCTCCCATTGTGCCAACTCATGGACACATGGTAATTCGTAAATGGTACGAATTATGTGTGAACATCGTATTAATGTATATTGGGTGTTAGCAATGGATTCACTCAATACCGATCTCATGCAATCGATCTCCACAACAATTAAGTTTAAGTCATAGTGTGATGTCCTACCACGAATCTCACGCAATAATGCGTCATTGTGGCCAAGCTTGGTTGATTGAAGTGATTTCTGAAACTCTATTTTTAATTGAGTGACTTGGTGTCCAAGCAATGCATCTACACCCTTCAAAATCATTGCAAATGAATCGGTGCTATTTGTTAAGTGTTATTTTAATTTGGCATGGGCACCCTCCGCTCTGTTAGTTGTGCGGTTTCCATGGTGGGGTGCATTATGGTTCCATGCATGTGAGAAATGAAAACGTAGAGCCATCCAGTTCTGAGAACACACTATATATTGACACACTTGAGTCTGCATATATAAGAGTTCCAACTTGTTTGGATATTTAGACAAAATAAGTTAGAATAGTTTGAGAACTCCATCTCCTTAAAGGAACAGACTGAATGAAGAAATGAAGTCCAAGAAGACCTTCAAAGGGATGTTAATTCTTACCCTAAAACCACAAATAGGACACTTGCACTTCATCATACATATTACCTATTTTCTTTAATGGTTTTTCAACACTTCAAATATTTTTAAAATCAATTTAATTCAGCATACATCATTTTATATAATTTTAAATGATTTTTGAATTAATTAAAATGTGGTTTTAAAAGTGTTGTGGGTCTAAATTAGATTTAAGAAAATTATTTTCTATGCTGATTGTTTGCCTAGGTAGAATCCAAAAGCGCTAGAGAGTTAGAGGTGTGTTGTGTACTTATTTTCAAACCGCGTCTTATCCTTCTTCTTGTGCGTACACGTGTTGGGTGCATATCGATTGGATTTGTGTTTTCTGATAGACACATATTGCATACAAATCCTCAGCCCTCGGATTTTTTTAATCAACGTACTGCATGCGTTTTATCTCAATCTTTGTGAACCCAGCCTAAGACAATTAGTGACCTTTTAACCCACCGCCTGTGTTAAATCGTTGGATTTAAACCAACCCATTTAGACTTAATCTCAGTCGTAGGATTGATGCTGAAGTTCTCGATCCTTATATGCTTAGTATAAAAAGGGATCAACCCTAATCATTTTGAAACTTTTGGCCATTTCGTTGTTTCTGATAGTAGAGAGAAGAGAGATAAAGGAGAAGAGAGGGAAAGGAAAGAGAGAGATTAGCAGAAGAACACCCTAAGTTTTCTTTGTGGTGCAAACCCTCTGAGGTTTTCTCCCAAAACCAAACACCAAACCTAAATAGTTTCAAACACTAGAAAACCCATTTTCGAGAGTTAGATCCATTTAGGGTCTTTGTGTTCTTGGTGTTATGTTATTTTTTAAAATACCTCTTCAAAATTATCGATTCTCTCAGAACTCATTTCTAAGAAAGATTTTAGTTTCATTTTTGAAATCGTGTTTTTCTAAAAGAGAACATCTCACGTTTATTTTCTGTTTCTCTTTTAGATCTGATATCTCAGATCTAATCTGTTTCAACAAGTTTTTTGAAATAAAAACATTTAGTTTCAAAAATAATTTTTCAGGTCTAGTGAGTTGTGTGTTTCTAATTTTTATTTCATATTTTGTGAAATACCGGTGTACAAAAATAAAAAGGAACACTAACGAACTCTTGCTAAAGTTTTAAGGCGATCAGATCTGAAAATAAGTTTTATATAAAAACTTGTTGAATCAGTCCTTGCATGTTTAGTCTGAATATATTTTGTTAAAGTAGACTTTTAGTCTAGTTTGGATATCAATTGGAGGTTTACAATTTCAAAAATATTTTCAAAACCCTCAAATTGTTTAAGACCTTGAACCGTCTTCCGAGCAAGGTATCCTTAAGATCTGTGGTTAGATTAAAGATCAAGAAGTCTTTACTTGAAAAATCAAGATTCAGAAATAACATTCATTTTAGAACTATTGTAATTTGTTAAGAAAGTTCCTATAAATTTTGAGAGGGTGAGTTGCATGTTCGCATGTATTAACACATCAAAAACACTATCTCACATGAACACTTAGACACTGTGGTTCTGTCTGAGAATATTGTGTTTGAAAGAGTTGCTGGAATCAGAATTCAAAGAGAATGAGATCAACAAAAAGACAAAGAAGAAGTAAGAAAATATCTAGTTCCAAGTCAAAATACCTTTAGAGTGGATAATCTCATATAGGTACATTCTGAACTTAGGTTAGGATCTTTGTGGTTTGCTTAAGTTTTGTAACTTGATTTTTATTCTAGTGGATTTTTTGTTTTGTGTCGTAGAGTGCACCATGGATGTTTTCTCTTGTTTAAGGGTTTTACCACCTTAAAATTCATGTGTCTATTTCTTTGAATGTTCTTAACTGTTGTTGTGATTGGGACTACATGGTAACATTAGTAGATGTTTATTAAAAATTAACCTGAAGGTAATCAACTATCGAATTTAATCCATACATTCAGAAAAAGCTTTTACAACACATCTTATGTTTTTCGAAAAGTGTTTTGCCAAAAAAGTTTATTCGGAGTTTACTCAACTTATAACTGTTTGTTATTAATCTTGTAAACAAAATCTTTTAGTATTAAGGCTGTTTTTCAATTGGTATCAGAGCAGGAACACCTTTTGTGATCCTAAAACTTGAGAAATTGTTTTCAAAAATTATTTCTCAAAATCTCTAAGTATGGAAGAAAATTTTGAGAAGTTAGGTAACCTATCCAGACCACCACTCTTTGATGGAAATAATTTTACGTACTGGAAAGTGTGAATGACTGCTTTCATTCAAGGAACCCTGAGTGATGATGTCTAGGATATGATTGTAATAGGGTAAGAATATCCTACTAAACCTACATCTGCCACTGATCCAACAAGGATTAAGAAACTTCTCAGTGAATTTACTAAGGAATAGAAAAAAACTTCTCTTGATAATAACAAATGAAAAAATGCCATCTTTACGTCCATTAATGAACATGAATTCAAAAGAATATCCATGTGTACTACTTCTAAAGAGGCATGAGACACTTTAGTCATTGCTCATGAGGGTGATGAACATGTCAAAGATGAAAAAACCCAAATGCTTATTTAACAATATAACACCCTGATTATGAATAACAATGAATCCTTTGACGATTTCTACATAAGGTTAATTGATATTTTTACAAAACTTCATGAAAATGGTATAACCTACGGTAGAAAGGAAATTGTGTCAAATATTCTTAGGTCATTGCCATCTAAATTTGACAACAAGATATATTCTATTGACGAAATCAATGACCCTAATATGACTCCTAAATTACTTAACAGTAAACTTAGGACTGTTGAATTGGAAATAGACTTTAAAAATAAATTGACCAGACAGACTAATAAATCACCTAGTTCAAATGTTGTGTTTTCATCTAAATTACTAGTGCCTAAATTGAACTCTATAGACTTTGACACTAACTGTCTTGAAACCTGTGATTTGGAAAACCTTGACAATGAAATAGCTCTTATGAGTAATAATTTCAAAAAGATTTTGAAATTCAGAAATGTTGTAGCCTCTAAACAAGGAAAATCAAATTATCAACGTAATTAATCTCACAGACCACATGACAGAGACAATACCAAACAAACTTATGACAATAGGAGGAACTATGACCCCAACAGACCTAAACCTGGCATAAAAGATGTTAAGTGTCATCGTTGTAGTAAACTTGGTCACTATGCTAGTAAATGTCCAACTAGTTTTAACAACAATAACAAGGCCAATATGTGTAAAACATTGGACGACTCTAGTGATTCTGAAGAGGATGAAACTGAGTCAACCCAAGTCAATGAGTACTGCATGTCTTTCTTTGCTAAGATAATATATAATGATGATGCATGCCTACCTGCTCATGAACTTGATATGCCTGTTGATGCTGTTAATGATCTTGCTGATAATTCTATTCCTATTATTGCTAAAAATTGAGTGTGAGCTAAAGTGATAATGTTGATGATGAACTGAACGTGTGCATGAGTAAAGAACCTATCAAAAACATAGGGGAGAATTCACACGATGGACATAGTGAGTCTGATGATGACCTGCCTGATTTACATAAATTATACAATAAAACGGTAAAGAAGAGTGCTCGCCTAGAGAAAAGGATAAAACCTTAAGTGAGCGTATCGATGTGCTTAACCAAACCATTAGGAAGAACAGTGAATATTATACTACCCAATGGGTTGCTCATGAGACTGAGATTGATAATTACAACTTGAGAATAAACTCTTTGATTCAAAAGAACCATGAATTTGAACAAAAATACAAGGCAACCCTTATTGAACTAGAAGAGGCAAAGCAAAAAGTTTCAAATATTTTTTAATAATGTCAACACTCTGAAACACAAACCAAGACTTATGAAAAAATTGTTACTGGAAGCAAATTTGACTCTGAAGATAAATCTAGCCTTGGATTTGGAGAAATTGTGCATACAAGTAGGACCAAAGTTTCTCCTGAAAATGTCGCTTTTATAAAACAAGGCCAAACTTCTCAAAATGTTCAAAAAGGTGAACATAATCTCAATGTCTCTTAATCAACACATAATCAGTACAATCAATAGTTGAAACCAAACTGTCAAACCAAATATTTTTGTCCTTCTGCCAGAGACCAAAGATAGAAACCTAAACCTAATGATGACTGGACTACTGTACCCAATAGATTCAAGACCATTTTCAAAGACTTTAGTAAGAAAGTAAAGTCCTATACCCATCAAAACTGTTCCTATTGTGATATTTTTGGACATACTCTAGATGAGTGTATCCAGAAAAGGACATACACTCCTACCTACCAGAACTTTAACTATTCTAGGAAATCCAGAAATACTTATATACTTCCTAGACAGACCCAAACAACTATAACTCTAAAAATAAAAAGGGAGGGTCCAAGACTAAGAAAAAATCATTCAAAAAGACCCCTCAAATGTTTTCTAAGTCTAAAGGCCACAAAAACTTTAAAACCAAGCCTATTTGGATTAGAAAAGATTATTTACTACCCCAACTCAAATGCAACATTGTCATTTCTTCTTTTAAGGCACAAAGCACTTCAACTGGATGGTATATATACTCTGGATGTTCTAAACATATGATCAGGGATGAAACCAAATTGAAGAACAAGACACAGTTCCTTAGAGGTAGTGTCATGTTTGGAGATGGTGTTTCTTCTCACATCATAGGTAAAGGAACATTGTGTGAGCAAGGGCTTCCTAAACTGAATGATGTTCTATTAGTTAAAGGCCTTAAAGACAATCTCTTATTTATATCACAATTTTTTTATTCCAATCACTCAGTTACCTTTTTCTAAAAAATATTGCAAAATTATTGATGAAAAAGGTAATTGTATTTTAACAGAAAAGAGAACCCCAAAAAATTGTTACACAGTAATTCCAAATTCTAAATCTTGTAATGTTTCCAGATTAGAGGATTCTGATCTATGACAAAATCTATTGGGACATAAAAATTATGATAACCTTAGAAGATTGAGTTCCCAAGAGATAGTTAGAGGTTTACCTAAAATTAAAAATTCTTTTACTCCTATATGTGGACCGTGTCAGGAAGGAAAAATAAGTAAATCCCCACATAAGAAAGTTAAAGAAGTCCTTACCACTAAGCCTTTAGAACTTATCCATATGGACATCATGGGTCCTTCAAGAATTGTTAGTTTCTGTGGAAACTCATACATCCTAGTTATAGTGGATGACTATACGAGATATACATGGGTAGCTTTTATGAAACATAAATCTGAAACCTTCAATGAATTTTTAAGAATCCTCTTGAAAATTGAGAATGAGAAAGATACCCAAGTGTGTCGAATTAGGAGTGATAGAGGTGAAGAGTTCAAGGACTTTGGAATTTCGGAGTATTGTGTAGCTAATGGCTATAAACATGAGTTTAGCGCTGCCAAAACCTCGCAGCAGAATGGTATATATGAATGTAAGAATAGGACTTTACAAGAAATGGCTAGGGTTATGTTACATACTAAGAATCTCCCTAGATACTTTTGGGTAGAAGCTGTCCAAACTGCGTGTCACATTATTAATCGTATCTACCTTAGAAAAAATTCTAATGAAACATCTTATGAGTTATGGTTACACAAAAAGACTAATCTTAAATACTTTAAAACCTTCGGTAGTATCTGCTATATCTGCAAAGATAGAGAGCATCTTTCAAAATTTGATACCCGAGGAGAAAAGGGAATTTTTCTTGGCTATTCCCAAAATAGTGGTGCTTTGTGTGTTTCTAACTATAGAATCAAAACTATTATGGGATCAATTAATATAATTGTAGATGACACAAGTGTTAGGAGTTGTGACAGTCAACTAGTAACATTTAATGAGGACGAAACAATTTTATCCCTTGTTCCTCAAGTTGATACTGATTCACTGGCACCTGAGAATCCTTCTGTACCCACTTGGGTTTCTAAACATCATCCCACTGAAACCATTGTTGGTAATCCTTCCGAACCAGCTATAACTAGATCTCAACTTCGACAAGTGGTTTAATTTTCTTATTTTATTTATCTTGAGGAACCTAAAAATGTTAATAATGCCCTTGTTGACTCTTTTTGGATAAATGCTATGCAAGAAGAGCTACTCCAATTTAAGAGTCACGATGTTTGAAATCTGGTTCCTAGACCAAACGATTCAAAGGTTATTGGCACAAGATGGATTTTTAAAAACAAAACTGATAAAAATGGGGAGGTCATTAGAAATATAGCTAGGTTGGTTGCACAAGGATACTCCCAGATTGAGGAAATTGATTTCAACGAAACTTTTGCACCTGCTACTCATCTGGAATCAGTTCATCTCCTCCTTGCAATTTCTTATCATATGCAATTCAAATTATTCCAAATGGATGTTAAATCCATTTTTTTAAATGGAATTTTGTCTCAAGAAGTTTACGTAGAATAACCTAAAGGATTTGTTGATCCTGTACACCCGGACCAAGTCTTTAAACTTAAGAAAGCTTTATACGGCTTGAATCAAGCTCCTAGAGCTTGGTATGAGAGACTATCCACCTTTTTAGTGTCTCACAATTTTATCCGCGAAGGAAATGATCAAAAACTATTTGTTAAAAAGGAAAATCAACATGTCTTAATCGCGCAAGTTTATGTGGACGATATTATCTTCGGTTCCACCTATCCTAAACAAGTAGATAATTTTTCTGATATCATGCATACCTAATTTCAGATGTCTTTAATGGGTGAACTACAATATTTTTTGGGTGTACAAGTAAAACAATGCAGTGGTGGTCTTTTTAAATCTCAATCCAAGTATGTTGCCTATTTAGTTAAAAAATTCGGCTTAGAAAATGCTAGACCTTCCAGAACTCCTATAAATACTTCAACTAAACTTTCTAAGGATGATATTGGAAAAAGTGTATATCCCACCCTTTATAGAAGTATGATAGGGAGTTTGTTGTATCTTACCGTGTCCCGACCCGACATATCCTTCAACGTCTATATTTGTGCTAGATATCAAAGTAACCCTAAAGAATCTCACTTATTAAGTGTAAAAAGGATTATTAAATATATTAAGGGCACTCTAAAATTTTGTATTTGGTACACAAATGATACGACTAGTTCTGTTGTAGGATAGATGTCGATTGGGACGGTTGTTCTGACGATAGTAAGAGCACTTCTACTGCTTACGACTATATAGGAAATAATCTTGTTGGTTGGTCTTGTAAGAAATAGAATTGCATTTCTTTATTAAGTGTTGAATCTGAATATATAGCAGCTGGTAGTTGTTGTGCTCAATTACTACGAATTAGACAAATGCTTAGTGATTATGGTCTCACAGAAAAATAATTAACCGTGTTTTTTTATAACCAAAGCGCCTTTAATATTTCCAAAAATCATGTATTGCACTCTCAAACTAAGCATATTAATATTAAACATCACTTTATCCGTGAACTTGTCGAAGCCAAAGATCTCATTATTGAATCTGAACACTCAAAAACAGCTTGCAAATCTCTTCACCAAACCATTAGATAACATTCGTTTTGAGTATTTGCGTACAGCTATAGGCATGATAACTCTCAATTAAACTCTATGTTTTTGTGATTTATACCCCTTGTATATTTGAGAAAAATTGAGGGAGAAGATCTTGAGTATTTCTTAGCGATTTTACTATCTGTTCCTATTCTAACTCAACTAATATGCCAAATTTAGTGTTTATCTTGTCACATGCATTTCAAACCCGTTTTACATCTTGTTATTTTGTAGGGTATTGGTCTATATATAGTTGAGTAATGTATTTTCTTTACCTTATTTTTTTTCTATGATAGGAATTGGTAGTTACAATTTTTGTATAGGACACATAGGATTTCTTTTTATTTTGACCCAAGAGTACTGAATACTCAAGGGAATTTTGTCTCTAATATCTAAAGGGGGAGATTGAGAACATACTATATATTGACTTACTTGATTCTGCATATATAGGAGTTCCAACTATTTTTGATATTTAGACAAAATAGGTTAGAATAGTTTGAGAACTCCATCTCCTTAAAGGTACAAACTCCATGAAGAAATTCAGTCCAAGAAAACCTTCAAAGGGAAGTTAATTCTTACCCTAAAACCACAAATAGGACACTTGCACTGCATCTTACATATTACCTATTTTCTTTAATGGTTTTTTAACACTTCAAATCTTTTTAAAATCATTTTAATTCAGCACAAATCATTTTATATAATTTTAAACAATTTTTAAATGATTTTTGAATTAATTACATTGTGGTTTTAAAAGTGTTGTGGGTATAAATTGTATTTAACAAAATTGTTTTCTATGCTGATTGTTTGCTTCAATAGAATACGAAAGCGCTACAGAGTTGGAGGTGTGTTGTGTAATTATTTTCAAACAGGCGTCTCAGCCTTCATCCAGTGCGTACACATGTTGGGTGCATTTTGGTTGGATTTGTGTTTTCTGATAAACACATATTGTGTACACATCCTCTGCCCTTTGATCTTTTTAATCAACCAACTGCATGCGTTTTATCTCAATCCTTATGAACCCAGCCTAAGCCAATCAGTGACCTTTTAACCCACCGCCTGTGTTAAACCGTTGGATTTGAGTTAACCCGTTTAGACTTAATCTCAGTCGTAGGATTGATGATGAAGTTCTCGATCCTTGTACTCTTAGTATAAAAAGGGATCAACCCACAGCATTTTGAAACTTTTGGCAATTTCGTTGTTGCAGAGAGAAAAGAGAGAGTAAAGAGAAGAGAGAGAAGGGAGAAGAGAGGTTAAGGAAAGAGACAGATTAGCAGAAGAAAACCCTAAGTTTTTTTCGTGGTGCAAACCCTCTGAGATTTTCTCCCAAAACCAAACACCAAACCTAAACAGTTTCAAACACTAGAAAACTCATTTTTGAGAATTAGATCCATTTAGGGTTTCTGTGTTCTTGGTGTTGTGTTATTTTTTTAAAGACCTCTTCAAAATCAATGATTCTCTCAGAACTCATTTCTAAGAAAGATTTTAGTTTCATTTTTGAAACCGAGTTTTTCTAAAAGAGAACATTTCACGTTTATTTTCTGTTTCTCTTTTAGATCTCTGTTTCAACGAGTTTTTTTAAATAAAAACATTTAGTTTCAAAAATAATTTTCCAGGTCTAGTGAGTTGTGTGTTTCTAATTTTTATTTCATATTTTGTGAAATACTAGTGTACAAAAATAAAAAGTAACACTAACGAACTCTTGCTAAAGTTTTAAGGCGATCAGATCTGAAAATAAGTTTTATATCAAAACTCGTTGAATCATTCCTTGCATGTTAAGTCTGAATCTATTTTGTTAAAGTAGACTTCTAGTCTAATTTGGATCTCAATTGGAGGTTTATAATTTCAAAAATATTTTCAAAACCCTGAAATTGTTAACGACCTTGAACCGTCTTCCGAGCAAGGTATCCTTGAGATCTTTGGTTAAATTAAAGATCAAGAAGTCTTTGCTTGAAAAATCAAGATTCAGAAATAACTTTCATTTTAGAACTATTGTAATTTGTTAAGAAAGTTTGTATAAATTTTGAGAGGGTGAGTTGCATATTCGCATGTAGTAACACATCAAAAACACTATCTCACATGAACACTTAGACACTGTGGTTCTGTCTGAGAATATTTTATTTGAAAGAGTTGCTAGAATCAGAATTCAAAGAGAATGAGATCAGGGAAAAGACAAAGAAGAAGTAAGAAAATATCTAGTTCCAAGTCAAAATACCTGTAGAATGGAGAATCTCATGTAGGTACATTCTGAACTTAGGTTAGGATCTTTGTGGTTTGCTTAAGTTTTGTAACTTGATTTTTATTCTAGTGGATTTTTTGTTGTGTGTAGTAGAGTGCACTGTGGATGTTTTTCTTATTTTAGGGTTTTACCACGTTAAAATTCATGTGTCTATTTCTTTGAATGTTCTTAACTGTTGTTGTGATTGGGACTACATGGTAACATTAGTAGATGTTTATTAAAAATTAACCTGAAGGTAATTAACTATCGAATTTAATCCATACATTTAGAAAAAGCATTTACAACACATCTTGTATTTTTCGAAAAGAGTTTTCGCCAAAACGTTTATTCGGAGTTTACTCAACTTATAACTATTTTTTATTAATCTTGTAAAAAAAAGCTTTTAGTATTAATTAATCTTGTAAAAAAAACTTTTAGTATTAAGGCTATTTTTCAAGTTCTTCTGTATGTACGCAATCATGTTGGGGGTAGTTTTGCCAATTTTGATTAAAAGCCACCTATGCAATCTCAAATTCGATCGGATTCTCAGACTCCACAACCCACACCAACCTTGCATAAATAGCTTCTTATCTTGGTCTTTAATGTTATGTTTCAAACATGCACCTTTTATGTTTTTTTAACATGTAATAAACATAATAGAAGGGTGGCGAGTGGAAACATCTTTGGCACCGCATTTTGACAAAATTGTTGTTTGTCAGTGGCAATAACTCACGAAAAGCTTTTGGCTCGTATAGTGACCATAAATGTTGCAATGCCCAATTAAAGTTCTCCTCTTTCTCATTCTTCAGAAAAGAAAATGCAATGAATGATTATCCGATGGACGTGACTCCAACCATCTCAAATAATGGCATATTATACTGGTTGGTCTTGTAGGTGTAATCGATCACTAGTATGATCGAGAAGCATTAACCAACAAACAAAAGGTAGGATGTGCAAAAAATAAATCCTACACCACATCAGTTTGCTCATTCCTTCTATGCTAGTGAACATAACCCTTCTCTATTAGCAAATGCATAAACAGTTGTGTGGCGGTGCGCCCTTGCATCTCAACATTTTTCATTTTAATTTTAGCATTATAAATGACCATTTATGTCAGTTTTAGAATTTTTCAAAAATGACATATAAAGGCCTGACATAAATGTTCATAAAACTGACATAAATAAGATCACACTTATCTCAGTTTTCAAGAATATACATAAAAACTACAGTATACACCATGCTTTTAATCACATTTTCATGAAAAACTGACATAAATAACATCACATTTATGTCAGTTTTAGTAAATTTATGAAAGTTTTAAATGTTGGTATAAAAATTTAAAAAACTCATTACTCCATCAATTGAAAACTATTATTAGCGATTAAATCAACCCTTGTAAATAGATAATAAATAGTTGAACAACATTCAAATAGTCTAGATTTCATCAAACAAATTCACATATAACTTGAAATATACAATATTCATCAAAGAAATTCACATTGTGCCTTAAATAAACAAAGTGTCAATTTAAAAAAATGGACAGAGTCTCATTTGTTTATTGGACTATCCACCCAAGGGGTAAAAGCTAATCCAACAAAATGTAAAATTGAAATACAGGGCAACCTTTTAAGAATTTTCCTATAGAAGGTCTTTGCGGCCATCTTTGAATCTAACACTTCGCAGTGCTTGGTCCCTTTTCACTTGGCAGTGAGGTCAGGTTTCACTTGGTCGTGCTTAGTCCGTTTGGTTTCACTTGGTAATGCTTGGTTTTACTGCCATTGGTCTGATTTTAGTCATTGGGTTGCTGGTCCATTCTGCCCCATTTATCCCATTTGTTATCTGGTCCATTCTGCCCCATTTGTTATCGGGTTTATCTTGCGTTGGTAAAAATCGAACTAGATAAAAAAAAATGGGTAAAAATGGAATACACAAACTGCAGAATCCTTACCTGAGAAAAAATTAAACATATAAGTAGGCATTAAAAGATGAATACATAAAGTGTGTATTTAAAAGTAAACGAGGGGAATTGAGAATTTACATGATGATGTTGATGAAAGCATGATCCATAAACCGTGTAATTAAAAGTTTGACCTTGAACATGCATTGTTTAATTAAAAGAGACTACACTTTGTAATGGGAAAGTGCATAGAATGTGTTGTTGGAAATATCATAAACTGTGTATAGGGTAACCAACCGGTGAACCATTCAGATTAGAATGAAGGCTACACATTATATGCCTCAATTAGAATGAAGGATACACAGTGTTTTACTCATTCAAAGCCAATCTCCGCTTGGAATGAAGGTAGATATATGCCTCAAATATGTAATTAACTATGCATAGGTAGATGTAAAGTGGTGCAATCAAATATGCACTAATAGAAAACAAAATAAAAACTCACTCACACAGTTTCCTTTACATGTATAGAAACAAAAAATAAGAAAAGAAACTTATATAACCATTTCACATAAGTAAATTCAAATTCATATCCAAACTTATACAACCATTGTAAACTGAACTGAAGTCTAATGTGAGCCAATTTAATATTCTATGAGGCGTCGTGCTGATCGAGCTTCTCAACTCATCAAGTTGAAGAGGGAATTTACCGGTAAGTTGATTGTGAGATACATCAAGGGATTTAAGTTTTGATAGTGTTGTAATGGAAGATGGGATTTGTCCAGTAATTCAAACCACAATAAAAGGGGAAGTAGTGAAGGAACGCATTATAGAAATGGAAGAAACCTTTGCACTTTCTCTGTTTTTATAAGTTTTTCCTTTTAAGGGTTGGAGAAAATAAATTTCAAGCCTTATTGTTTTAAAATTCCAAGCCTTAGTATTATGACAATCACAAGACTTATCTTCAAATTTCAATTCGTTTATGTATTTACACCCACTTATCTTCAATTTATGCATGCTTTCGTAATTCTCTTCCAACCCACAATGTACATACATATGTATATGCTTTCTTCGAAAATAATTTTCTGTGAGCACTAAAACCATGAGAACTGAAAAAATAGCTTTAGTTTGTCACTGATTCACTATAAATTTGTTTTCATTCTTAAGCATGCTTCTGGATAGATGTATTGTTTATGAGTCTCAACGCCACTAGAATGGGGGCTTAAAGGTTAGGCCTTTCTTTAACTATTTGAATTTTGGGGGTTGTAGATACACTAATTGGAATGTTGTTTAGTTATGTCAATGTTCATAATATAGACTTTTGGGTTCATATTTCTGAGGTTCAAATGTTTACTAAGGTTATTTTCTTGAGTTCACGATGGGGTCATTTATGGGTTTAAAAAAGTATGATATTTCATTTTATATACTTTTTTTTGTATAATGTTTATGCTAAAAAATATGTTTGCTTATGATGTATGATATACAAAAGAAGTCGGGGGCATGATGGAATGAATGATATACGAAAGAAGTTTGGGAAAAAATGAATATGTTCATCTCTATTTCTTTTTTCTGCTTTTACTTATTTGTTTTAGTTATTATTTAGGGGTGTAGCAACTGAACCATATTTATCACATAAAAACCATGTACAATAGTGTATTATATTTTTTTATCATTAGTTCATTAGATACAAAATGTATTTATAGGCATTGTTGACAACACGAACTTAGTGCCTCGATTCATCGGGTAACCCCACACTCAAATCACGAATTGGTCAAGTCGGTGTGATTTCCATGTGAATTCGGGACTTTCTAAAGTCAAAATCACAACTTTGACTAAATTAATTGTCTAAGGAAAATTAACAAGCCAACTAAAGTACCAAAACCTTGTTGTCATCTTTAAGGCATTGGACCGAAGCTTAATGTTCAACCCGGTCTTTATATCTAGATGTGCATGAAATTTATCACTTTCGAACTAATGTGGGAGGAAAGTTACTATGGAGTTTCATTAATTCTTCTCATTGTAAAACTTTTCAAGTATCAAGGAGGCAGCACTCCAAAAAAAATATTTGACTGTAAGAGGCAAAAGGGATCTATACAATCATCAAGTTTATCTAAGAATAAGAAGAATTCAGTTGACTTACCTGAAGAATCAACTTCAAGTGATAAGAAACCATCTCGGATTTGTCAACTGAAAATTTCTTGGATGTAACTTGATTTATTTTTATTGCTTCTAACTTATTCTTAATTAAGGGAAGATTCTTCCTTTTGTTGCAAATGGAATCACAAGCCAATGTTAATTGGTCTGGAATGATAGGATTGTTGATTGACTGAGCTGAAGGTTCTAACATTGTGTATGATATATTGGTAAGGAAAACTCAAATTGTATGGATCCATTAGTCGAGACATGTTTGTGTTGAGGTGATTACACATGGAAAATATCACATTACTCGGGATAGGTTTGTTTATTTTCCATAGTATTATTAACATTGAAAATGTTCCTTCATCTAAATTCTTATTAGAAATTGTCATTCGTTACATGCATTGTTGAACCACATTGAATTGGCACGCCTCATGTTTGATACTATCAGTAAGTTGCGTTGATTTAAATATGTTTTTTGGATCAATTATATTCTATTTTGACCCTTGTCTTAAAGCTCCACAATTAGCTCCCCTGAACATTTTGTATTTACGTAGTTTGGATTGTCAATTCATTTGTTAATTTTAACTAAAAATTTCATCGATGGAAACATCGGTCTTATAGAGATTTGGGGGGAAAGTGTGTACTTTGGTTATTTAAAATAATGAAAGATTGATGTATATATGGTCAGATAAAAATATCTGTACAAATACATTTGCAAAATCTCCATTATATTCTAATATTTGGAGAAATAACAGGCCTTTTTCACATTAGATTTAAGTAGTTGTGTTTTAATAACTTTATGTTCTTTTGTCCCGGTGATAGAGTCTAATGTTATTGTTCTTTAATTTCTAACGGTCATAATGAGAATTTGGGTTGGATTTTAATGTATACAGTTATGTAATTGTGTCTTTACCATTTCATGGAATCGACAGTTTGTGTAAAGGGCACCTGCGATATTCAAAACTGGAACATGCTCTGATATGTTTGTAAAGGCACTAAAGCAGGATTTTTCAGAAAGATTGCTATGCATAGGCGCATTTACCTCTTATCCGAGCAGGCACTTGGATGTGGATACAATCAAAGTAAGCAGGGAAGGGCATTAAACCATATGAGGGAAAGCAGGGCAGTGCATTAAACCAAAAGGTCATTAAGGTGTTGTTTGAATACAAAATTGGAAAAAAGAATGAAACTTTGCTCATTTTTATTATAAGTTGGAAAAAGAGTGGAAGAATATATGAGGGGCTTGGTGCCTTTGTGAAGTGTTCTATTTTCCAGTTTTCCATGGAATCTATCTATTCAATTGAAAACAGGAAAAGTAAAACAGTATATCATCAAATCACTCATCCCTTTTCCCACTCTTTTTCAGCTTTAATTTTCCAACTTTATAATCAAACACACACTTGACATGTTCTTCCAATGGGATGTGGTGAAACGGTTTGGGATACCTCCACGGGCTTGAAAGATGGAAAGTTAGAAGGAAATAAAATTTAGGTCGCTTATATATAGGAGTTTAATGGTCTAACAATTTGGAAGACCTCGAGAGGCTTGAAGGATGGAAGGTTATAAGGAAGACAATTTAGGTCGTTTATGATGAGGGGAGCTGCAGATAATGGGATCGAAGGTTGGGGAAGGGGAGGGGGAGGGGATGGTGTACAGTTAGTGTTATGCTGAGGGATTAGAAGTTAGTTGGTGCTACACGTGAAAAGACTGAGTTTTCCTACGCCAACCGAGCTTTCTTCGCTAAAAGTGTCTCAAGTCGAAGCCTGATCAAATCATCATCTTTGAGAGTGTCTCCTTTCTCACTATTCTCTCCAAGGATTCTGTTTTCTTCTTCCAGCTGAACACAACTCTGTTTTTCATAAGTCATATCTGCTTTAACCATTTCAGCACCCGAAAAAGAATCTTTTCTTTTGAATCCATTGCCATTGAAATGTCGCGACAAGCCTTGAGCTTAATTTTTAAATCAGTTTGAATATTGGTCTGCCTCGAGTGCTATTTCCATTCACTATAATCATTTGAAGCCTGATGTTGTGCCTCAAAACTGTTTTAATAAGTTCATATTCATTGGATTCTAATTTATATAGTCTTAAGAATGATATTATTATTATATTCATTCCCATGTTACATTATATGCATTGTTAGGCTTTGATTTTATGTTTTAGGTGGGATAGTTGTGATGAATTGTTGATCAAATGAATTATTTTATATCAAGGTTTATGGTTTTGTTTTTAGATATTTCTTGGTTTATATCTTCTTAACGATCATTTCCATTTCCAGTTAATTCAATTATTCTCTATTTTTTGCAACTGCTTCTGAGTTTCCTATATTTATTCTGTTGCCCCCTCTATTCAACATGATTATTTTGTTGACAATGTAATTCCTCATTTGGTTAGTGATCAAGAAAATTTTATGATGAAAAATATCCCCATTTTTGACAAAATTAAAATAACAATATTTTCTAGACTCCAAAGCAACACCTTAACATGATGGTTTTGGATGTTTGTTCTATAATAAATGTTGATCCTTTATAGAAATTAATGTGTGCAAGGCAACAAAAAGTTTCTTCATTAACAAATTAGATCTTAAATTGTTTCCTCGCTATAATGGTATATTATAGAGGCAAAAAATCCACTATTGATATTATGATTAAGGTGTTTGAAGACTATGAAAATTGTTCTAGTCAGCGAATTAATAAAGCTAATTGTACTATATTATTGGGGAAAGTTGATCAAAGAAGAAGAAAGGAAATTTTAGGGACCCTAGGCATCAAAGAAGGTAATGACACATTTATTTTCTTTGGGGTCCCTATTTTTAGAGGAAAACCTAAAAGAAGATATTTACAATCAATTGGAGACAGTGCTAAAACAAAACTTGATAGTTGGCAAGGAAAAAATCTTTCTTCTGTTGGTAGGCTTTAACTCAACAAACTTGTGGTTGAACCTACTGGTAGGTTATGTCTATTTGACCTCGTTATCATGAATATTATAGCCTAATCATTCTTAATTCTGAATGAATTATTGGCACTAGAAAACCTGTGAAGATTTGGACTAACATATCGATTAGAGAACCTATAGTAAACCAAAAAAGAGATAAAGTAGACTTTCCTTATAATAATCAAATGGTGTGTGAATGGATTAGAAAGGGTTAAGCGTGATGTAACTTATGTTGTCTCATATAAATTCCCTCTTATCACTGGGAAGATAGAAGAATTATAGCTTCCACTTGATAATCAAGATGACTATTTGATATGGCTTTTAACTCACATAGGGAATCTGACTTTCAATGAGGTTTATGAAGTGGCCAGAATAAAAAATCCTAGATGTGACGAATTCTCATTCATTTGGAAGAAGTATATTCCTCTAAGACTCTCAGTTACAATACGGAAACTACTTCAGAATAAAATTATTATTCAAGATCTTCTTCAAACCAAAAGATTTCACTTAGTATCTAGATGTGAGCGTTGTACGTGTCATGCTGAATCTACTCATAATTAATTCAATGAATGTGAATTTGCAAAGTCTATTTGGAATTGTATTTTTGGGATATTCAAAAATATAATTTGTCATGATGGCATACTATCTCATTAGAAGAAAACCTTATGTATTATCTCATTGTAAGAAAGCCTCACAATTTTCATGAAAATAAAATGTACTAAAGTGACTTAATATTGTGAATAACATGGAAATACTTTAGTACTACCAATTATAGAATATCAAACAAGAGTAGAACACCTAAATTGTGACTTTTCTATACCAAGGATCTAAGGGTAGAAGAGGGACACTTTGCCATATTGTCCACCCCTAGTATCCATAGAGAAAAGATGCATCGTAACATCACCAGTGTATATATATATATACACACATTAGTGTATCCCTATTCCTAAAGGCATTACGCTAATTTTTGAAAGTGTACGTCGTTGATGGGACCATATATCGTACTTTGTTCTCAACAAATAAAAAGTTTTTAGAGTTATATGAGGTCGTGTGACATCGTGCTCATATGTAGTGTTATTTATGCCAAAACATGTGTTATTTTCTATACCCCTTGACTAAATAAAAAAAATATACAACAGATGCGAAAATAAATTTTTGCCTAACAACGGATACCAAACAAAACTACAATGAAGGTTGGTCGCGAGTCAAACAATATCCATGAATAATAAAACACATAACCCAAATTCATGAATGCATATGAGGTATCAAAAATCAAAACACAACCGGAATACCTATTTATGCCCAACGAAGATGTGGTATTGGAAATTAGAACACGTTGGAATACCTGAATGAAAATTCAGTACACAGTCACACAACAAATATACCATAAATCAGTACACACCACAAAGTAGTACACAATCTAATGCACACCCCTAAATATGAAAGTTTCAACATCCCACACCTGAATAAGTACCAACTATCAAAATAAAAAATAGTACCAACTATTGAAATTAAAAATAGTACCAACTATTGAAACAATCAACCCATATAACCTCGCCCAGAAAATGTTGCACAATCGTTTCAATACCGACGTAGAAAATTGAAACTTCAATAACAACACGGAAAATTTAACAAAAGTTTCAATACCAACACGCAGCTTTTCCTAAAAAAATAGTACAAATGAACATCTGTGAAAATTCCTAAATCGTTTCAATACAAAAACAAATGAACATTTATGGAAAAATAATACAAACAAACATCTGAGAAAAATAGTACATAAAATTCCTAAATCGTTTAAATACAAAAACAAACATCTGTGAAAATCAAGAAAAAATCGTTTCAATACAAAAACAAACATCTGTGAAATTCAAGAACAAAATTTGTTTCATCTAAAAATTATCTATATATTTCATGGCTCCAAATTTGTTTACCTATCTCACATCTCCAAATCCTAATTATATGAACTATGCGTATCTACCTATCTCACAACTCCATAATAGAACTTATCACCGCTCTACTCCTATTTTCTAGTTAAAAGTTTACCAAAACCAGTAAGGGTCAGAGAAGCAACATGTGCCAAAGTCAGTAGCATAAAAGTAGGCCTTTGAATGGGTATTACCCTATTGCAAAAACAATACATCTTAGTAGACTAAAAACAATTATAAAACAAAACAAAATAACAAATGTCCATCAAGAGTAATAGAGTGAACCTCATCAAACCAAATCAAAGTCATGCAAGCATATAGTATCATGATTGAACATGGTTTGCCTAACTGTCTATCAAGAAATATAATGAACATTCTATCGCACTCAATTAGTATTACAAACAAAAATCGAACAACAATTATAACCATATCAGGTTTTCATGAGTGCTTTGTTTTATAGTAAAAGTGTAAACCTCATCAAACCCAAATCAAAGTCATTCGAACACATAGTATCATGATTGAACATAGTGTGCATAAATGTCCATCAAGAAATATAGTGCAGACTCTATTGCACTCGATTATTATTGCAAACAAAAATCGAACAACAATTATAACCATATCAGGTTTTTCGTCATTGCTTTAATTTATAGCAGTGGGTACCATACCAAATATATGGAATCTAACTACTACTTGGGAAGAAAAATATAAACAAAAGTTAAATCAATATGCAAACAAAAAAAAATTTAAGAAGAAACATATTAACTATTGATATAAAAAACAATCCAATACAATAAAAAATGGAAAACATACAAAAGAACATTCAAACTAAAATTTTAAAATACTTACTGAAAATATCAATTAATTATTGACCCTTAACTTAAGTCACTAACAATCCCAAATAAATGATCCAACTAAAATCAACTGATAAAGAGAAACTCCGTTTCACTCTATTGTTAATGTTCAAATCAAGAGAAGCTAAAAAACAAAAAGAATAATAGTTTCAACTCAGACATTTGATCAAACATCATATATGCAAATAGATGTATTACCCAAAATGAAAACATTTACAGAACAAAAAAAATACACCAGAGATAATAATGGGTTAAGAACCATACCTTCTAAGACCTTAACAAACAACACGAGAATACTTAAGAAAATAAAGGGAAAATAGTGAAGATAGTGATTTAAACATTAGGGTTTTAAAACTCCAAATTTCTTAAATTCACAATAAATTAAAACAAAGTCATATGGAAGAACAGACCTTTGGAACTTTTCAACGGTGGTTGTTGCCATTAACAGAAAAAACCCTAGACGATTTGTGAACTCAAAACAAACAAAAAAATGGTAAGAACGAGAGATGAGGGATAATCACATAATACAAATTTTGATAAACCCTAGGAATTAATCTAAAGGACAAATTGAGAGAGTTTTTCTTTGTACCAGCCGTGGAGATGGCGCCTCATCGGCGCCGCTTCCTAGAGAGGAGGAAGGGATACGAGGGAAGAGAGCGAGAAAGATGTACAATCGATAGTAGAGGTCGTGCGAGAGAGATGTGAGCCACCACTTTTCTTTTTGGAGAATGAATATCAGATATGGATCCAATTCTAAGGCGCAGGAATGAAAAAAAAAATCCCCCTTTTCTTTCTTATTTATCTCAGTTTTTAAGAAATTCTAAAATAACAAAAAATAATTTATGTCATTTATATATAAATATGAGCTAAATTATTTATCTTCTTATCTCAATTTTAATTATATTGAAATAAAAAATCATACACTGTGTTAAATTGACATAAAGGTATATCATTTATCTCATTTTACATTTGTCGGATATAAAGCCAATTTTCAAACTGACATAAATGATATTTTTTCTTGTAGTGGGAGTACTTCCTTTGGGCCCACCCCATTGTTGGTCATTTCACTAGAAATGTTTCAGTCTTCTTATGTAAGTCGAGCGACATAAGGGTGTCCAACCAGTGTTTTAGACACCTTATGGTTGTGTATCCCACAAATAACTTCCATCCCCCAACGACCATCATCGTACGGGATGCCTTTCAATTGAAAGGGACAATCACACTTTCGTGTTCCAGCACACCGCTTCTTCTTCTTGTCCATCCCCCCGTCTTTTCTGTTTCTATGAAGCTTGCTTCGCTCACAACCAAGTACGACCCTTCCCTTTCTGACTAAACTGGCCGTGTCGGATTTCAGAATGATCACGACCGCATGAAGCTTGTGACAAACTTGTTGACACCAATCAATAATCTAATCACGGTCATAAAAAATATGCACAAGGCGAACATTGTTAATTGAAATGATGATTTATATTTAAATTTCAACTATAAATGAAAAATCATGTTGAGTACAATATAAATAAACTAAATATGCATCCTCAATCGTGAATTCGACTGTATGGTCTCCCGGAATTGCATTCACATCCAATCCTTGTTCTACTGCCGCATTCTGCCAATGCATATAATAAAATGTAGTGTCATCCAATTATGTCATACATTAAGAATCTCAAATTATTGAAATTAAACCACGTGATATGTTTTTTTATCATAGATAAGGTGAAATTCGGAAACAAATCGCCCATACATTTTCCCAAGGTTGATGCCATTACTTCCTCAACCATGCATTTTCACACATATTGGTTTCCTCAAGGGAAACACGTTGAGTATATATACTCTGTACAATAACATTGTCTATATCTTGACAAAATGAACCATCAAATGCCGAGTCATCAAACTTAAATAATAATACAATAATTAATACAATAAGGATTGAGAATATAATAACGAACATCAATAAAAACACATTAACTGTTACTCATAAATTGATTTATTTAACCATTTTCAATTATCACCCAATTATTACCTCTTCAAAAACAACACACTTTAATATATTTGAACTTTAAATTTATTTATTTTTCATTTTAAATCCTCGCCCTAATTAGACCACAAATAATTAATTTCAAAATGGAACCCACAGTTAAATGTGACCACTAAAGGGATACACACGGTCTTAAGTGACTGTGAATAGGTAAGTCACAGCCACTTCAAACTGTTGAAGCCTCACCACGGTTATAACTCACCGTAGAGGATGGTTTGATGTCTTATTTGATCGTGATTTAACTATTGACAACTAGTGACACACGCTCAAAGAAAAGCATGGTAAAGCTTCTACGGTTACAGTTAACCAAAAGTATATCCATCACTTACGGCGACAGGTAGCCGTAAGTGTAGTCAACCTGTTTGGAAAGAGCATTGGATAATCTGAGTTTGGAAAGATTCAAGACCGACTTTTTTTTGCTCAACCATTGCAATGTAGCCCCTTTAATCGTAGTTTTTGTATATAAACAACATAACAAACACCAGAGCTACACAACAAACCCACGAAAATGAATCTTTGGGGACAAATGAACAAGATGATTTCAGCTAGATTAAACCGTAGGTATGTATGTTTATGCGAGAGTTAAAGAGTTTTGATTTTTGTTTATTGTGGTGTTTTAGAGTATGTGTTGTTAGTTTTTGTGTAATTTTTTGTTTAGTTTGTGGTATATTAGACATTTATAAGACAAAAAAGGTACAAAACTTTTGGGTGTTGTTAGTAAATTGGTTATTTATTTTTTATATGATGCTATGTAAATATATTTTTGGTGAAAATATCAGGACCCTACATTTAATAAACTTTCTTTATACTTAAATTTAATTTTGTATTTATCAAATAATTGATATATAGTTTTTACTATTCTATAATTATAACAATCATAAAGTGATCACGCATTGCATACTTCTTTCTATTATAATCTTTTAGTAACATATAAACAGTTACAACATTTTAATTGAAGTGATGGAGGAGTAGGGAATTTCCTATATGCAACTATGCTCACGCATATGCATATAACTGTAAGTTTATAATGCATATATGTCAAGATAATTGTTTGAAAATTGTAAGTTGTACTATCATTAACATTTGAACAAATTTAAAATACATGCAAAAAGTAGGAAAATCCCCATATAACAAATCACATCTCTAGAAGAGCGCACAGTCACTATTTTTACAAGTGTATTCTGGTTAATCAAATACCAAATATAAAAATTTCTCATGTTAGCAATGTTGCAAGTCAAATGCCAAAAAAAAAACAAGTCAAAAAACCCAAGACTTTGAATGCTAGTAAATGTTAAAAACAACATATGATATCATTTATTTCATGTTAAATTAGTAAAAAGTTATAAAAAAAATACCATGACATGTATTGTTGTTGACAGAATGTATTTTAATACACAATTGCGAGATATTATGTACCCACTATACCCTCTTAAACAAGTGGGAGACCAACAATACCCACTACTTCCGATTTTTTTGCCCAAAAAATTCAACCACTTTTATACCCACTAAGCCACTTGTGTACCCACTAGCCACTTCCCATTAAAAAGAGGCTCATCCGGCCAAAATGACATAGAGAGTTTTTGAGAAAGTTTGACAGCTCAAGTTTCTTAAGAGCAAGAAAAGAACAAAAAAAATTATTAGCTCAAGCCTTGATATTGAGCAAAATATTTGGTTGAGATAAAAGAGAAACTCATAAATGTTCTTTCATAAAAATTTAGAACAGTTTGTCCCCCCAAACTGAAATTGTAGAATTGAGAAATTAATTTGGAATGGGTGTTAGAAGACATATAACCACGGTGCATGGTTATATGATACATAAGTGATTCTGGGCTTGTTTTATCCTGGGGACGGCGTGACTGTAGACTACCTGCACAAAGAGGGTAGAGCCGCGAAATTGTTGACAGAATGTATTTTAATACACAATTGGGAGATATTATGCACCCACTATACCCACTTAAACAAGTGGGAGACCAACAATACCCACTACTTCCGATTTTTTTGCCCAAAAAATTCAACCACTAAGCCACTTGTGTACCCACTAGCCACTTCCCATTAAAAAGAGGCTCATCCGGCCAAAATGACATAGAGAGTTTTTGAGAAAGTTTGAGAGCTCAAGTTTCTTAAGAGCAAGAAAAGAACAAAAAAAATTATTAGCTCAAGCCTTGATATTGAGCAAAATATTTGGTTGAGATAAAAGAGAAACTCATAAATGTTCTTTCATAAAAAATTTAGAACAGTTTGTCCCCCCAAACTGAAATTGTAGAATTGAGCAATTAATTTGGAATGGGTGTTAGAAGACATATAACCACGGTGCATGGTTATATGATACATAAGTGATTCTGGGCTTGTTTTATCCTGGGGACGGCGTGACTGTAGACTACCTGCACAAAGAGGGTAGAGCCGCGAAACGTCTTAAAGAGAGCGACCTAGTCCGCGACTCAACCCAAGAATCGTCTACGACGAATTTATAAACGATTGAGGTAATATTGTTTATTTTTATTGTGCAGTAATTATTTGGAATTCACGCATGAGGTTCATATTTTGTGATAATCATATGAGGTAATAATTTAATTTTGAGCAGTAGACTTAAAATTAATTTATGATTTTATTTTTCGATTTCTCCATAAAACTCTTTGACGTGATTTTTTTTTAATCACAATATATAAAGTGTACCAACAATTTGAAGACGTTTTTTGTCTACCATGGAGACCGAAAAATAAATCTTTTGGGCATATATGATTATTTTTATGATGTCGAAATGAAAAAAGGCCAACTAAGTTTCTTTGTTTAGAAATTATAATTTTGACATTTTACCTCTAGAAATGACCGTTTACCCCTTGATGATGCCGAAAATCAGCACCACCAGGTGAGGAGTTTGCTAGCTCGACACAGGTGTAACAATGGCAGCACAGTTGTATGAATAAGGCAAGAATGAGGTGAGGAGAAGAGGAATGAATACAAGAACATAAGTGGTTCAGCCAAACCGGCCTACATCCACTGTGAGTGTGTGTGAATAATGTCACTGAAAGAAGGCACTAGTGGCCATGGATACAACCTCTCAAGCTCTTTCTCCCTCTATAGTGTAAACTTAGACATAATTTCAGCTAGGGTTTCAATATCTGTCTCCTTTTGCAAGGTAGGGGATGATCCCTTTATATAATGCCTAGGGGGTGTAATGTACCCCCTATGCATGTAATGTGCATGTGTGTAGTTTCCTCACCAATGAGGGTGTGCCAGCTGTCAGGTTCTCATGTAAGTGCTGATGATGAAATATTCCCCCCACATGTGGGGAATAATCTTATTGTAACTGATCTTGGCCCGGGTGTCCTTATCCAAATGCTTACGGATACTTTGACAGTCGTGCTGGTGAATGGCCTCGGCCTAGGAGAGGCCGAGCTATAAGGGTAGGTCGTCCGATCAATTCGTGACGTGTCGTGCGCTGTCTCGGCTTTATGTCAGCCGAGGTAAACACCTATATCGGCCTGGGACGAGCCATTAGCGTGCTGATGATAAGCGGTCCCTGGTAACCTCGGCCTCCTACGAGGTAGGGTTCATGCTGAAGGTGCGTTTAGCTTCTTGTTATCTTGGCCTACTGTTGACCGGGGTTACTATTCCTTGGCACCTGGAGTTGATGTTATCTGTGATATGAGAAGTTTTCCAGGGGAAGTGCATGTCTTAGTGTCGGCCTGGGCCGAGGTAGCCTTGGCCGAGGGATGATATCGTGGGCCCCCCTGCTCCGGTGGGTCGGCTAACGTCTCGGCTCTCATCTCGGCCGAGGTATGTTCCAATAGGCCGAGGTCATACTTGGGCATATCAATCACCCCCCAGCCCTTAGTCATTTGCGAAGAGTGGTGGCTAAGGGGTTCTTGCCTCCGAGGTCTATTTACCCCAAAGTCAATACCCGCATGACACTTGTCCATTGCTAAGGCGTGCCCACTTGGTTGGCACATGCTGTCAATTGTCCCTTGGGCTTCCCAAGGCAATGATGAGCCTTGGGAATCGTGCCCAAGTATTTAAAGGCTAAAACCTTCCTTTTTCTTCTTCTTCCTCATTTCTCTCCTGTTCAAGCGATTGCTCCCCTGTTTTCTGCGATTTTTTCTCTCCGAAGCTAGCCTCTGCTCCAGCGATTGTTCCGCTGAGGGATACCTCCTTTCCTGCGCGATACTCTCTACATTGTTCACCAACCTCACCTTCAGGTATCTTCCCTCTCCATCTCCTTCATTTTTGATATTTTTAATTTTGAACATTCCGGTTAGATCTTGAGTTTCCCGGTGAGATCTTGGGGTTTCCGGTTAGATCTTGAGTTTTTCGGTGGGGCAGGCTTCCTGCATAGGTTCTTTAGTTTGATCTAAAATTCCCTTAACTTTTCAAGCCATCTTTGTTTGTAGTTTTTAAGATATTCCCAAGTTTAAGGTCTGCAAAATCCTTGTGTCGTCCCCAAATGCTCAGACCCTTGTACCAACTTCTTGAAGACTTTCCATCTCTAAAGGAGAAGACCTTGGATAAAATTAGACAAATAGAGAGAGCTCAGGAAGAAGCTCGTAGGTCGCAAGAGTCCCCTATCAGACCCCTCTTTCCTCCTCCTCTCAAGGTGGTGTACCCTCGTCCTCCTGAAAATTTTTACCAGACAGACGCCTCTACCAACAACTTGCCGATGTCCGAGTCTGAGTCTTCTACCTCTGATCCGATGTCAGTGGCCTCTTTCCAAGAGGACATGGACTTCACTACTCAGGCTGACCAGAACCCTGACCATGTCGAGGTCTCTAGTCGTGCCTCGTCTCAGAATGGCACAAGCACCTCTAGTTCTTCTTCACAGGTTGAACTTGTAGAGACAAGTGTGGCCGTGCCTGGCATCCTAAATGCTATTCCTCTATCGGCAGTAACCGAGGCCGAGTTTGCTCAGAGGTTCCCCGGTAACCCGTCCACGTCTTCCCCAGCCGACGTTGAGTCTGACGATGATGAGGATGCGGAAAGTGAAGTTGACACCTCTGAGGCAGACGAGTACGAGAGTACCATTACCGAGGTGGATTTACTGCACTTCAGGTACTTATATTCCATTAGCCCCTCTATCCACTTAAGGAGACCTCGGAGAGAAGAGAGGGCCTACCACTGCAGGGATGGGGAAATCTGCCTGTATGAGCAGATGTTCAAGTTAGGTTTTCGTCTTCCCATCCACCCCGTCATTAGGACCATTCTATCATTCACCAATTTGGCCCCCTCGCAGCTCTCTCCCAATGCCTGGAGGGTTATTATAGGGGCCATCATCTTTGTGGAGGGCGATTCACCACTCTGACCTCCCAGTGCAGGTCTTTGCTGGTTGTTACGTCCCTACCTCGGCCAAGAACCATCCGAGCTATTACCACTTTGTGGCTCGGAGGCCTGAGAAAAAGATGCTCCTGGTCACTCAGACCTCCAACCATAATTGGAAACCCAGGTACTTTTTTGCCTCAGGGCCTTGGGAATTTGGTTCTTCCATTCCCTCGTCCATCTTCGAGTCGAGAATACCCCGGAAATGGGGAAAAGTCACCATGGCTGCTAGGGCCGACCCTGGACTTAGTGTGCAACATGGCAAAAAGGTGAAGGCCCTGCAGGACCAAGGGTCCCATGGGATGTTTGTAAAATTTGAGCATTTGCTGACCCCCCAGTATCTCTCGGGGACAGGCCTTGGCGGAAGTCCCTTAGCTGACTTTGGTAAGAATTTTTACTTTAACCGTGTTGCCTCTTATCATACGTACTTTATTTCTGACTCGTATCTTTTTACTTTTGCAGAGAAACCACCAGACGTTTCGGACGAGTTGTGGGAGATGGCGACCCCGAGTTTGTCCAGACTTGTCAAGAAGACTGGCATGAATGCTCCTCCACCTGCTCCCTCCACATCCAAGTCTAAGAAGAGGGCACCCGATGTCCATCCTCCTGAGGAATAGAGGCCGAGCTCCAGGACAAAGAGGGGTTCAGACACTGCTATCCCTGTCACTGCCGACACGTCATCTGCCCGTCTGGACCAGTTAAAACTCTCTGATAGCGTGGTCGGCCACAGCCGACAGGCAATGGACGCTCTGAACAACATGATGACCGATGCCGACAAGCGCTTCTTCAGGTCCATGGAGACGCCCATGATGGTTGAATTCGGCCTTCACCGAGTAGTCCAGGTATAACTCATTTCTTTATCCGAAGTATAACGTCTGATGTTGTTTTCATCTAACTTCTTCATTTACTGTGCGGGGTGCGGCTGCCATGTACCAGCTATCCAACTGGACTTTGAGGAAATTGCCTCTCATCCAGAAGGGGCAGGAGGCTGAAAAAGTTGAGGGCACCCTGAAGGCAGAGGTTGCTCGTCTGAGGACCGAGCTGCAGGAGGCTAAGACCAAGGCTAAGACCTCTGAGAATAAGGTCTAATCCCTAGAGAAGGACATCTCCGCACTTGTTCAGAGCCATACCAAGGCTCTGAAGGACAAGGACGACGCTTTGCAGAGTAAGGTTGATGCTGCGGTGAAGGCTTCTCTTGCAGACGCCTCGGAGACAATAATTGCTGACTATAAGGTCTCCGAGGAGTTTGTAGGTTTTGGCTTGGAGTACCTTGAAAGGGGTATCAAGGCTACCTCCAAATGGGCCGAGGTAAGGGAGGCCGAGGTTGGCATCATTAAGGCCTCAGATTTTGTGGGCCTCGGCCTTGCCGACGCCCAGTTTGCCCAGGCTTTGCAGGAGATAGAGGATGAAGCTGTTGCCCCTGGTCAAACGGTTACTCTGGAAGGGACTGACCTCGGAGATACTGACCCTGCAAACGAGGTAGCTCAAGTGACCAATACCGAGCAGGCCGGCCCAGACGAGCCATCAAACATTCCTTCTTCAGATGTTTGACTTGTAATCTTTTGTATTTTGCATTTCTTTTTACTTGTAATCTCGTATGTAATTTCTCAAACACGTGAATATTATGCAATTTCTTTCTTTTGTTGAATGCAAATGTCCATCTTTATTTGTGAATGTATATGAATGCTATACTCTCTCTGAAGTCATTACTGAATGTGATGCCATAACCAACGCTTAAGAGTCTGAGGTCCTCTGTTAAGGGTCTGAGGTCCTCTAGCCGAGGTGTCCGAGCTCAGACCTCATCACCACCAAGTGATGTTATGAGGGTCTGAGGTCACCACCTAGGCCGAGGTAACTCATAATGTCACCAAATTAATGATGTTTAAGGTCTGAGGTCCTCACCTAAGAGGTTATCCTCATAATAAATCACCAAATTTATGATGTTAAGGGTCTGAGGTCCTCTAGCCGAGGTGTCCGAGCTCAGACCTCATCACCACCAAGTGATGTTATGAGGGTCTGAGGTCATCACTTAGGCCGAGGTAACTTATAATGTCACCAAATTAATGATGTTTAAGGTCTGAGGTCCTCACCTAAGAGGTTATCCTCATAATAAATCACCAAATTTATGATGTTAAGGGTCTGAGGTCCTCTAGCCGAGGTGTCCGAGCTCAGACCTCATCACCACCAAGTGATGTTATGAGGGTCAGAGGTCATCACTTAGGCCGAGGTAACTCATAATGTCACCAAATTAATGATGTTTAAGGTCTGAGGTCCTCACCTAAGAGGTTATCCTCATAATAAATCACCAAATTTATGATGTTAAGGGTCTGAGGTCCTCTAGCCGAGGTGTCCGAGCTCAGACCTCATCACCACCAAGTGATGTTATGAGGGTCTGAGGTCATCACTTAGGCCGAGGTAACTCATAATGTCACCAAATTAATGATGTATAAGGTCTGAGGTCCTCACCTAAGAGTTTATCCTCATAATAAATCACCAAATTTATGATGTTAAAATAAAACAAGAATTTGCCATGGAAGCTGATCTTTATTCATAACCTCTTCTCAACAAGATGGTACATTCTTAATTGACAAAATAGATGCAACGTTATACATAATATCTCTTTAGGTGGTCGGCATTCCACGGGTTGGTAAAGGGTTCTCCCTCTAGGTTCTCTAACCTATACGTGCCCGGCACAACCTCTTCCGTTACTCTGTAGGGGCCATGCCAGTTCGGGTGCAGTTTGTTTGTTTTCTGTAGGGTTTTCTTAAGCACTAGGTCTCCTACCGCGATGGGTCTTGTCTTCACCCTTTGATTGTAGAACTTTGCTGCCCTCTGCTGGTAAGCTGCTTTCCTGACCTCCGCGTCTTCCCTTCTTTCTTTAATGAGGTCCAAGTCTAACCTCCTCCTTTCCCCATTGCTGTCCGGATCATAGGTCTGAATCCGATGAGTTGATAAGCCTATCTTCGTAGGTATGACGGCCTCCGAACCGTGTGCCAGCATGAATGGGGTTTCTCCTGTGGGTGTCCTTGCTGTGGTCCTGTAAGCCCATAGCATAGCGTAGACCTCTTCCATCCATCTCCCTTTCGCGTTTTCTAACCTCTTCTTGATTCCATCCAAGATTGTCCTATTTGTGACTTCAGTCTGGCCATTAGCTTGGGGTCGTCCAGGAGATGAGAAGAATTGTTTAATCCCCACACTTTGGCAATACTTCTCTAAGGAGGCGTTCTTGAACTGGGTCCCATTATCTGAGATGAGCGTGTTTGGGAGGCCATACCTACATATGATGTTCTTCCAGATGAACTGAAAGGTCTTCTGCTCCGTAATTATTATCATGGGTTCGGCTTCTACCCATTTTGAAAAGTAATCAATGGCAACTATCAAGAATCTATAGTTGTTGACTGCTCTTGGCAAAGGTCCTACCAAGTCGATTCCCCATACCGCGAACGGCCATGGAGAAGGGATTGATGTCATAGGCTGATGGGGTTGGTGAGGGATAGTGGCGAACCTCTAGCATTTGTCACACCTCTTCACATAGTCGGCGGCGTCCCTCGACAAGGTTGGCCACCAATATCCCTGAGTGATGATCCTCTTGGCTAGGGGTCTTCCTCCTATATGGCTAGAGCAAGAGCCCTCATGAACCTCCCGCAGGACCCGGGTTACCTCCATGGGATGCACACATCTGAGTAGGGGCAAGAGGAACCCCTTTTTATACAAGACATCCCCTATCAAAGAGAACTTGGCAGCTCTGTACCTCAACTTTCTTCCTTCCAGCTTGGACTCAGGTAGCTCCCCCTCTCTTAAGTATCTGACGAGCGGGTTGATCCAAGAGCCTCCTAGGTTCACGTTGTGACAAGGGCTGCATATCTCGTCTTCCTCGATGCTTGCCCTTCCCAGGATTTCAATTGGGATGGTTCTTCCCAAGTCTGTCTTCATTGCCGAGGCCAGCCTTGCCAATGCGTCGGCGTGATTGTTGCTCAATCTCGGCACTCTCTTCAGTTTGGCCTCTTCAAAAAATTCGAGCAAACCTCTCACCTTTTTTAGGTATCTGGCCATCCTCTCATCCTTGGCCTCGTACGCTCCCAACACCTGGTTGACAACCAACCTTGAGTCACTATGGAGTAGAAGCCGCTTTACCCGCAGAGTTGTTGCCAATAAGAGGCCCGCTATCATGGCCTCATACTCAGACTCGTTGTTCGAGGCTTGGAAGTTGAATCTTAAGGCATACTCAATGTTGGCGCCATCTGGAGCTGAGAGTACTAGCCCCGCGCCGCTTCCACCGTCACAGGAGGATCCATCCACGAAGAGACTCCATACGTCTTCATCTGAAGAGAAAACCCCTTCTTTCATCACTCCTTTTTCGAAGAGGTATCGATCCTCTTCGTTTTCTTCTGTTCTCCTCTGAGCATTGCCTGGGACTACCTCTTCTCAGCTCCCGAAGACGTGTGGGTCTATCACTTCCGAATTTCGGGCGACGCCTCTGCCATTCTCTTCGCCGCCTTCCAAGCTCTTTTCTGACTCAGTCTCTTCCCAAGTGAACTCTGCGACAAAGTCAGCAAGGGCCTGTCCCTTAATGGCTGTCCTGGGCTGGTAAGTAAGATCATACTCTCCTAGTTCAATGGCCCAGGCCATCAATCTTCCGGACTTCTCAGGCTTGTGCAGGACCTGCCTTAGCGGGGAGTCCGTGAGGACTGTTATAGAGTGAGCTTGAAAGTAGGGTTTCATTTTCCTTGAAGCATGGATAAGAGCATAAGCCAACTTCTCCATCCGGGGATAGTTCTGTTCAGACCCTTGTAGGGCCTTACTGTTAAAGTACATTGGTTTCTGAACTCCATCCTCTTCTCGTATGATGGCCGCGCTAATGGCCGACTCAGAGACTGCTAGATATACAAACAACCTTTCACCCGCCATGGGCCGGGACAGCAGCAGGGGAGACCCCAAGTAGGACTTGAGCTGCTCAAAAGCTTTTTCACACTCTTCATCCCACTGGAAGGCCTTCCTTAGGACCTTGAAGAATGGAAGACACTTATCGGTTGCTCTGGAAACAAACCTGTTCAGGGCTGCCACTCTTCCCGTGAGTCTTTGGACATCCTTGATACTCCTAGGAGTCCTCATATCGAGCAAGGCCTTGATCTTCTCTGGATTTGCCTCAATCCCCCTTTGATTAACGATGAACCCCAAGAACTTCCCAGCCCCTACCCCGAAGACACATTTGGCCGGGTTGAGCTTCATTCTATACGAGTCCATGACATCGAAGGTCTTCTCAAGGTCTGCCACGTGAGTACATGCCTTCAGGATCTTCGTTAGCATATCGTCCACGTACACCTCCATGGTCTTACCTATCTGATCCTCAAACATCCTATTGACGAGACGCTGATATGTTGCCCCCGCATTTTTTAGACCAAAGGGCATTACCTTGTAACAGTATGTCCCTTTGTCAGTGATGAAGGCTGTCTTCTCAGAGTCTTCGGCGTCCATGAAGATTTGATTATAACCCGAATAAGCATCCATGAAGCTCATCAGCTCGTGCCCTGCTGTTGCGTCCACCATCTGGTCTATCCTAGGTAGGGGGTAGCTGTCCTTAGGGCAAGACCTATTCAGGTCTGTAAAATCTATACACATCCGCCACTTTCCATTTGCCTTAGGCACGATCACTGCATTTGAGAGCCACTCTGGGTAGGTGACCTCTCGTATGAACTCGGCCTCTTCTAACTTCTTTACCTCTTCCCGAATGACCTCATACTTCTCTCTGGAGTAAATTCTCCTCCTCTGCTTGATTGGTTTAGCATCCCTATTCACGTTGAGTTTGTGGGTCATGACCTCGGGGTCTATACCAGGCATGTCGGTGTGGCTCCAGGCAAAGACGCTCTGCCTCTTCCTCAGAAGGCTTACCAGCTCTTCCTTAATCTTTGTTTCTAGGGCCTTGCCGACCTGGATGGTTTTTTCCGGCTCGTCCTCATTGAGGACGATGGATTCTACCTCTTCCGCGGCCTCGCCCTTCTTCAGCTTTGTTTCATCTCTCGGATCAAGAGTGTCTATGCTGTAGGTGGCGGTTGCTCTCTTATGGGCCTCCCTCTCTTCAGCTGAGTTAAAGTAACACTCCCGTGCCGTGGTCTGATCCCCATGCACTTCCCCTACCCCGTAAGGGGTCGGGAATTTTAGCATTTGATGGACCGTTGACGGCACGGCCTCAAACTCCTTGAGGGCTACTCTTCCAATGATGAGGTTGTAGGCTGAGTAGACATTCTCATCCATCACAAAAAAGTTTATCTTCTTAGTCAGCCTCTTAGGCCATCTATCCCCCATACGCACATCCATCTCATACATGCCTAACGGGTGCACTTTCTCACCACTAAAGCCTATCAAGGGATGGTGGTATGGCACTAATCTTGATCTGCTATGACCCAAGCTCTTGAAGCAAGGCCAGAACATTACATCTGCTGAGATTCCCCCATCTATGAGGATTCTCCCTACGTCGCACCCATGCACCCTTGTCGTTATGACCAAGGGGTCATCATGGGGGGCCAGGATGCCCTTGAAGTCGAGCCGGGAGAAACCCACCACCAGGGTGTCCATGTCCACCTTTGTTCTCTTCTGCACAGCGTTAGAAGACGTCAGATTCACAACCTCTGGCTTGACCACCGATTTGGCCTCCGCTACATGAGCCTTTCTATCGGTTACCTCAGATCCACCCCCTGCGAATCCCCCACATATGGTGCTAATACCAAAGGAGACCATTCCTACCCTCTTCACCGGGGTGTTGTCATCCCTAGGTGGGAGATCCGGGTCATCTCCATCATCACCATCTGAATCGTCATGCTTTTCAGTCAGGACATCACCACGGCACTTGTCGTCTCTTCTCTTCCTAGGGTCTTCCCTGCCGCCCTTTGGGGACTTGCCATCCACATACTTTCTTAGCTTCCCGGATTTCAGCATCTTCTCAATCTCGTCTTTCAGGGCAAAGCATCTGTCTGTGACATGGCCGTGGTCCTGATGAAACTCACACCAGAGGCTTTTATTCCTCTTATATGGCGGAGCCTTCAACTTCTCTGGCCACCTCAGAGCCCGGTCACTCTTGATCTCATTGAGAATTTGTTCACAGCTCACGGTCAGAGGAGTGTAACGATCGAACTTATCATCTGCTGACCGCTTCTTCCCTTCCTTCTTGCCCTGGGACCTCCCAACACTACCGCGGTTCTCCTCCTCGCATTTGGCGGCTATCGCCTCCTCCGCATTCATTACTTTTCCTGCAGTGGACAACAGCTCTGCCATTGACTTGGGGGGTCTTCCGCTAGCTTCCATAGTAGCTTTCCCTTCTGAAGACCTCCTATAAGGGCGGTCATGGCTATGCTCTCTTCATAGTCTTCCACCTCTAACTTCTCCTTATTGAATCTTGCTATGTAATCTCTCAGGCTTTCACCCTTAGCCTGTTTGACATATAGTAGGTGGGTAGTCTTCTTCTGAGGTCTTACCCCAAAGCAGAAGTTATGTATGAACTGCTCGGCCAATCCCTTAAAGTTTTCGATTGAATCTTTTGGAAGAGAGGTGAACCAGCTATGCGCGGCCCCCGTTAGGGTCCCTGAAAAGGCCCTGCACTTCATCTCATCAGATATCGAGTAAATATTCGCGGCTGACTGATACATCTCGATATGGTGCACTGGATTAGTGCTGCCATCATATTTGGGAGTCACCGTAGGAGGCTTGAACTTAGCGGGGGTTGGGAACCCCACTATCCTAGCCACGAATGGTGAGCCCTCCGTGTAGCCCCTCTGTAAGGGGTCCTTGCTCTTTATGAGGTCCCCTATCTTCTCCTCGAGACGTTGGATCGAGTCATTCCATGGTCTTCTCTCGTCAACTTGGCCGAGGTTGTCCTCTGCCACCTCTCTGCGGTGGACAGAGGGTTCCCCAGCCACGACCCTCTGACTATTGACTTCTTCTTGTTCCCTTGCTCTTCCCTCCATGGGTCGGCCTTGATCTGGCCGAGCCCCTCTTTGGGAGCCTGTTGCACTCCTTGACCTCGACAGCCTGTGTCTTAGGTCATTAACTGGTCCCAGCCTCTCGAAGGCCGAGCCTCTGCTCATCCTGTTGAAGGCCGACCCTCTCTGCTGGACCTCATCTCTTCTTCGGCCGACACATCCTTGGCTTTGCCGAAGAGGTCGTACGGTATTATCGGACACCTCATATGGCTCCCAGCAGTCTTCTGGGGCCTCTTCTACTCCTATGTCATCGTACCTGTCCTCCGGGCAAGGGTTTCCTTGCCTCCCCAGGCGTAAACGCCTAGGGTCAGCAACGTCCCTTCTCCGCTGGGGTGCAGGTTGGTCCTTCATCGGTGCCTGGGGTGGTCCCCTGGCACCCGGTTGGGGTTGAACTGCCGCCGGGGTGATCATGTCCGGTGAGACTCCAGGTGGTCTCATCATCATGGTTTGGCTGAGCTGTGCAAATTGCTCCTTCATCGCTTGTTGTGTTGCAGCCAAAGATTTCAAGGCAGCTGCCACCTCCGCCATTTCGGACTGGGGGGGAGCCTGACTGGAGCTAGCTCCCCCACCTCCGGGCGGCGGAAGAGGTGGCGGCATGTCTGGTGCCATGTGTTAAACTGTATAGAGCCTTAGTTGCAGGTGAGCTTTATACCTGAAAGGATCTCTTTCAATGGTGAAACAGCTCCACACAAGGGGTGGACTCTGGTTCACCACCAGAGTCTCCGGTGAGGTAAAGCAGAAAAAGAGGATGAGATAGCCTCTCGATTCCCACAGACGGCGCCAAAATGATGATGCCGAAAATCAGCACCACCAGGTGAGGAGTTTGCTAGCTCGACACAGGTGTAACAATGGCAGCACAGTTGTATGAATAAGGCAAGAATGAGGTGAGGAGAAGAGGAATGAATACAAGAACATAAGTGGTTCAGCCAAACCGGCCTACATCCACTGTGAGTGTGTGTGAATAATGTCACTGAAAGAAGGCACTAGTGGCCATGGATACAACCTCTCAAGCTCTTTCTCCCTCTACAGTGTAAACTTAGACAGAATTTCAGCTAGGGTTTCAATATCTGTCTCCTTTTGCAAGGTAGGGGATGATCCCTTTATATAATGCCTAGGGGGTGTAATGTACCCCCTATGCATGTAATGTGCATGTGTGTAGTTTCCTCACCAATGAGGGTGTGCCAGCTGTCAGGTTCTCATGTAAGTGCTGATGATGAAATATTCCCCCACATGTGGGGAATAATCTTGTTGTAACTGATCTTGGCCCGGGTGTCCTTATCCAAATGCTTACGGATACTTTGACAGTCGTGCTGGTGAATGGCCTCGGCCTAGGAGAGGCCGAGCTATAAGGGTAGGTCGTCCGATCAATTCGTGACGTGTCGTGCGCTGTCTCGGCTTTATGTCAGCCGAGGTAAACACCTATATCGTCCTGGGACGAGCCATTAGCGTGCTGATGATAAGCGGTCCCTGGTAACCTCGGCCTCCTACGAGGTAGGGTTCATGCTGAAGGTGTGTTTAGCTTCTTGTTATCTTGGCCTACTGTTGACCGGGGTTACTATTCCTTGGCACCTGGAGTTGATGTTATCTGTGATATGAGAAGTGTTCCGGGGGAAGTGCATGTCTTAGTGTCGGCCTGGGCCGAGGTAGCCTTGGCCGAGGGATGATATCGTGGGCCCCCCTGCTCCGGTGGGTCGGCTAACGTCTCGGCTCTCATCTCGGCCGAGGTATGTTCCAATAGGCCGAGGTCATACTTGGGCATATCACCCCTGAACTTCCTAAATGTTATATTTTGTGAAGTAGATATATAAATTTCAGTATTTTTGGTCAATTCAAAATCGATCAATAATTTCGTGAGAAATTATAATTTGAACAAAAATGAACCCCTCCATGGAAAACTTTTAAATAGGTCAATCCTATTTTCTAGTTATGAATGTGAAATATTATTTCACATAAGATGTTATTATTGGAAATGAAATTGTATATTGGTTTTTTGGACAATTTATTTTGAGCCACTTGTGGTTAACAAAACAAATTAAAAGTTGTTATATGGAATCAAATTAAAAAATTTGATATTTGGAAACAAATGAAAATTTGTTATATTGAATCAAATGAAAATTTGATATTTGGAATCAAATTAAAAATTTGATATTTGGAAAGAAATGAAAATTTGTTATATGGAATCAAATTAAAAAATTTGATATTTGGAAGCAAATGAAAATTTGTTATATGAAAACAAATGAACATTTGTTATATGGATTCGAAGGGTATATAATAAACATTTGTGTTTTGCGCTATGTTTACTATAAAATAAATATGTTCAAATATTTTTTGAAGTGTTTATGTAAAAGTGTAGTTGATATTTTTCAACCATACTAAAGTGATCGATGATGGAAAAAAAAAACTGAAATTTTTGTTATGAATTCTGTTGGAATATCATCTCAGTTTTTTGATGATATATAGACTGAAATTTCGTGAATTTTGGCATGCATGTAGTATGTTGAGATTATAAATATTGGGCTTTGGAATTTATGAAAAAAGAGTTGTATATCTTTTATGATGATTTTTACAAATGGGATGCGCGATGCTGAATTTTTTGGACATCTTGTAGTAAAATAAGTTTATCTTCACTTGTACTTAATATTTTTGAGTGATTCCAATTTGGATAAGACGAGACTCATAAAGGATGAATTCTGGAAAATTTTATAAATTTCAATAAGCGGTTTGGTCGTGGTGAAATTTCAAACTTGAAGTTTTTCCGTTTGAACAAATATTTTGGATAACATTTTTTTGAAAAAATGTATCATGTCGTGTTCCCAACGGATTCAAAATATTTTGAAGCCTTTATAAATTTCTTTTTCAAGGATTTAAGAAGTACTTAGAAAAATTTGGACTCAAATTTATAGAAGATGAATTTCAAAGAAATTGTATAAGGACTTATACAATATTTGAGTTTGGAGTGCAACCGCTACAATTTTATATGAATAATTCCTTATATTTATTCATTTATATGAGTTGGAAAATGTATAGAATAAAATTGTATTCTGCTATGTTGGAATCAATTTGGTGTGCTTCATACGCGTGTAGAAATAATTTAGTTGGGTAAAATTATTTTGATCGTATGCTTTGATTTGGAATAGAGGTTTAAACTCTAATACGGAGTATTATCGTATACATTGTGAAAAATTGTATATTATAATTTTTTATGAAATAGATTGTATCTATATGTGACTTTTAGACACATGAAAATCTGAATTTATGACTAAAATAAATGAACATGTATTTTTTTTTTATTCGGCTATACATGAAGACACTAAGCATGTATTTATTTAAGAAATAAGATTAATTCTTATTTAATGTTGAAACTCACAAGTTTAGATTTTATTTTATGAATTGAAGATATAGTGAGGGCACATTATATGTTGCTTCTAATTGCTATACCTAGAGAATAGTGGGGGCACTCAATCGAGTACCTCTCAACTATATTTGAAGAACATTTAATAGAATCTGAAACTTTGATTATTTTTTGAGTTGTGAGTTAAAAATAAAAGCTTGCTTATGTTATTGAAAAGGATTTGAAAAATCCTTAGAGAAGTCATGTCATAAATGATTGATTGAATTCCTTGGAATAAACTAGAAATTAGTTATAATTGACTTATCTTATAACTTTAAGATAAAGAGGTGTATACACACTATTTGAAGGAATATTGAGACAATTATCATTTATGAATATAAGCTTTGTTTAATAGTCGAAATTCATCAATATAACTTAGTTATACATGATGCACGTTAAAATATTCTCATGAAAATGAAGAAGCTTCATTTATTTTGAATGCCATTGATATTATATATGATGTTGAGTTAAAAACTAAATATATATAATAGTGTTTTTCGAATGGTGACCTATGTAAGGCAACTTACATGGACCAACTTGAAGTTGGAAAATTAATATGAAAGGCACCAATAAATGGCATGATATTTTGATAAATTATCAAATGAGAATGAATTGAGAATAATTTATGAATCGTGTCTAACACTAAGCATGTTGAAATATGAATGCACTCTTATTTATTGTGCAAGAATGATTAGCTAATATTTAGTTATAATATTTTTTTACGTAGAAAACCAAATCCATGCTAAGTCAAAGTGTTAGCATAAAGAGTTTCAATGAAACAAGAATAGTACTTGTTAATATTACAAGGCTATATGGATCAATTAATTGATCGAGTACATTGAAATACAAGAATATCTATTTATTAGATATATGCTTATTATGAACCATCTTGTACTCCACATGATCCAAGTATAAGAACACTATATATAGTGATAAGAAAAGATGAATATGCGAACATCTTAAGTAGTCTCAACTGAGCTACTAAATACAGTTGACTTGGAATTATTTTTTGTTGGAGTACTACGAAGGTTTATAATTAAAAAAAAAAGAGGTGCATTCTTATGCTATTGAGAAAGGTTATGTGTTTTGATAAAATCACGAACCTAGAATTGATTCTGAATTAATAATGGATATGTGTTTAACACATATTATGATGCTATTTTTTGGAACTCCTAGATATATTAATTATTGGCTTAATTAATGATGGAGTATATGGTGATACCATTGGCTATGGCTGGTGAGTAAATGAAAGGTTAAAAAAAATCTATTATAAGATACCATTTATGGTAGAGATTGACACAGTCATTTTATTCACAACAATAGAACCATGGCTATTGTAAAATATTAGAACTGTTATCATAACGGCAAGAACGATAAATATGTCGTAATCACAACATAGTTTTAGAATTTAAAACTAATGAGTTGTGTGTGTGGATTATGATTGGACTGATGAGAATAGAACCTGACTTGTCCTTTGATGAAAGAACTAGTGCAGGAGAAGGTGTTTTAACATCTAGAAAGGGATCGGACTAAAGACCGTTGATATTGAATCATTTGTGGTGGTAACCCAACCTATAGACTAGAGATCCCAAGAAATAGGTTCAAAGGGTAATAACAAGTCACAGTGATATGGGTTGAATCATGCTAATTATTAGTTACGGGGTTTTACTCCGAGTCCATCTCTATGGAGCATGATATCCTGAAGCGAGTTAAGGTTGAGTTAATTATAACTCTTAATGATAATCTATAGCTCTATTTTGAGTGGGGTACCTAGCTACAGGAATATCCTTGATAGACTCACCTATGTGGATGTGGAAGTATGGCCGCTTCCTATGGTAATTTTGGGCAAATTCCCTAGAGCGTTCACATACTGGGATAAAAGCACATGGCCGTAACGTGTTGGCTTGAGGACTATACCCAAGTAGGGTTGTGTGTGGGATGTTGTCAGAGATAGAGTTCAAAACTACGAGTTACTCTAGTATAATCTGAATCATCTTTACTACGTAAAGGTTCAAGTCGAAAGACACCTTTGCTTATGCACAATTCTATTAATTATTATTGCTCAATAAATTTTCAAAATTTACTAGTGGGGGATTGTTTCTGATGAGAGTGTTTTAAAATCCAAGTGGGGGATTGTTGACAGAATGTATTTTAATACACAATTGGGAGATATTATGCACCCACTATACCCACTTAAACAAGTGGGAGACCAACAATACCCACTACTTCCGATTTTTTTGCCCAAAAAATTCAACCACTTCTATACCCACTAAGCCACTTGTGTACCCACTAGCCACTTCCCATTAAAAAGAGGCTCATCCGGCCAAAATGACATAGAGAGTTTTTGAGAAAGTTTGAGAGCTCAAGTTTATTAAGAGCAAGAAAAGAACAAAAAAAATTATTAGCTCAAGCCTTGATATTGAGCAAAATATTTGGTTGAGATAAAAGAGAAACTCATAAATGTTCTTTCATAAAAAATTTAGAAGAGTTTGTCCCCCCAAACTGAAATTGTAGAATTGAGCAATTAATTTGGAATGGGTGTTAGAAGACATATAACCACGGTGCATGGTTATATGATACATAAGTGATTCTGGGCTTGTTTTATCCTGGGGACGGCGTGACTGTAGACTACCTGCACAAAGAGGGTAGAGCCGCGAAACGTCTTAAAGAGAGCGACCTAGTCCGCGACTCAACCCAAGAATCGTCTACGACGAATTTATAAACGATTGAGGTAATATTGTTTATTTTTATTGTGCAGTAATTATTTGGAATTCACGCATGAGGTTCATATTTTGCGATAATCATATGAGGTAATAATTTAATTTTGAGCAGTAGACTTAAAATTAATTTATGATTTTATTTTTCGATTTCTCGATAAAACTCTGACGTGATTTTTTTTTTTAATCACAATATATAAAGTGTACCAACAATTGTCGACTCACTAAAAAATAATAAAAGGAATGAACTGACCACAGGGTACTTTTGTATGTTCAACAAACATACAAACATTTAAGGATGTATGTCAAATGTAATTTTGAAATCGACATGACTTTAAACTTATAAAATGTATTTGAGTTATTTATATTATTAATTTTTAATTTTAGGTTAGACCCTTGCCCCACCTAACAACCATATAACTGTATCGATAGATTGATAAATGATATATACTTTGTTTTCCCCTCATTTTTACGGAACACAAACAAATCCTCCTTGCCAAAAGAAAATGGGGTAAATGGAGTTTTTCCCATTGTACGCAAAAAATTATATCTCCACATTTTCTTTCCACTCTTCCTTCATTCTTACCAAACACAACCCTAATTAAGTAACTTTACCCTAATTAAGTAATGTTTGTTGGTCCCATTTTTTCTCCATAACATTATACAATTTCTCTCTCACACCAGGCAATTACACAAGACCATAAATAAAATACATTATTGTTATAATCATTCCATTTACCAAACACTTTTTTTAAAGTTCAAAGTTGACTTTGATTTCGAATGTTACTCTAATCATGTCTCAAACCGTAATATATTTCACTAGAACTACAATTGTAAAATTATTTAATTTCAAATTAAAAGTATTGTAATTCAAATTTTAATGAATGAAGTTGGGGTTTTCAAAAATGTCGTTAAAAATTCCAAATTGAATTATAAGGTATTTTCTCCCACTCATTCATTTGGATGTTGTCAGAAAAAGTCATGGGTTCTTTCGACATAAGGGCGTCAATCGAATATGTGGAATCAGTCCACATATTTGCCAAATCCAAGGGGCACTCATTAATGGCTTGGATTTGGTTTGGGGAGAGCGTGACGGTGACATCATCTTGACAATTCGAGCTAGAACTTTTTGATCTTAGCTTCACCGTTGGGCTTTTGAGACTGAAAGCGGCTAATTGAGCCGCCAATCGTATATCCTCAGCACTCGAGCTAGTTGGACGAGGGAGACTATCGGCCAATGCTGGAAAATTTAGTGGGGCCCCGTGTCCCTTAAGGTGTAGCAGGGCTACATCATAGGCCGTCGCGGCCATCTCTGCCGTATCGAAACTCCCGAGCCAAATTCGGGTTTTCTTACCCGGCTCGCGTATTTCAGACACCCATTTCCCCCATTTCCGTTTCCTAATGCCCCGATAGCGAGAGGTTGCACCACCAATTTTGTTACACACGCAAGGATCCTCCATGAAGTTAATCAATGAAATCTATGTAATTGAAATATAGGCAAGTGTTATGAGCAGGTGATAGTATTCAGCCATATATATAGAGAAAGAGGTGTGGATATAATGAAGGGCATTGTACATATTGATGGAAGTGTTCAAGTGTTGGTGCATATGACAAAGTAGAAAGGAACTTCCATGCAGTTTCAATATATGCTTTTTGGGTGAGAAAGTAGATAAATGATTGGATAGTATGACTATAATTTTAGTAAAGGGTGAGTGAGGTACAGGTAATCATGAAATCTACAGGAACCCTCGTGTGGATATGTCGAAGGAACATTCATAACAATACCTTGTTTTGGGACATTAATGAATATATTGGTAGACTATCATGTCTCCCCATGATTTTGTAAACTTTTGTGATTCTAGCTTTAAGCATCTGAGTTAATGATTGAGACTAGACTTTAGTGAAATCGCAATTGTTTTCTTGAAATTTTTATATTTTTTGTTGCAACAAGTCACTTTTAATGACATAATTTTTCTACCACAGTTTAAAAAAATAATGTGTATGTGTATTTTTATTCGCATTTTAGAGTTGGCACATATGTATTCTTAGTTTTAGGTCTAAAGTTTGCATCCTGCACTTTGGGCCTTTTACACTAGTTGTGATGCTTTTTGATATGTTTTGTGATATTATTTTCTTTTAAAATTATCTTTAAAAAGTAAAAAAGACGAAAAATAGAACTATGCAAAAAAATTTGGACCTCAGTTTAAAAATACTTATAATTACTAGACCGCGAAATAATCATATAAATATCAAACTCTAACTTAGTGGCGAACTTAAAAAATTAGTCAGTTTAAGGATTGATTTTTTTGCAAAGTTGTTTGAATATCTCTTTGTTTAACGTCTATTGCATAAACACCGCAAAAGCTATATTGTAAATGTTGTTGGATTACACAGTCCTACGAGAAAACTCGTATTCAGAGACGGACACTATTATAGAAAAATAGTTAATATATGAAAAAAAAATCTGTAATAGAATCATTTTGATGATACGAGTTATATTAACTTTCCCAATTATTATAAATGATATCACAGTGGGACAATTAACGTTTAATTCAAGGAAAAAGGTACATTTTTCAATGCACCTTATTTTTCATGTTTCAAAAACTACCTCTTGCATTTTTAGGTACTTTTCTTGGATGATATGTTTTAGTGTTTAGTGTTTAATTTTTTTGCAGTGTGTGTGTATGTGTGTGGTGGGGTAGGTAGTGTTTTTTAGATTTAAAATTTGTGATTTAATTTTTTTTTAACGTTTAAGTTTCTATTTTTCGTTTAGGATTTATGAGTATTTTTGTTTTAGAATTTTTGGTTTAGAGTTCATGCTTAGGGTTTGGGGTGAAATGTCTTTGAGAGTTTTACGAAGAAAAAAAAAATTCGAATATTTTGAATTAACTGTTGGATAAAAAATAGGGAGCTTAACAAATAAGTTTTGTTTACACAAAATATTTTCTAATCGGTTCAACTAAAACAAAATTTTCCCAATAAGTCTAGTTGCTTGTTTTGCCCATATAGTAAATCTTATTACATTCCAAATTTACTAGTTATTTATACAAATGATAAATATTTACTATCGATATGCACAAGTTACATGTATAGTAAATATTATCACATATTTTCTGATGAAATGTATTGGAACGAAAATATTTTCTAATGGTAAGAATTGGATAATAAACTATATAATTTATTTAACTAAGTAATTAGCATTAGTAAAATCCTAAGAAGTATTGAGTGATATTATATTTTGTTAACTGACCCCATTAAATGAAAAGGAAAGTTTACAAAATTATATTGTTTGAACTTTGAATGGAGCTTTCTTCTTCTTCTTCTTCTTCTCAGATTCTTCTAAACAAGACAAGTGTAGGAAAGTTTCACGTGCCCTTAATTAGATTACATCACTTGGATTGATATAAACTTTTTGATTCAACAAGGATAACATATTGAGAAAACCAGCTGCCATGGCCCAGGTCCATGAGAGAAAAGAGTCATATATCTTTTAGATTGATTAACTTTGACTCGGAGAGGGGGTACATGATGAGTTAACAAGTGTCCGGATTCAAACAATATATCTTTTCGATTTTGTAGGTCATATTATGTTATTAAATGCTGTTGCTGGTGTTTACTTTTTTTTGTTTGTTTGTAACACTTATTTTTGCTCTACTTATTATTTGGGCAGGGAAGACAATTCGGTACCATATTTGTTTTGAATTTTTTAACAAAAAAAATATTTATAAACAAATAGAAGAATTAGCCTATCATATGTGACACCCCGACTAATTAAATACCGGATAACTACTCTTTTATTAAATTAATGAAAAATGTCAAGTTGGTTCAGTTAATAGCATCACTGTCGAAAACATTTTAATAATTACAAACCACCTAGTATTTAAAAAGTGAGTTGTCAAATTTTAAAGTAAATTCGATTAACATGCAATAAATGAATTATAAAAAGTTAACACAACCATTCACGATAAAGTCTCAATAGAGTAACCAACAAATAATAATGAGTCTGGAGGAAATACTCCTCACAACAATCCAAATACTGAAATAAATAAAACAAGTCTCCATCCTAAATTAATTACAAACCAAAGTCTGAATAACTGAGATATAAAAATGTTTCTAAAGGAAATGGGCGACATGCCCTACAAATGATAAAAATGGTAAGGGAGTCAAGACTAGGAAAGGAGGCGTCTACTATCAACGCCCTATAACTTCCACAACAGCTACAGCTCGTCACCTGAATGGAATTTCTATGCATGGTGTCCTTGTGGCTGGGCACCTAAAAGGTTTTTACAAAAAAAAAAAGATTTGAAAGCAAACGGGTCAGAGCCCGATTGTGGAGAATAGTTTAAAAACAGCAAGTGATTTAATAACATTAAAACAATGAATGCAAAATACATGTTAGGACGTGCTCTCACATGAAATAATCGCCTATCGACTAATTGTGCACTCCTAACGTACCCGTACCCATTCAAGTGATTCTCATATCTATCTAGACCAAAATAAATTCTAAAATTTCTACTCGATTCGCGCTTTAATTTCCAACGTTATCAATAAATAGAGAGCGTTACTTTAATTCTCGGATTCCCAATTATTCGCAAAACCATTTACTAGAGGTTATCCCCTTTTTATCTTTTCAAAGCGTTACTATAATTATACTCACAATTAAACATGACAAATCTTTTCAATTAACCATATATTATTCTCATCATAAATATACATTACTAGCACCCCGAGACTAAGCTGTGGTGCACACATACTCTGCTATCCCATCCCCGTACATCACATACATAAGGATCACGCATTCCGAATCTCTCAGGAATCGTTCACAGAATAATAGCAAATCACAAACAATAGAGGCGAACATAGTTCACATCACATGGGTCACGCACATACCTATGCTCCCATAATCAGCAGACTTATTAACTTCTCAATAAGTCCTTCTCTGACCTATGTCCTCGAGGTACCAATCTATATCCGCCCCGTAGGCACACAAAGATTAGATGACCCTAAACGAACGCAAACCTCCCGTGATAGCAACTATGGTAGGTATGTCATACACATAAAATCATATATACTAAGCACACACACATCTTAGTTATTACCATATTTTTATTAGTGGTATACTTATCGTTCTCATACCAACTTTTAGTGTTACACAAATCATATGTCCCAGGTTTATATATATTTAAGTCATCAATTATCCTCACATCGTGATTAGTCACTCGCGTCCTTATCCACAAATATCATTCGGTTCGAGACACCATTCTATATTTTTCTATTAACATATCCCAAATCTCCCAACTATACCTATTAGTTATCAAGGGAAAATTATCTCATCAATTAAACAAGATTACGGGACACTAGAAATCAAATCTGGCCAAAAAGGCCATTCTGTCAACTCGTTAGAAGTCTCGTTCGAACGAGGAGTATCGAACGAACTACCAACTCGTTAGAAGGCAGACTGTCACCTCGTTAGAAGCTCGTTCGAACGACCTGGATAGAGCTTCTAACAAGATGGCAGTTTCAAGCCCAGAAATCTCAAAGTCGTTTTTCTCAAATTTCCTCTTCTCTAAACTCATCTTAAAATCATCCCAAATAGTATTTTAGGGTTCTTAAACGTCACTAAACTTTCTTAGCTCGGATCTTAACATATTATTGGGGTTAAAATCTCCCTAAATAACATATAATTATCATCAATTCCCAAATTTTTACCCCACACCTATGGGTATGAACACAGAATTTCATGTCATCAATTTTATCCTTATAAATTCGTTTTCACATCATAAAAAGTTGTATCTCGTGTAGGAAAATCATCTACTAACATTCTACATGCAATCCCTATAACATATCATGAATTTCTATTTCAAATTTCAAGGGTTTTCATCAAATACCCAATATGATGCAATTTTTATCAATTCTAAGCATGGAAGAAACATTCGCTTGAAATTAACGTAACTAAACCACTTACCTTAGATTGTTCTTCAGAATTTGATGTTGGTGAATGGGTTGATTCTCTCCTTTCTCTATGAATTTTCTCCCAAGGTTGAAGGTGGTGGTTTTGGCTCTTGTAACTCCTCTTCCCACTTCTCTCAAAACTCCCGTAACTACTCTCTCAACTTTTTGCTGGTAATGGGTTAAGTGGGTTACTTAATAACCTATAATTAACTCCCAAAATTCGTTGGTTAATATTCCCAAAATTTCAAAATTACTAAAATGCCCTTTTAAGTTGCCGGTTTAGCCTAAAAATACACCGGGACCCAAACTAAACCCCCGGCTAGTGTTTTCTGACTATTTCGACCCTTCCGAACTCGTTGGCGCACTCAAAATGACCATTCGGTTGATAAAAATAAAATTTACTTTTTAATTTAAATAATTACATTCTTGACGCGACTGACACACGCGTCCCAACTAAATTTCCCAAATTACCGTATTTCAGTCTTGCGATAATTTCAATATTTTCAATATTCATACATCGTCATATATATACACATTATAATCAAATACCAACTCACATCTCGTTGGTATTATATCCGGATTAATTCTCAATTAATTCACATTTAATTTAATTAATTCCATAAATAAATATCGATAAAAGTACGGGGTATTACATACTTCCCCCCTAATAACAGAATTTCATCCCGAAATTTGGAACTAGAAAGTACCAGGTAAAAATAACTCGGGATAACGTTCGCGTATCTCATTCTCGCCCTCTCATGTGGACTCTTCAGCATTATGATGCTGCCACTCAACACGTACCAACGGTAATATCTTTGACCGCAGTTTCCACTCGCTTTGATCCAAAATAGCAATCGACCCCTCCTCGTAGGAGCTATCAGGCTGGAGATCGATGTCCTCCAAAGCAATGTGAGAATGGGCCAAATCGTCCCTAATATATTTCCTTAGCGAGGAAATATGAAACACATCATGAATCCTGTGCAAATGCTTCGGTAACCCAAGTCTATACGCAACTGACCCAATCCGCTCGATGATAGGAAATTGCCCCACATATTTCGGTGTCAGTTTCCCCTTCTTCCCAAAACGCATAATCCCCTTCATAGGAGATACTCTGAGTAAAACCTGGTCCCCCGCTTTGAATTCTCTGAAGAACCTTTTCGCATCAGCATAGCTCTTCTGCCGATTCTGAGCTACCCGAATGCGACTCCGTATCAATTCTATCCTTACCGAAGTATCCTGTATCACCTTAGACCGAAGTAATTGATTTTCCCCCACTTCTAACCAACATGCTGGTGAACGACAAGGTCTTCCATACAACGCCTCAAATGGAGCCATGCCAATGGTGAACTGGTAGGAGTTATTATAAGCAAACTCCATCACTGGAAGTTACTGCTCCCATCCACCCCCAAAGTCTATGATGCACATACGCAATATGTCCTCCAACATCTGATTTGTACGCTCGATTTGCCCATCGATCTGCGGGTGATAAGCCGTATTCAACCGTAATTTCGTGCCCATGGCCTCCTGAAAACTCTCCTAAAACTGTGAAACAAATATCTTGTCTCGATCAGACACGATATTTAGGGGCACACCGTGAAGTCTCACTATTTTTGCAATAAAAATCTGGGCATACTGTCCCGTAGTGTAGTCTGTCCTTACGGGTAAAAAATGAGCGACTTTGGTCAACCTGTCCATAATTACCCAAATGGAGTCGGGACCCCTCTGTGACGTAGGTAACCCCGTGATAAAGTCCATGGAGATGCTCTCCCATATCCACATCGAGACCTCTAATGGTCGTAGAAGTCCTGCCGGTCTCTGATGATCCACTTTTATCCGCTGACAAGTGGCGCATTTAGAAACAAACACGGCGATATCTCTCTTCATCCCGCTCCACCAATATTGACGTCTCATGTCTTGGTACATTTTATCCCCATCGGGGTGTACCGCGAACCGTGAGCCGTGCGACTTTGCCATTACCTCGTGTCGCAAGTCTTCCCCTTTCGGAACGACTAGTCTCCCATTGAAGCATAATCCCCCATCTGAGCTAACGGTGTAGGACTCTGCTCCCTCTGCTAGCAATCGAACTATCTGCTCCTCACAGAATGAGTCATTTTCTTGCGCCTTTACCACCCTCGTGATGATCTGCGGTGTAACAGTCATCACAGACATCAACGATCGGGCCACTGCATCCTGGTGTCCCAACTCCTTCCACTTAGCGTTCCACACCTCGGCCACCTCATCTACTGACCTACCGCTCAACGCGTCTGCTACCACGTTAGCCTTCCCCGGGTGATATTGGATATCAAACTGATAATCCTTCACGAACTCAAGCAACCTCCGTTGCCGCATATTCAACTCCTTCTTCGTGAATAGGTACTATAGAGATTTATGGTCCGTGAACAACTGGAACTTCTCCCCCAGGAGATAGTGTCTCCAAATTCGAAGGGAAAATACAACTGCCGCTAACTCTAAGTCATGGGTGGGGTAATTCTTCTCGTGAGGCTTAAGCTTACGGGAAGCATAAGCTATGGCCTGATTCTTTAGCTGCAATACACCTCCAAGTCCTTGTAAGGATGCATCGGTGTAGACTAGATACTCAACTCCCGGTCTCGGCAATGCTAACACAGGTGCTGAGGTCAACTTGTCCTTCAACTCATCGAATGCCAACTGACAGGCATCGCTCCAAATGAATGGCACACCTTTATGAGTCAGATGTGTCAAAGGACCCGCTATCTTTGAGAAATCCCGAATAAATCTCCTGTAGTATCCTGCTAGGCCCAAGAAACTACGGATCTCAGTCGGTATCGTGGGTTGTCCCCATTCCCTCACCGAGGATACCTTCCTCGGATCAACAGATATCCCCTGGTCTGAAATAATATTCCCTGAAAATTGAACCTCCTTCAGCCAAAACCCGCACTTCTCATACTTTGCATATAGCTCGTTCTCACGTAGTGTCTTCAAAACCTGCCTCAAATGCTCGGCGTGCTCCTCTTTTGTCTGGGAGTAGACCAGAATTTCATCAATGAAGACAATGACGAGCTGGTCTAGGAACTCTCTGAACACCCTATTCATCAAGTCCATAAACACGGCTGGAGCATTGGTCAAGCCAAAAGGCATAAATCGAAACTCGTAGGAACCATATCTCGTTAAGAAATTAGTCTTCGAGACGTCATCTTCCCTGATACGCAACTGATGGTATCCTGATCGCAAATCAATCTTTGAGAAGAAAGAAGCTCCTCTCAGTTGGTCGAATAAGTCATCGATTCGGGGCAATGGATACTTATTCCGTATCGTGACCTCATTCAACTCCCGGTAATCTACACACAACCTCAACGATCCATCCCTCTTCTTTACGAACAACACAGGAGCACCCCACGACGAAGTACTCCTTCGGATAAACCCTTGACCCAACAACTGCTCAATCTAATCCCGTAACTCTCTCATCTCTGCTGGAGCCACACGGTAAGGTGCGCGGGCAGTAGGCCGAGTGCCTGGCCTCAAATCGATCACAAAATCTATCTCTCTACTCAGAGGTAGTCCAGGTATATCCTAAAATACATCGGCAAACTCTCGAACAACCGGAATCGCATCGAGTGGTATCACCACTTCCTTAGAGGTCTCCTCCTCTATATAGTACAAGTGAGTGGATGATCCTCTCTCAGGGCGAGGCATCGCCACTAAAAACATCTCCTGCCCGGGAATGGTAAAGATAATACTCCTACTAAAACAGTCAATCATGGCTCGGTACGCAACTAGCCAATCCATACCAATAATGGCATCATACCCAGTCATCTCTAACACTAACATATCCGCGGGTAATGTAAACCTCCCGATCTCTATACTCACGCCTCTAAATATAAGGGAAATCATGGAACCCCTACTCAACGGTGAATCTACACAAGTAATCGTGCTCTCTGCGGTGTTTAATAGCCCAATAGTGCATGCAAATCTCATGGAAATGAAACAATGTGTGGCCCCGTGTCAAATAAAATACGCCCCATTGTCCCCTGAATAGAGAACATACCCTCAATGGCCGGTGGATCCTGTGGGGCTGCGGTATGCTGGAGATGATACACTCTCCCATACTGAAGTTGTCCCTACTGAACTGGGACCGCTGGCACGGGTGGTAGTGCTGCCATCTGTGGTGGTGCTGGGAGGGCGGCGGGAAACATAGGCCTCTGTGGCTCGTGTCGGGCGCCCTGTTGCTGCTGTTGTGGGGCCCTGCCCCTATCAGGACAATCCTGGCGTTTATGGCCAGTCTTGCAACAAACATAACACTTCCCCGGGAAGTTTCCCCCTCGATGTCCCTGCTGCCCTCGGCCCTGATGGCCGTTACCATTCCTCCCCCTCGATGTCCCTGCTGCTGCTGACCATTCTGACCCTGCTAGCCCTGATGGCCGTTCGGACCCAGATGGCCCTGCCTGAAACCTCCCTGTCCACTTCTGAAATTCCCATATCTGAACCTCTTAGAATCCCCTTGTTGGGAACCCTGGTCACCCTGCCTGTACTATCCCTAAGCAGATTGTGCCCCACTAGCACCATTTCCCCCAGTCCTGCCCTGATGGCTGGACTCTCCTGACCTCTTGTTCTCAGACATGTGAAAGCGGTGATCCTGGCAGTGTAGCAGTGTAGCAGTGCAGCGTTAACCACGTCAGAATAAGTGGCCAACGAGAGATTCCCTAACAAATGCTGACTGATCCTCCAAGTCAATCCATCTGTGAACTTCTGAATCTTCTTCTCCTCAGTCAGTATCTTATCCGGAACAATGTTCAATAAATTAGTGAATTCGGCCTCATACTCGGCCACGGTCTTCCCCTCCTGTTTGAGGTTCATCAATTTCCTCCTCATTTCCGTGTGAACAGCTGACGGAAAATACTTGCGGTCGAATCGCGCCCAGAACTCTTGTATAGTGAGAGTGTCCCTCTCCTCTGTTGTGGTAATGGACTCCCACCACTGCAACGCAGATCCCACTAGCTTGAAAGTATCTAGTATCTTCTTCTGAACATCGCTGCACTCGTACATCCTTAAGTGCCAGTGAATATCTTTCCTCCACTGACTGGATACCACAACATCGGAGCTACCTGCAAACTCCGGAGGGTGTGCTTTCTGAAAAGCATCATGGACGCGTTCCCAAGTAGACGGGAATGCATGTGCCTGAACTGACGCGGCTACCGGCTCCTGGGGTGGTGCCTGCTGTTCAATGGCTAGCACGGCATTTATCGCTTGGGCTATAATAGCTGTAACCTCGGCGGCGTTCATGGTGCCCTGTACTGGTGTAGGCTGTGGCTCTGGCTGTGCATCCCTAGGAACCCGCTGCGTACGTCGTGGAGGCATCTGAAATGAGAGTAAAGTCTATAAGTTCGCAGTTATTATCTCAAAATAGCTGAAGAACGATACATAGACAAAAGAGTACAACAGTCCTAAAATATAGGGCTCTACATCAAAGAAAGCTCAGCGGAAACATAATAAGCCGTACAGATCCTAAGGACACTAGAATCTGATGATCTGATACCACCTGTGACACCCCGACTAACTAAATACCGGGTAGCTACTCCTTTATTAAATTAATGCAAAATGCCAAGTTGTTTCAGTTAATAGCATCACTATCGAAAACATTTCAATAATTACTAACCACCTAGTATTTAAAAAGTGAGTTGTCAAATTTTAAATTAAATCCGATTAACAGGCAATAAATGAATTATAAAAAGTTAACACAACCATTCACGATAAAGTCTCAATAGAGTAACCAACAAATAATAATGAGTCTAGAGGAAATACTCCTCACAACTATCCCAATACTGAAATAAATAAAACAAGTATGCATCTTAAATTAATTACAAACCAAAGTCTGAATAACTGATAAATAAAAATGTTTCTAAAGGAAATGAGCGACATGCCCTACAAATGATAAAACTGGTAAGGGAGTCAAGACTAGGAAAGGAGGCGTCTACTGTCAAGGCCCTGTAACTTCCACAACAGCTACAGCTCGTCACCTGAATGTAATTTCTATGCATGGTGTCCTTGTGGCTGGGCACCTAAAAGGTTTTTACAAAAAAAATAGATTTGAAAGCAAATGGGTCAGAGCCTGATTGTGGAGAATAGTTTAAAAATAGCAAGTGATTTAATAACATTAAAATAATGAATGCAAAATACATGTTAGGACGTGCTCTCACATGAAATACTCGTCTCTCGACTAATTGTGCACTCCTAACGTACCTGTACCCATTCAAGTGATTCTCATATCTATCTAAACCAAAATAAATTCTACATTTCTGCTCGATTCGCGCTTTAATTTCCAACGTTATCAATAAATAGAGAGCCTTACTTTAATTCTCGGATTCCCAATTATTCGCAAAACCATTTACTAGAGGTTATCCCCTTTTTATCTTTTCAAAGCGTTACTATAATTATACTCACAATTAAACATGACAAATCTTTCCAATTAACCATATATTATTCTCATCATAAATATACAGTACTAGCACCCCGAGACTAAGCTGCGGTGCACACACACTCTGCTATCCCATCTCGGTACATCACGTACATAAGGATCACACATTCTGACTCTCTCAGGAATCGTTCCCAGATAATAGCAAATCACAAACAATGGAGGCGAACATAGTTCACATCACATGGGTCACGCACATACCTACGCTCCCATGATCAACAGACTTATTAACTTCTCAATAAGTCCTTCTCTGACCTATTTCCTCGAGGTACCAATCTATATCCCCCCCGTAGGCACACAAAGATTAGATGGTCCTAAACGAACGCAAACCTCCCGTGATAGCAAGTATGGTAGGTATGTCATACATATAAAATCATATATACTAAGCACGCACACATCTTAGTTATTACCATATTTTTATTAGTGGTATACTTCTCGTTCTCATACCAACTTTTAGTGTTACACAAATCATATGTCCCCGGTTTATATATATTTAAGTCATCAATTATCCTCACATCGTGATTAGTCACTCGCGTCCTAATCCACAAATATCATTCGGTTCGAGACACTATTATATATTTTTCTCCTTAACATATCCCAAATCTCCCAACTATACCTATTAGTTATAAAGGGAAAGTTATCTCATCAATTAAACAAGATTACGGGACACTAGAAATCAAATCAGGCCAAAAAGGTCATTATGTCAACTCGTTAGAAGTCTCGTTCGAACGAGGTTGTTCGAATGAGAGTTCGTTCGAACAAGGAGTATCGAACGAACTACCAACTCGTTAGAAGGAAGATTGTCACCTCATTAGAAGCTCGTTCGAACGAGGTCGTTCGAACGACCTGGGCAGAGCTTCTAACGAGATGGCAGTTTCAAGCCCAGAAATCTCAAATTCGTTTTTCTCAAAGTTCCTCTTCTCTAAACTCATCCTAAAATCATCCCAAATAGTATTTTAAGGTTCTTAAATGTCACTTAACTTTCTTAGGTTGGATCTTAACATATTATTGGGGTTAAAATCTCCCTAAATAACTTATAATTATCATCAATTCCCAAATTTTTACCCCAAACCCTATGGGTATGAACCCAGAATTTCATGTCATCAATTCTATCCTTATAAATCCGTTTTCACATCATAAAAAGTTGTATCTCGTGTAGGACAATCATCTACTAACATTCTACATGCAATCCCTATAACATATCATGAATTTCTGTTTCAAATTTCAAGGGTTTTCATCAAATACCCAATATGATGCAATTTTTATCAATTCTAAGCATGGAAGAAACATTCGCTTGAAATTAACGTAACTAAACCACTTGCCTTAGATTGTTCTTCAGAATTTGATGTTGGTGAATGGGTTGATTCTCTCCTTTCTCTATGAATTTTCTCCCAAGGTTGAAGGTGGTGGTTTTGGCTCTTGTAACTCCTCTTCCCACTTCTCTCAAAACTCCCGTAACTACTCTCTCAACTTTTTGCTGGTAATGGGTTAAGTGGGTTACTTAATAACCTATAATTAACTCCCAAAATTCGTTGGTTAATATTCCCAACATTTCAAAATTACTAAAATGCCCTTTTAAGTTGTCGCTTTAGCCTAAAAATGTCCCAGGACCCAAACTAAACCCCTGGCTAGTGTTTTCTAACTATTTCGACCCTTCCGGACTCGTTGGCGCACTCAAAATGACCATTTGGTTGATAAAAATAAAATTCATTTTTTAATTTAAATAATTACATTCTTGACGTGATTGACACGCGCGTCCCAACTAAATTTCTCAAATTGCCGTATTTCAGTCTTGCAACAATTTCAATATTTTCAATATTCATACATCGTCATATATATACACATTATAATCAAATACCAACTCACATCTCGTTTGTATTATATCCGGATTAATTCTTAATCAATTCACATTTAATTTAATTAATCCCATAAATAAATATCGATAAAAGTACGGGGAATACATCCTAATGGTACTTAGAAACGCTAGAGAAAACTTAGATAGAAATAAAAATATGAGAATTTATAAATATCCCCATTACAATGAAAAGCTAGTGACTACAAAAATTATGAGATTTTTGATCGAGATGCAGAAGACCTTAAATTGTATTTAAGAGCCAATTTATCTTTAAACCTTAAATCGGAAAATTGTTATCATTAATAGTTACACCCAAGGCGGAGCCAACCCTGGGTAGAACAGGACAAATACATAAATTCCTCCCTTATATATTGCTTATTGCAATTATATTACCCACCCCAGTGACTCTAATTGAGTTTCAATTTATAACTCTAACTGTGAACTAAAATGTCATTTGAATATAAAACCAAGTGGAATATTTTTCCTTAAAGTGTTAATACTTATATAAGTTATTGCTAAAACTAATCAAACATGTATCAACGTTAAATATATATATTTGATTATCTAATATTACACATTAATTATCAAATGAATAATTCTCAATATATTAACCTTTAACAAATAATATTTAGAAGTCTAAGTTTCCTTATACAAAAGTACAACAGCAAATTATACAAACGCATCTTGATTTTTCACAATTATATATATATATATATATATATATATATATATATATATATATATATATATATATATATACGCACACATAATTTGATATTTTCTAGAAAAAAATGATATTTATTTTTATAATTGGAATAAAAATTTATATCGCTCGAGCATGAGTTTATCGCCATGTCTGGTATATATAAATATGGATGCATTATCTTTGGTTTGGCAATTTTTCCTATTGGAATGTATGTTTCATCTGCACTTATACTTACACCTAACTAAAGGCGCGACGGGAACGTCGGTGGCCCGTAATCATAGTAAACTAAAATATCAGTCCATCCCTCTCGAGAATTATGGCTCTGCGTTTGGGTACACGATTAGATTTTAGAACATATTCAGCACTCTAGCTGACGTATGTTGTTGAAAAATTGGACTTTAATTGAGTTTTAGAAAGTTGTCCAGAATTTTCTTGACAGAATTTTGAACAACTTTGAGCTCAGATTTAGGTGGGACCCACACTATAAAAAATTTGGGACCATATACGAACGCGTTCACCTCCGCAAGGAAATTAACGTAGTATATTCATATGTCCAATTTTAATAAGTTATGAATGATAAATATGTCCCTAAAGTGACTCACAAAGCAATGAAAGTTAATGAATTGGGTGTGTTTTAACTCTTGTCCCACATTGGAAGAGTAGTGGAAATTTGATGAGTTAATAACACCCCAAGTATGGACTAAGGCTTGGATGCCTTGGTGTATCCCAACTCTTTGAAAGGGAGATGACCTAAGCTATGCACGGGTTGACTTTTGGTCAAAATTTCACACGCACGCATGCGTCCGGTCGGCTCGGCTCTGGCTTATAAAAATCTCCTACATTTTTGGGACGAATTTATTTAACTTTCTAGGCTTTAATTATTAATTAATTACGAAATTAATTAATTAATTAATAAACTGTTGGCAATTATTGCCAACAGTTAATTCATTTAACTGTTTTTGACAATTATTTGCCAACCGTCACCTACTTTGCTATAAATATAGATGCCTCCCTCCTTTTAAAAAAAAAAATGAAAAATTTTCCCTCCTCCAGAATTCCTGTCATATCTGTTCCAAAAATATTTTTCTTGCATAATATCTGTTGCATTGTTGTTGAGTAAAAGCCATATAATTTCAGTTCGTTATAATTAATTATTGTCGTGCTATATAATTAATTGGAAAATCCGTTCTATCTTGGGAGACAATATTCATCAACCTCGGAGCACATTGGAGGGAATAAATTGTCTTAAGGAGACTGTTCTTAACACGGCTCGGATTATTTCTTTTATTCTTATATTATTTCTGCAAATTCAAGTAAGTGTTTCATTTCTGTAATTCTGTTTTAATTCTGTAATTATATTAATAATTCATAATTTTGTACAATTTTGGGGTAATAGTTCAAATGAGTTTCTGACTTGAATTTGAAAATTAATTTTTCCAATTTTTTTGATTAAATTTTCAAGAAAAGTACGAGCTTGAATTGACTCAATAGACATTCCCAAATCATATTTGGTGCAGCTTGGAGTAGTTGAGTCAGAAATTAGGATTATTTGTTTAGAAATTTCAACATATAATTTAAGAGTCATTCTATTGTAACCGAATTTTTAACATAATTTTTACCGAAATTACATGTGACGGTGTGTTATTGGTTTGTTCTTTGATCCCACTGGCGTGGACCCCACAAAAGAACCAATAGAAACCCTCCACCTCATTCGGTAATTTCACTTTCGATAAAAAATTCGACCCCTATATCATTTTTCATAATTTAATCTCGAGATTTTCATTATTTACTTCGTCATCTAAAAAATTCACATCAACATTTGAAATATCTTCTAAAGGAGGCATTACAAGTTCTCTTCATTATTTGGTTTCACATTATTACCCCCAATAAAATTATATCTAATACATTCTCCACCATTATGTAGTCCTAGATTGTTGAAACTTTTAGGAGGTTTATTTGTGTCATTTAAATTTTGGTTTTATGAAGAGTTTGCCATGTGGTTTGAGATTGACGCGTAGGATTATGATACCTGCTTTCAACAACAGTAGCTTCTCCTTAAATATCTCCAACAACTGACAAATTTTGACTTTCAACAATTGAAGACTCCATTCCAGCTGTGATACACTCTTGAAAGATGGTATACTGATATGTGAGACTCGAGATGGAAAGGGATAAGAATCTTGGACTTCATCAAGAATCTCCATATTAGGTTGCAATTTGATCCTCTTCTTATCCAAAAACCAGATACGACTAATTGGTATTCTCGTCTCTTCATGTTCAATAACAACGACATTAGGAAGAAGATAAGAAAAACCAAGCTTAATTAGAACTCTAGCTAATAACCCATATTTTTGTATCAAGAGTAGGTCGACCAATTCTAATAGGAATACCAACCAACCCATTTAGAAATTTCTAACAAAAACCTTGAGTGCCGAAACTCATCAAGAAGATCAAGGAATCTAACCTAAACATTTTCTTTGAACAAATTTCAAAAGCCTTAAAATGTTTGAAAGAGGTAGGGGTAAGCTCTTTGTTTATATACGTCTGAATACAAAAGGAGACTAAAAAATCCCCTACCTTTAGGTGTGAGATACCATGAATGAGTTGTACTCCAACTAGATGTTAACATTTCTTTCAACTCTAATGTAGTGATGGGTTTCTAGACTCTCTTCAAAATCAAGCAACCAAGAAACCTATTTTCACAAGATTGTAAAGATTCGTTGTATATATGAGAAGAGATGTTAATCATTTTGATACTGAGAGATGTTTGATGAAATCCAAGATTGATCACCCGATCTGAGAGCCGAAGCATAACAGATCGGATCGGAGGGTTGGAATTGGCACCATTTGTAACGTTTGTTGTTAAAGAACCCATGGATGAATGAGAAAGCAACGTTTTCTATTATAAACGGCACAATTTGCTTTAGATAGGTCGCCTCGGAATCATCATTAATGCTCATAGGCCTGATGTTTAATTTCGCTTTGCGGTGCGGCTCGTTCTAATTTCAAGGTATTTTTTTAGATCGGATCATATTAATTAGTCCTAAAAAATTATGGAACGAGATCGAACTGAAATAATCGATCTTGGTCCTATTCAATTTTCAAGCGGTTCGTGTTCGGTCTTGATTCTATTTGGTTCATTTTCTTTATTAAAAATAATACATATTTTTTTATTAAAAATAACACATTTTTTATAAACTAGCATTTTATAAAAGAAATAGCATTTTTTAGAAAAGAAACAGCACATTATAAAAAAATAGCACCTTTTTTTAATTAAAAACAACTCTTTTTCTTAAAAAAAAAAAAAAAATAGGACATGTGTTTTTTAATTAAAAACAGCACTTAAAAAAAATACAATACTTAAAATCTCAAAAAAACAACACTTTCTTTAAAAAATAACACTTAAAAAAACAGCACTTCCAATTTAACTAAACATTGTAACTAAAACAATGTAACTAAACACTGTAACAAAACTCTATGAAGTAAAGCGATGAAGCTCTACAAACCAAAATGGCAGGTCGCAAACTAAAGGCAACAAAATCCAATATAGGGGTTTAGCAAATACTATACGAACTAGAGCAAATAATATCCAAAGTAATTGAGCAAATGCTATCTAAGTGGCTAGTTTAGCAAGTTGGTGGATCGAGTCATATCTAGATGTGAGTATGCGTGTGTTTGTGTCGGTGAAAAACAAGTATAGATAGTAAATTAAAAAATATATTTAATAAAAGCAATCCGATCTGGTCCAAACCCTCTTTTTAAGACCCAGGACCGAGAGTGACCCTAATAATGCGGTCCTCCATATTTTAAGACCGAATTTAAAAAAATTCGCAAAAGTAGGTTCGGTTCGGTTCGATTTTTTCGATCCGTTCGGTCCAATCGGGGTCGTGCACACCCCTACATATAGGGAAGGTGTTGGAAAATTGAAATAAGAAAATGGATAATCATGATTTTTTTTTCTTACATAAGGAAAATCAAACATCAACAAAAAGGGAACTAAATCATTGTGTTGTCAAGCTTGGCACGTTCCAACATCATTAGGATCCACTCCGGGGTCTGCTCATACTCCACATAAAGCTCCTGAGAATCTTTTGCAATTTTGGCCACGCAATCTGCTTGGGTGTTCATCTATATCGGAATATGGATGACCTTGGATTTGAGGCAACTGATGAGCTCGCAACAGTCTTCAATGATATTAGCTAGGGGTGGTTCCCCTTATCCTCCGACTCCAAGAGTTGGACAGCTTCGAGGCAATCAATTTTAAGGCAGACTCTATTCCATTTCTCCCTATTGACAATGTTAAGTCCATGAAAAATGCCTTCCAACTTTGCTCTTAGGGGGCTTGTCGTTCCTTGAATACGGCCAGTGAAACCAATAACCCAGCTTCCATATTCATCCCTCACGACACCACCAAAAGCTATCATACCGCTATTAGTGTCAAAGCTCCCGTCCTTCTGAATGATGTAGGTACCTAGAATACAATCACTAGCATTAGTGGGCGTACTAGGCCTTTCCCCTTTGTGGTAATTAGTCTTATTATGAGCTTTGAATATATTGCAATTAAGTTAAAAAATAAGCTTACTAACCATATAAGGGGTAGTGCTAACATTATAAAAACAAGCTTATAGCGGGTTTTCCAAATACACCAAAGGAAAGAGATGAAAGTCACATACCAGTTGTTGTCTTAATTATTCCACACATTTGCAATTACCCAAGAATTAAAATCAGTGTACATACCTTGGCTGTGGGTGATGGGAGAGTTGAGATTTTTCCATACTTGATTAGAGATGTGGCACTCTCTGAAAAGGTGGTGGAGATGTTCCTTACATGAGCATCTAGGGCAAGTGTTATTCGTCGTGAGGCCCCTTATTTCTCTATAAGCATTAGTGAGAAATTTACCATAAAGGATAGTCCAAACAAAGTGTTTTAATCTGGGGGGAATACCAAGTTTCCAAATATTTCTCCAACCATTCCAAGTGGGGATGGCCTCCTCCCCCAAGGATATAATGTTATAGCAAGAGTCGATAGAGAACTTACTTTACTACTAGCATGCCGGGAGGGCACATCCTACCTAACCCCCTTCTAGGGAGAGATGTATTCATGATATCGTACACAATCTTGTCATTAAACCTATGACTAATCATAATTAGGTTATAGTTTCCACTATCAGTCAAGAGGGTGTTCACGTTATCTTCACACATGTGGCTATGGTCACCCCTATCAGCAATAGGTGCATCCCCACACCACCAGTCTTTCATGATGTTAATTTTATTTCCCTTCCCCAATTCCATTGAGTGTTCTTAATAAGTACCTCCTTACTTTTAGAAATGATACACCAAATGTGGGAGGAGTTAGTTTTCTTACACCACGGCCTAAGGTTTGGGTCAAATTTATATTTTTTAGTGATGATATTATCCCATAAGGAGCCACTATTATTCATTATTTTCTAACCTAGTTTGGCAATCATAGCTTTATTATTGTCATGGGAATTTCTGATACCAAACCCACCCCTATCTTTGGGCCTACAGATCTTATCCCAGCTAACCAAATGTATCTTCTTGTGACTCTCATTACTACCCTACATTAAATTTATGTTAAGCCGATCAAGTGTATCACAAGTATTCTTGGGAAAGAGAGCGATTTGCATACTATAGGTAGGGATCGTGGAGGTAACTGATTGAACAAGGGTGGTTCTACCCGCAAAGGATTGCAACTTAGCTTTCCATCCTGTAAGCTTCTTTTGAACTTTATCTACAACATTTTTAAGATAGGCATTACTGAACCTACCGTGAACAAGATTAGTCCAGAATATATTACTACCCAGATTCTCTGTGAGACACATCCCAAATATATTACTAAGAGCACCAACTTTATGTTTAGGGATATTGGGCGATGCAATTTTTTTTTATTTGGAGTAGTTAACTCTCTGACCCGAAATGTGGCAAAACTCATCGAGTGTGTCCAGAACAGTCTCACAAGAACTAGTCGTCGTATTAGAAAACAGGATTAGATCGTCTGCAAAGAAGAGATGAGAGATACAAAGACCATTAGGGGAAGTTTTAATTCCCTTCCAGTTTCCCTTCCCCACTCTGTCAGAGATGATAGCAGAGAGGTACTCCATACACATCACAAATAAGTACGGAGACAGCGGGTCACCTTGTCTGAGCCCCCTCATGGGGGTAAAACTAGGAAGCGAGGATTCATTCCAAAGTATAGCAATGGAGGTATTTCTCACACAACTCATAATCAACTTACTAAAGCCACTCTCTACATTGAACCACTTAAGGACTTACTCGAGGTAGTCCTAGCTAACTTTGTCATAGGATTTCTCAAGGTCAAATTTAAGGATAACACCACCAACCTTACCTTTTTTCTTCATAAGAGAGTGTATGATTTCGTGGGTAACAAATATGTTATCACATATTTGTCTACCCGGGAGGAAACTAGCCTAGCACGGGTCGATTATCTGACAAAGGATAGGGTGCAACCTATTGAATATCACTTTATCAAGGATTTTATATGAGACATTACAGAGGGTGATAGGGCAGAATTGGTTAATATTCTCAAGATTTTCTAACTTATGTATCAAAGTCACATAGCTATGGTTCATATTGGTGGGGCAGACCTTCTGGCTCCAACACTTGTTAACAAATATAAACAAATTATCTTTAATGTTACTCCAAAATTGATGATGGAACATTGGTTGGATCCCATCAGGGCCCGGGGCATTAATAGCTTTCGTTCTAATAAATGGCCCATTTAACATGGTCAAGTGCAAGGGGGCAAGTGAGTAAGAAAATGTTCCTATTCTCGAATTTCAGGTGGGGTAATAATTTATTTGACTATTAATATCATACGACAACTCACCTTGGAATAAGTTTTTGAAGTAGGCATTGATGTGGGTGGTAAAGGTGGAAGTATCCTCTGTCCACACCCCATCAATCATGTAGCGGTCAATTATATTCTTCTTCTTTATAATAATGGTGGAGGTGTGGAAAATTTTTGTGTTTCTATCTCCCTCACACATCCACTGAATTTTAGATATTTGGCGCCAATATTTATCATCCTGGATTAAAATCGTGTTAAAATCATCCCGGAGATTTTTTTTCCGGGATGTCAAGACTATGAGAGAAAACATTTTCCTGGGCCTTTTGTATTCCCTTATGACGCCGCAAGATCTGTTTTTTATTGTGGAAGATATTGCCAAAAACATTTTTATTCCACTCTTTAATAGAGTTAGTGCACGTGAAAATATTATCTTCAAGGTTTGAGTGATTATTCCAACTTTTTTTTAACTAATTCAATGAAATCTTTCCTATCAAACCAACAAAAAAGGAATCTAAAGGGTTTATGGAATTTGTCATTAGAAATTGTACCTTCAAAACGGAGCACCATCGGGCAGTGGTCAGACGCAGTCCTAGGCACATTTTTGAAAGTAGTGTTTGGGTAAATAAACTCCCATAATTGGTGGCAAGGCACCTATCCAGGTGGATCATAATGTTTTCTAAGACCTCTTGATTGTTGGTCAAGGTAAGCCTAGGCCCATTGCACCCCAAATTAGGCAGGTTGCAATGACTGATGTTTTCAATGAATCTGGAACATTTAGATGTAGCCACAAGTTTAGAGTATGAATTTTTTTCGACTCGTCCATATGATCATTAAAGTCGTCTGCCACTAACCATGAGACTTCCATCAACTCCGCAATATCTGCCAGGTTCTCCCAGAGGTGTTTTCTCAGGCGCGGGTTAGGACTAGCATAGATTGCAAAGAGAAACCACTCCTCATAGTTGTACTTCTTCACCATTGCATGAATGTCTTGATGGGATATGGCAAGAGATTGAATATGGATTCTGTTAGGATTCCACATCACCCAAATACCCCCCGACTGGCCAAGGGGTTCTGATACAATTTTCTTCGTAAGCCCGAGATTGTTAAAAAAGTCCACCACACTAGTAATGGTAATGCGAGTCTCTAAAATGATCACAACATCAGGGGTGTAAATATTCATTAATTCCTTAAGAGTGGGTTTGAATAGGGGTTTGTTCGCCCCACGACAGTTCCAAATAATAGCAACCATTGATGACAAATGATTAATTGATTGGGCAATGCCCTAATTCTGTAATTGGGGATAGTCCACCATCTTCATTAATACATTCTGAGAGATTATTATTTCCTTCCTTCTCGTGACCCATTGATCTATTTCTACTTCCAGTGGAAATGACCTTGACACAAACAATTGGGCTTGCGATACATTCTAGTTGGTTTTGAGGATCAGGGCTTCCTCTACAATTCTCTCTAGTTTCAATACCATTTTCCCTACTGATATTACCTCATTTTTAAATCTAGACATTCCCCAACATCGCAAGATTGAAAGGTCACCCCATTAGGATTTTTTGGTAATAGTTGACTGAGGTTCGGAGCCAAACTACTTGAATTAACGCTATTCTCATGTATGACATTTGAGTGATGACAAAATCCATTTGTAACGTCATTGGCATTGACCTTAGGTAGTTTATTAATATTATTAAATGTTACGTGAACATCAGTGGCCTCCTTATCCATTTGCGTGACAGACCTGCCTCTAGGCGTCCACCTTTGATTGGGCGCTACACTGACTTGAGTTGGTTTCCTTATCGTGCTATGAAAACTGGACATACCTGTTCCTTCATTCAATGACGTGGGTAGTTTCCTACTACCGTCCAAACTTGGGTTTTTAATTTATTTTTCTTGTTCCATGAGCTCAGCTAATGGTGAGCTCGCCTGTGTCTTGGCTTTAGCGGAACTTCCATTCACATACTGGGTATTTGAGCCTAGCTTGGCCCTGCTAACACCATATCCTCCGAAGTCGTTGGTAACTTGCCATCAGCACCAGGACTACTGAGAGACGAGGCACCAGTTGATGGTCCATCTGTGCCATCGTTAGTTACTTTACCCGTGCTGTACGATGACTGCCACTAGTAAAAATAATACTTTAACATGTTGTTTATCCACATGACTTGTGTTCTTTTCATACCTTCTACTCTCTAATACAGAGAACCTATTATTTCTCCTACCATAGCCTTCTTTAGTCCCAGTTGAGATAGCTCTAGGAGAAACATATTTTTGATTTCTTTTCACAAACATCCAAGGCCCGAACTCTCCACCTGTCTTGTTCACATAAATAGCACTATTACCGCTATTACCCTCGCTGACAGTGTTTCCAATATGACCGTTATTGTTGATGGTGGTCTGCGTTTCAACCATATTCCTCTGGTTCGACTTCTCTAATGGACAGTGTCGTTCTTGTGCCGGTGCATGAAGGGGGAAGAACTCCAACTTATGCCTGATTCCACCACACTTGAAGCATATATATGGGAGAAACTCATATTCAACTCTATACTTTCTTCCATCCAGTTTATAACAAGGGATCAATGGTTTGGAAAGATCAACTTCTACACATATTCTAGAAAACTCACCTCTGGTGGAAGAAGAATAATTAAAGTCTGTCTTAATGGGTTTTCCCAGCTTACTTCCAATTAGAAATATGATCCTTTCATCAAACCATTCAATGGGTAGATGTGGAAGTCTAACCCATAGCGCAATATTCACCTTGTTCGACTCAGTTGGATTGAAGTTGGGAACCGACCTTCTTATAATTAAATAGTGGTTATTAATAATCCAAGTCCTTCTTGTCAATACATTGTGGTAATCATCATTCATACTAAATTTAAACGATAAATGACCTTCTTTCAAATCCACCACCTCATAATCACCTTGCAGGTTCCATAAGGAAGGGACTCTCGCACATAAAGCTTTAAAGTCAATGGTTTTGCCGAGAAGACTAACTATAACACTGTCATTCCACTTTCTCCTAAGCTTTTCAACTTGTTTCAGTGGAATGTCAATAACTGGGCATAGTGGATCATCTTCTTCATCCACCGGACTGTTGTTGAGGTCCATGTTATTTGTTCAGTTACCATCTATAGTCGTATTAACTTTTCATCCGACCACAAGTAATTTTCATCATCAAAATAAATGTCTAAGTTAGTTTTACTTCCCACTGCATCTCTGTAACAAAAATTATTTTTGTGTTCTATCCTTCTCACCTCCCACATCATCCATATCAACGGTCGTCATGTCATGTGCTTGTTCTTTCCTGCTTTCTGAACTACCCACATGAGTGATTCTTTGGGCATTAGTAGTATCCACGTAGCTTTCAAGATCCATATCTACACAGGTCTCATGGTTGTCTTTTTTCTTTTTCTTACTCCGTTTGAGTTGGTCCTCTTCTTCTTTAGAGTTGTCATGTGAGGAGGAGGATAGAGGTATCCCAATCTTATCCTTCTCATTCGTGGGTTCAGTAGGTTTCTCATGGGAACCATGCATGTTTGGTGAATAGTGAATACAATCATAGAAAAACTTTCTAGAGAGAGAATATCAAAATGAATGGATCTAATGTGACAATCATGATCGACTTTAGTATCTATTGTAATGTTTTTTGCGTGAAAAATGATAGAGCGACTCGTGCTTTGGACATAAAATCATGACTTAATGATGTGGAGCTCCACATCATTAAGATTTTATTTTTATTTCAGTCACGTAATATTTATTTATTTCAAAATATTTATTTATTTATTTATTTCATCACTATATAAATTTATTTATTTTTTAAGATATAACTTTCAAGTTTAAAAAATAGTTCAATTATAAAATAAAAATACACATTAGATATAAATATATGTAAAAATATATATGTTAAAATATATATGTCAAAATACATCATTGTGTTAATTTTTTTCTGTTCTAAAAGCTCGCCTACGCTTGACATTGGGAAGAAACACCTTGCCTTAAGCCTTTTACGCCTTATTCTTGGTAAAACCCTTAAGGCACACTTTTTGTTAAAAACAACAATGCTTTAGTGAAACCATATAACCTTTTAAAGACTTTTTGTACAAATCGGGCCATTATCTGGTTAAAAAAATCAAACAGTATTTTCATTTGGATACATTTTTATGGTATGTACAATTGTAGTATTTTTAATAGCCTTATTATGGTTATCAATATTAAAATATATTAAAAAAATACCTAAACACCTTTTCACGCCTTTTTACGTCAAAGGCTCGTTTAGGCTTCTAAGACTTAAGGCTTGGCCTCCACGCCTCGATCACCCCCCGCGTTTTTTAGAACCTTGATTTTTTTACTTAACACAAACCAATTAAAAAATTATACAATGCGATTATGAATCTTTTAATTTTTAACTAACACGAACACGCCCCAAATAAAACGCGATCTGATATCATTTTTTTACTATTTTAAAAAAATGGACTGCGCCAGCGGCATGAAAAAAATACGACTTCAGGTCACACCACGTTTTATTTAGGTCATGATGGTGTTAGTTAGAAAATAAAATATTCATAATCGCATTGTGTAATTTTTTAATTAGTTTCTTTTAAGTAATTTTTTTAACTCGTTTAGTCCCTCAAATACTCATTCACCCAATATTCTCTTATTTTTAAAGGTCCCCGCCAGCAACATTCCATATTTTTAATATTTTTTTAATTTTAACAATTTTTGTATTTCTAAAATATGTTTGAAGGCCCGTGTTAAAAAAACTATTCTAATAAGAAGATTTTTTTTAATTATTTTCAACTTATTTAGTCTCTCAAACTCCTATTTACCTAATATTTACTTATTTTTAAAGGTTCGCGCCAGCGGCACCCCTTATTTACTTTACAACATTGAGCGTTTTTATGAGGTGATGGAATATTTGGTATATATCCCTTATTTAAAATAACAATTATTCAGAAAATTGTGTTTGCTAACAATTTTTTTAATTTATAAAAAATATTCTTTTCTAATAAAACACTTTGTTTAAATAAAAAAAAGTCAAATAACTCTCTTAAAAACTATACCATTTTTTCTAAAAAAAACTACTTTTCTACCTATTACTATTAAGATGTCTAAGTATTTATATCCCTAAGTATCTCTTTACTTGAATGATGGAATAGATGATGAAATGGTCGTATATTAATAATGTGGCAAAGTATGTGTTTTATGTCCCGAAACCAAGTATGTGTATTCTGTTAAAGACCTTTTAGGGATAAATTTCATTTATCTTGCACTTAACTTGTGAAAAAAATATTTTATAAAAATAAAAAAATACAAAAATATTAAGGAAATAACATGAATATTTTCTACCTCCCGTTTCCCGCTCGGTAGTTATCGTTTCCCACCCGGTAGTTATCGTTTCCCACCCCACTCACAAATATGCCCCCTACCCGCAACTCAAATTAATGATTTGAAATTAGTTAAATTTTTTATTATGGATTTTTCAAAACCATATTAGAAAATCAATTCCAAATTTATTTAAGGGTTGTGGGTCGTGGCTAAAGGTGGCCTAAAGCGCGCATGTGTGTGTGTGAGAGAGAGAGGGGGGGGGGGATATCGATCTGGTAAAGGTAATGGTGTCGGAGTTGCAGTCTGGTAAAGTTTGTGGGGTTTGGGTCACAGGCCGATGAGGTCGCCGTGAAGGTGTGGTGGGGTGGGGTGGTGATGGGCTTGAGAGATTATTTTGGTTTATTAAAATTTTCATTATATAATTATTTTTTCTTTACTTTTATTTTCGTTTTTAGTTTTTTTTTTATATATTTTGTAGTGTAACTTTTTATTCATTTTTTACTTTGATACTGTAGGAGAATAGTGTGACTAAGGTCTGAGAAGAAATTTGAACAGATGAGGCGTGACCCACTCCAATGAACTCTATCTTAAAGGCCCTCAAAGTCTCTAGAGCAAATTTTGGTAGAATGTTCCTCTTCTGGTAAAAATGGAGTAAACACTATGACCTCCTCTTGCAAGAAGATGAACTTCACAAGAAATAATAGTAACTTGGAGAGAGGAATTTCCTTAAAATAATGGTTGTAACAGTAGGAGTGAAGAGACCAACACTTGGCACTTAGAGAGAGAGAGCAGGGAGAGAATACTAGGTCTGGTGTGATTTTGACAGAGTAACAACTTAAACTTGAGTTTCCGATGTTTGACTTAACCTTACCAAGGATCCTATTTATAGGTGAATATTAGGGTTTGTTTAGGCCTTTTTAGGTACCAAAAATGAGACGGAACTTGAAAGACAAGGTTTTTAATGTACCTTTTGCCCCTACTTAGTCTGAAGCCACCTATCCCCTATGACAGAAAAAAACTGGTCTAAACCAAAGTCAAAAAATAAATATGTCTCCTAATGGTGACACAACAAATGATTTGGTAAATATATTCTCAAATGGTAACTTGCTTTACAAACTTTATAAACTTGAGGGCTACACTCTCTAAAATCATTTTGTAAAAAGTGTTTTTCTTATAAGTAGCCTCTTGGATACTCACTTAGTTATAACTAGGTGTGGGTTGTGTAAGGGCTTGGGACTCCTAGGGTCCCTCTACTAGTATTCTCTCTATCTTAAATTGCTAAATGGTTAAGATTTCTCAACAAACCTTATCTCTAAGCCACCAAGCCAAAACTCCCAACAGATCCCAATTGGCATGTATAAGCCCTGCTTATTCAACTAGGCTACCTGTATAAGAAGGTAAATACTAGTACTTTTTTTATTGTGTCCATAACTACTTTTTTGGGCTTTTCCTCTGGCCTAGGGAGTTTTTCGGCGCTCGCGCAGTCGGAGAGGGAGAGGAGGTCTTGCACCACTTTTTGGGAGCACTTCGATCGTGGTCGATATCAGGTGATGTAAATAGATGAAATCGCCAGCCTCTTGTGCATAAAATTAGCAAAATCACGTCGCCGCCTCGAGAGAATGGCATCAAAGACAAATTGATGCTTACGAAACCAATAGTTCAGAGGTTCGGGAGCTAAGTTATTGAATGGGAACGTGTTTGGCACCCATGTCTCATGTACTTGTGTTACTATTTTCCTTAATTTATTTGTGAAGTGTGTGCGCGTATATATATAAATAGAGATCGGAATCATTCGTCCATCCAAAGGAATGTTCCCAAAATAATAATTAGAAAACATAATGTACGCACTTATCAAGATATTGATCTTTATAACAAAACGATAATATTTGTTAGATAAGACACATAAGTATGAATCACAAGTATGATATATATGGGTAATATATAGATAAGATGAAAATAAAAAAAATTAGAAAATTGGAAAATTTGACTCGAGTCTCGAGTTTTAGCCCAAAATGCCTACGTAGCATATAAAGGCATTAAATTCCACGTAGTTTGCATGAGGGACAAGGGTGGGGTTTATCCCATAGATTCCAACGAAAATTTATTATATATGTGTGTGTGTTAAAAATATATTTTAGTTTTGACAAAATGTGGTGAATAATCCCGTTAGAATTAATTAGTGTAACTATCTTTTTCTTTATAATTTTTTATAGAAAATAAAGTATTTTCAACATCACTAATAAATGATGATGTACTAATGTGTATGATCTAAAGTAAGAGCTAAGTTGAGATTTTATATAACTAATGCGAAAATAAAGAGATTTAGGGAGAAAAGGGTATTTAGACATTCTTTGGAGAATTGAGGCTTGATCTTAATACTTGATGAGATCCCTTGAAAATTGAGATGGATTTTGGATGAGAGAGAAGGAAATTTTGCTAAATTGGGTGTGAAAATGATGGGAGTGAAAGGTGGAAAGGAATTTCATACAGGGAAACTTCGTTGATTGTAGAAGAATGTTGCCGAGATCACTGATATTGATGGATCTGAAGTGTGTATTGGGAGTGAGTTCATACCCTCCTTTTATAGGGTAGGGTAACTTCCGATCGACATATCCCTATCCCTACCAATCCATAGGTGATCCTAGACACATTGCCAATCGGTAAGGAAATATGTCTGCCAATCTGCAATCTCGTGCAATTTTTTTTAGAAAAATGGTGGTACAATTCAATCCGTTAATCCAAATCATGCACGGGGCATACCGTTAGAAAGGTAATTAAGATACCCTTAAGAATCCTTTGGGCCGCTCTCGGGTCTGGGAGTTGACTTTAGGTCAAACGGGGCTTGAAAGCACCTGTATTTCCTTTGGACGGAAGATCGTTGGATGGTAATGGATCATTCATCCAAATCGTAAGTCAGAAATGATCATAAGGTAGACCGTTGGAAAGGTTATACAAGTTACTTTGAGGTTTCAAAGAGCATCGCTCAGTTCAGAGAGTTGACTTTCGTCAAACGGGGCGTGGAAGCATTCGGTGACCTTTCAGAGTAAGTCGTTCGTCCGTACCGTAAGACTGATTTGTGCATGGGGTGGGACATTGAAAAGGGTATTCAGTTCATTTAAAAGATTCATTAAGTCTCGATTGAGCTAAAGAGATAACTTTAGTCAAACGGAGCCCGGGAGCGCTCGGTGACCTTCAGATCAATTTTCAGGAAAAAAATGGATAGTTCGTGACCTTTGAAGATCCATTGAACTTTTTCTTTCACGATGAAGTTGATTGGGGTGGGTCAAACTGGGGCCCGGGAGCGCCAAGTGGCTTGCAGATCGATTTTTGATAGTAAAATGGTTCGTTTGTTCAAAGTGTTATGTCGATTCACGCATGGGTTAGACGGTTGGAAAGGGGATTCAGATCCTTTTGAAGATTCATTGAGCTTTTTCTCTGACGATAGAGTTGACCGGAGTCAAACGGGGCCGGGAGTGGCCGATGGCCTCTAGATCTTTACTCAGAGTGTGACCTAGGGTTTATAGTAAAAGGGGGAGGTTCTAGGGACCTAAGGAGAGACTTAGGGGGTCCTAGAATGTGGTGTATACATAGCTCCTCGATGGGTGAGCTTGGAACAAGCAAAATCCATCGAATAGACACCACATGATGATTTGGGGAAAGAGGTCGATTCTGCAGACCTAAAAGGGACAAGGATGATCGTTTCAAATGGTCGAGGCCAATTGTGAGGACCTAAGGTTATGCCTAGGATGTCCGTTTCTGTGAGCCGACGCCAATTCATAGAATCTAAACATGGGAGTGACCAATTCTGCGGGTCGAGGTCAATTCTAAGGACCTTAAGTGGAGTGAAGAATTCTACGGGTCGAGGTCAATTCTGTGGACCTTAAGTAGGAGAGACCAATTCTGAGGGTCGAGGTTAATTCTGCGGACCTTAAGTCGGAGCGACTAATTCTGGGGGTCGAGGTCAATTCTGCGGACCTTAAGTGGAGAAACCAATTCTGAGGGTCGAGGTTAATTCTGAGCACCATAAGTAGGAGCGACCAATTCTGCGGGTCAAGGCCAATTCTATGGGCCTAAAGTTGTAATGTTGTCATTTTCTCTCTGGAAAGTCTTTGTTTTACCTTTTTTGAGATTCTACAGGGGAAGATACTTCTGTCTGGGGATTATGTCTTTTTTATAAGAGATAGCTTTACTCAGGGGAGCTAAAATTCTTAGCCTAGAAATTCCTTTGGGGAAACAGTTGATGACTTGAGGTTTTGGGATTCTGTTGGGAATGTTTTTCTTAGAGACGTCTTTGGAGATACATGTCCGGTTTGGGCTTCTAGATCTGTTTGGGGAAATTGGGATTTTTTTGAGAAAAATTTTAATTCAAGAATTCCTGTTGGGGAAATGGGTACTATATTATGTAACTCTCCTAAGGAGCTTGTGATTTTTTCTGAGTTTGAGGTTTTCGAGATTCCATTGGGGAGTTGTAATAGGTGTGCTGTGTTTTTAGGATTTAAGCTGAGGATAAAAATTTGGTATTAGTCCCGCAGGGGAACTTGAGAAATCATTTTCTTGGTGAAGAATTGTTCCAATATTTATTGGGTAATTTTAGGAATTGTTCGCTAAATTTTTGCGATATTTTGGTATTTGTTTGGGATTTTTTGTAAAAATTTGAGGGGGTTGCCAAACGACATATTGTAGGGTTTGTCAATCGATAATGGCATGATCTTTTGGGCTATCTTGGGAAGGGGAAGGGACAGTGCCGATCGGTGGGTGTTAGGGGTTCAAGAGATGTTGGGGATTGATTATGAGGGTTTTAAGAATATAGGTGGATCGTATACTGAGGGTGATCTTTAACCCTTAGGTAGGATTGATGAATCTCTATTGGGGGTGATCTTTTACCCTTGGGGTACGTCTCTTCGAGGTTTTCTTATAGATTCATCATTGACCAGGGGAGCTCGGCATTGACCATGTTGCATGCTTGATGTATAGGCATTTTACTTGAAAATTGACTCAAATAAAGAAAAAAAATGCATATTTTGTTTGATTGTCTTGATTTAGTGGTTTACTCTACATGCACTTTAATTTGCTACCGAGTTTTTGCCTCGAGGAAGAGTAGGAAAAGTTTGTTTTTTTGGAAAATTTTGAATATATTTGAGTAGAAGATGACTTTAGACGCTTGGTTGAAAAAGTGTTTCCCTTTTGAGATGATTTATTTTGAGAAAAAGTAGAAAAATTGGTTTTTTTGGAATTTTTAAATAGAAGAAGGCCTCGGAGGCTTGGTTGGCATAAGGATTAGGGGATAGAAAACTTAGTTGTAAAGTGGGGCGTGTAGCCTTTGTGCTGAATCTAATGTGTTGAAAAGACTATATTGGTGCTGGAGTTATTGCCATGGGCTTAACTTCGAAGCTCTTGTTAGTGATCAGGGACCTGATGGTTGACCTTCAACTTGTTACCATTACTGCATGAATGTCTTATCCTCATAATCCTCTAACGGTGATACTGGTAGAGACCCTGAATGGTCTATATGCGTAGAGTGAAGGTCGTTCTGATTTTCTGAGAGGATGCCTTGCTATGATGTTCATGTGACTATCTGAGAGATTCCGTTTGGCGATCCATTCTGAACATCCCTTGGAAATAATGTCAATATTCTTCACCCATTATTTCATAAACTTTAGCCCGAATATTAAGAACTGGATAAACTAGTTTATGAAGCACGGGGCTCGATGTCCGCGTTGGTTAGTATCTGATGGGGATACTTGTATCCCATTCTAAAACTAGAAGAATTACAGTATGTTTAGTTAGTTGGCCTTCGTCAGAATTCTTTCTACTTTCTTGGGCCGATCCTGTGCCAAATTGGATGGGAACACCTCGTGCATTCCCTTATTCTAGACTTTTTTCCTATAGACGATTTGGCAGAAGGCATGCGCATGTGGTATGGATCTTTATGGGAGAGTCATCGGTCTTCGACCTGTCCTTCCTAGTATGTTGGTAGAGATTGGAAAGTTTTGGGGGATTATATGAATTGGTTGTGGAGGAGGGTATTAACTAAAATGTTGGCTGAGAAGATCGGGTAGAGATGGATTTCTATGTTTGATACCATGGAGGGAGGCGTGGTGGTTTTCCCTAGGCTAGTCCAGGCTTATCGTCTTATGGAGTACCTTCGGTATTCCATCCAAGCAGGAGAAGTTTGGGGACCTCGAGATATATATGATAATGGAACTTGTTCCTCTGGTAGCTGGGGGTAGGGCCCTTTGTGAAACAAGTGTTTTTTTGGGAAGTTTTTGTGTGTTTGGGGTTTGGTATTTATGGGAATAAATTTGGGGAGTTTTGGACAGTTTGTTTAAGAGTAGTCTGGTTTTGATTGTTTTGTTTTTAGGACAATAAGGTTGGTAGGGGAAGTTGTTTGACTCCCTACGATGATATTTCCTGTAATCGTGCCGGAGTTTCTAAAATGGAAATAAAGAGGAATTTAATTATATTATAATGCCTCTTGATGAGTTTCACATTTGAATTATCTATACCAATCACTAAGGCATATATAATCCTTTTGTTCATGTAAATAATAAAATGAATTGTCGTTCTCAAAGGTAGGAAGAGAATAACATTTTGTGAAAAAGAAGGGAACCGTGCCCATATAAAGCATATAAGCTGCCTACGTACATTTAGGATTTTAGAAAAATTTTGATTTTCTTTTTTGAAGGAATTTTTTTTAGAGGATCAGACCCCATGTAGTTCTTAGTAGAGGGAAATACAGATTTTTTTAGAATTGAAGGTTTATGAGAAGAGTTATAGCACATCAAGATTTTGGACTAATGGTAAAATTTCTTGAGACGGTCCAGTTGACTGGACAGGTCATCTCTTCCCTATCAAGGTCGATGAGCATAGCGGCACCGCCAAATAGGATATTCTTTACAATATAGGGGCCACTCCAATTTGGCTTGAATTTCCCCCAGGGGTTCCAGAAGGGCTCTGTTATTTCTTTATGTGCTAAGTCCCCTTCTCGGAGACCATGATACTTGACTCTCTTATTAAATTATTGTGTTATCTGGCGATGGTATTCTTGTATATGATATAGAGCCTTTAGCCTCCTTTCGTTTAAGAGTGATAACTCGTCAAGATGGCTCTGATGCCAGTCTTTTTCGTTGTCTTTGCTTACAATCATGATGCATAGTGAAGGCATTTCTAGCTCAACGGGTAGGAATTCTTCCATGTCGTATACCATAGAGTAATGGGTAGCCCTAGTAGATGCTCGTACTAAACTGCAATAGCCCCAGAGGGCATAAGGGATCCAATAAGACCAATCTCTGCAACTCTCGGCCATCTTACTACTGATTTCTTTGAGGTTCTTATTGGTAACTTTAACTGCACCATTGTTTTATGGTCGGTAGGGAGAATATTTGTGTCTCTGAATCCCATACTTATCGACCAATTCCATGACTTTTTCCTAGAAATGTAACCCGTTGCGTGATAATAGCTCACAGGAGATCGCATATCAGCAGATGATACTTTTAGATTAACTGGGCCATATTTTTGTCATTCAGTACTGCGTATGACTCGTCTTTGACCCATTTGGTGAAGTAATCAATGGAAACCAAGTTAAACTTTGTACCCATTGGAGACTTTGGGTGAAACTTTCCCTATGATATCAATGACCTACATGGAGAATGACTAGGGAGAGGTCATGTTGTATAATTACCGTGAAGGCAAGTGCTGGAGATTGGAAAACTGTTGTTATTTAAGGCATATCCAAACATAAGCGATGGAATCCTAAACCATGGTAGTCCAATAGTAGCACCGTCAAATAATCTTCTTGGAAAGCATATGGCCATTCATGTGGGGTTCGTATTCCCCGCTGTGGATTTTCTGCATCATCTCTTCAATCTCATCCCTTGCAATGCAATGTAAGTGGATTCCATTGAAGTTTTCTCTTAAATAGTGCTTTATCGCAGACGATGTACTAGGCAGCTAACTTGTAGAGGGTTGCTCGATCTTTTTTATTAGAATCTTAGGGATACCTACCGTGCTTAGGAGGCACCAAATGTCGTAGTACCAGCATTCGAACATATTAGGATCTTCTTTTGTGATTAGCTCGATATGGTAGTAGTGGGTTGGTTTACCTTTCTTTTGGATTAGGAAATGGCCCATTGTTATTCCCTCGGGCATGTCGACTATCGGTCAAGTTATTCATTGCTCAGGGCAGGTAGTGGAAGGTGATATCTCAAAATTGGGAGGCTTTATCCTATAAGTGAGAGTGTGGAAGGGTAGGATCTTCTCGTCCTTGACTTTCTATCTTCTAAGGACCTGGCCGATGATAAGGGTTGAATCCCCGTAGACATCTAGGCATTGGATTCCTTTCTTAAGAGAGACATTGAGGCCTACAATACATGCCTCGTATTCGGTCATGTTATTGGTGCAGGTAAAATCTACCTTGATGGAAATGGGAGACTGAGAGTCATTAGGGGTGATTAGGAGTATCCTAATGCCATATCCTTTCTTGTCGGAAAAATTGTCAAAGAACATTTAGCACTGGAGGTATTCTTTGAAGGTAGAAAGGATATCTTCATTCGAAAATTCACAGATCGAAACATCGTCTTCTTTTATAGGTTAATCCACAAGGCAGTTAGAGATAGCTCTCCCTTTCATGGCTTTCTGCCTGACATACGTAATATCAAACTCGACTAACAACATTAACCATCGGGCCATTTGGCTAGACAGGGTAGGTTTCTCGAGTAGGTATTTGATAGGGTCCATTTGGGACACATGTCTGATGGAAAAGGCGATTATATAGTGCTATAATTTTTGAGTGGCCTAGACAAGTACGACACATGATTTTTTCATGGGAGTGTAGTTAACTTCGTATTCAGTTAATTTGTGACTGGCGTAGTAGATGGCCCTCCCTTTGCAGGATTCTTTAATGTATTCGGCCAACGAAGCCCTAGCTAAGGTTTTTGTTATGGTCAAGTATAAGAGTATAGTGAAACCAAGCTATAGTGTCATGAGTACCAGAGGTCGTATTAGATACTGCTTGATTCGGTTAAAGGCTTCCTAATAGGCTTCATTCCAAACTTTAGTTGAATCCTTCTGAAGGAGTTTGAATATGGGTTCACAAATGGAAGTTAACTAGTTGATGAATCGACTGATATACTATAATTTTCCTGAAAATCCCCGTAATTCCTTTTCCGTTTAGGGTGGCATTTCGACTATGTCCTTCATTTTGGCGGGATCTGCTTAAATACCCTCTCGCTAACCATGAATCCTAAAAGATTTCCTTTGGTAATGCCAAAGACATATTTATGTGGGTTAAGTCGCATTTAGTGTCGTCATAGCCGTTTAAAAAACTTCCAGAGAGAGGGAACGTGACCTTGCTGAGTCTTAGACTTCATAATCATATTGTCCACGTAAACCAAGACTTCTTTGTGTATCAAATCATGCAAGGTGGTTGTGGAATCCCTTTAGTAGGTACCTCCTGCGTTTTTTAGACCAAACGACATAATTGTGTAACAGAAGGTTCCCCAAGGGGTGATGAATGCAGTTTTCTCTTCATGATTCGGGTGCATCTTGATTGTATTTGTAAAAACCATCAATGAATAACTTGAGAGCATGAATGCCTATCTTATCCACAATCCTGTCGATATTAGGTAGAGGTTAATCATCTTTCTAATAAGCCTTGTTCAAATCTCGATAATTATTGCACATGCATTACTTTCCTCCTTATTTCGTCAAAGGTACAATGTTCACTAACCATGTGGGATATTTGATCACTCGGATGAAGCCTATATTTAATTGTTCGACCACCTCTTTTTAACCTTGATTGACCATTCAATGGAGAGCTTTCGTAGTTTCTATTTGACCGGTTTACATTCTAAGAAAGTTAGAATCTCATGATAAGCTATCTTCGGATCGATGCTAGTCATGTCATCATAGGACCATGCAAAGACGTCCATAAATTCCATCAATAGTTATTCGGGTTGCGTACGCACATGCTCGTCAAGGGTGGACCCTATCCTAATCTCGTGTAGTTGTATACTAAAATCGAGATTAATAGCAACAGTTTCATCTTCATTAATTTGAACGTCGTTATGTTGTTTGTTATTAACCCTATTTTGATTAGTTAAAATTATTCATTTACAAAATCATAATCATCAAGAGTTTGATTAGAATCAAGACAACTAATGTAAGGCAAAAAAAAAATACTCAAAATCTTCGTTTATTTCATTCTTGGGAAAAAAGCATTGAAAACCTCATCAAAGGAAGTCTCAATTACATTGTAATCAAAACAGGGAGGAACAAAAGAAGAAAAAGAAATGGGATAAACATCTGGGTTGGGTTGCATTTTAGTGGGTGGATCTATTACAACATTCCAGTTGAGGAAGGGTGCATCAATAGTCTTGATCAGGATGGATGTATCCAATGATGTGGCGCCTGAGGGTATCACGCCGAGTGTTAGCCCAGTGTCTGCAAGTTGAAATATCCTCAGAGTCACTTCCTTGAGAATCATCGGTAATGGATGTATGCTTCTCAATAAGTGGTTGCACATGATGCTAGGAACTTTCAGTCCATGCGTATCTGTTTTGGAAGAAGATCTCCATTCCTAGTTTCATCTTCTTGTCCATATAATCATATCACAGTTTATTTAAGCCACAAAGGAAAAATCTTCACCCTCCTTAATGAATCTCCCATTCAAGGAATATCCTGAGACAATCTTAGTACTTTTTTATCCTTCTCTTTAACTGAGGTTGGTGGAGCATTAGGAGTTACTTTGGTGATGGTTGATAACCCAAGTCACATGGAGGAAAGGCCTTCTTTAACACTATGGGTTCTTGTATTCCTTATTGTCACAGTCCCAACCCCCGTTTAACCATGACGTACATATTCTTGAACATTTACATCACATTGACATTATCGTGAGGGATGTTCTATGGACTTACTCTATATCTGAAATCATATCCTGCTGGGAGCGAAAGTGGTTCAACTCAAAAAATTGACAGCAGCATATCATTCTTTATATGCTGTATTTTTAGTGCCAGATTACTGGTGCTTGCATTGTAAATGTTATCATCGTCGTCCAAGATGGTGATGACCTACCCATTGGCAAAGAACTTAAATTTTTGATGGAGGGAGGAAGACACTCCCTTGATGCTGTGGAGCCATGTCTGTTCGAGCAACAGGTTAAAACAAGATGGTATGTCGATGACTTAGAATTCAGAAATGGGATTTATAGCGCCGCCAACCCCTATTATAAGTTTTATAGATCCCATCACTTCCCGATGAGTATTGTCATAAGTACGCACCGCGGTGGAGGTCAGAGAAAGGTTGCTTACTTTAAGTTCCAAGCAGTTGAGGGTTCTTAAAGTATAAACATTAAGTGTTGGCTCGTTGTTGACAAGCGAAAGGGGTACGGTATTTCCCATGACTTTGACAGAGATATTGAGATCATAATTGTGATTTAAACCAAATTTATGGATTTCTTATTCAGAGAAGGAGAGCATTCTAGTAGAGGTTAGAGATACGACCAAATTCACTGCTTCTTTTGGTGTGGTGGAAGGAGGTACTGTGGGCCTAGTAAGAAGTTTGATCAAGGCATTTCGGTATAGTTAGGAAGACATAAAGAGTCTCCATAGAGTGATATTAGCTTGAGTTTTTTTCCAATTGATCGAGTATCTTGCTCTCCTCGAGCGTCATTTTTGGCATAGGGAGTTTCTCAACACCTTTTACTTTATCTATCATTGTTGACTGAGGGTTAGAAACCTGGTAATGCCTTCTAGATCTTGTTATATGGTTCACATAAGGGGGAAAATAGAAATCCTATTTCTTCATCTATCTCGGGCTATTCAGCTACTTTGTTAATCTCTCCCAACACATCTTTAAATGATATCATTCCACATATACTCACTACTGGTCTAGTCTTTTTTGTTCTTGTCTCTTCATCTGAACTTTCTAATTCACCCCCCATCCAGTGGCAACGATGTCATCTTTCCACGAGAATTTAATGCATTCTATAACTTCAACGACCTCTTCGTATAGATACTCCCACTCAACGGGGAGATGTAGAAGCAAAGGTACCAAGGCCCTTTTAGTTTCAAAGTATCAAGTAGCTCAGACATACTTCAAATTTTACCGATTTGTCAGAATAAGTCTAGCATAATATGGATTGCATTATCTAAGTTGACTTCGTCGATGGGTACTACCCAATTATACGACTCGCGAGCCCACCTTAGAGTTTCCATATATAATGCGCTGAATTTATGGCAGTCAATGGTCATTTTTAGTGGAATTTCAGCCCAAACTCTGGGAGTTGGTTTAGTACCGCTGGTAATTTCGTATCCTTCTTTTCGAACCGGGTATGAATGATAATATATGCACTTGTAAGAAGTGACAGGTCCTGATTGGCAAAACCGATAGGGTGTAGGAGGAAATATGTGCAAACTTTGAGGGGTTTGGATGAATATACGGGCATGATGGGGGATTTACTAGGTACGATTAGGGTAACAGGGTCAAATTTTAGGTTTTCTTCTAGGAATATAGCATTTGCATGATTTGGGAGTGGATTGCGGGTAGTGTTTGGCTTAGGATTGTCTAGTGGGGCGATGGTACCCCAGTCAATCAGACCTTGGATTATATTCTATAAATGGAAGCATTGATTAGTGGTATTGCTAGTAGTTTGGTGAAAATCGCAACGTGCATCAGTTTTGAAATTTTTGGGAAGTAAGTTTGTTAATGGATGAGATTCCAATGGTTTGATAAGATTTTGGCTCAAAAGGGCTTGGTAGACTTTGGAGAGGGGAGCATTAAGTTTGGTGTATTCCATTCTGACTGGGTTAGGGCGACTTTTTGGTGCCCATGAAGTAGCAGACTGAGAAACGTTATTGATGGTCGAAACTGTGGTGTTGGCGGGCTTCTCATACTTCCTGGGAGTGAATTGTCTAGATACTTTCTTTGGCTCAATTTTTGTCTTAGAAAGACTTTCTTCAATATCCACTCCTGCTTCCCATAGGGCTCAGAAATGAGGGCGATAATGTCCTCCCATCGTCGCACGAACACGGGGTAAGAAGTTTTTCTTCACAATACTGACTTATTCCTCTTCGGAGGGCCGGTTGGTCATGGTGGATACTTTCTCTCTCCAACTTACTATGAAATTATCGACAGTTTCCCCAGGATTACACTTGAGAAGTTCTAAATTACAACGTGTAACCTCAAACTCTTAATTGTACTTGTACTGCAATATGAAATCACGGGAAACACCCTCCCAACTGCTAATTCTGGATTCTTCGAGGGATACGAACCAACAAAAAGGGTTGTCCTTCAAAGTCTGTTGAAATATCTGGGCCATTATTTCCTCGGAGTCACTTAGGAGAGTTATGGCTCAGTGGTAACTTTAGAGATGAACAATTGGGAGCTCGCTACCCCCGAACTTCTCAATGTTGGGCATATTAAACTTTTCTGTCAGCTTTACTTTAGGGTAAGCAGACATATAGATGTAATCCATGTCGTTCCCGGAGATTTGAACTTGATAAAACTTCTTGGTCAACAGCTTGAGGTCCTCCTTAACCTTGTTCAACTCTTCTTCCTTCGAATCGAGAGTCATTGGTAGGTTAGCCCCTGAATGGGCAAGATTCGTCTTTGGGAGCTTCGCTGATGGTGGCCCATTGGGAAGAGGGGCATATGGAGCATGCTGATATTATTTCGGGACCCAAATAGGCTCAAGTTCAGGTGAACCCATAGCGCAAGGTAAGAGGACCTCGGGCTCTTTGAGAATAAGGACCCGTTTTCTCTGTATCTCATGAACCTCGGTTTGAAGGTAATCAATCTTGGTAGTAAGTTGGGATTGAACCTTCATAAAATAAGGCTGCACATTCGGTACTCATTTTGCGTTCGCTATGAAAAGCGTGTGAAGGTGGATTTTGGACTCGGAGGAAGTATCGGCAGAACTGACGGAGCTTCGAGCTGCTCGACGGAAGACCGAAGCTAATAGGGAGTCATACCAAAGGTCTTGGAAAATGATTCAAATTTATTTTTGAAAGAGATGAGGGAAAAACTATTAGGAAAAAGGGGAAAATTATTTTGATATATTTTTTTGGAAATGAAAGGACAATATTTTTGGTAATTTTTTATAAAAAGGAGGAAAAATATTTTTGGTATTTTGAAAAGAGAGGGGAAAAATAGTTTTGACAGTTTTGGTAAGGAAGGCCGAAAAATGAGAAGAGGATCTCAAGATTATTATTATTATTATTATTATTATTATTATTATTATTATTATTATTATTATTAGGGATATTTTGAGTTTCCCCCCCCTTTTGTGACCAGTTTTGCAATACATTTTTTTTTTAAAATTTGTAATACACCCCCATTCTGTTAACTTTCCGCCCAAATTGTTAGTACTATTTACTTTTTGTGTTTTCCCCCACTTTTATGACCAGTTTTGCGAAAGACCTCCATTTAAAAAAAAAATGGAAAGAAGTCCAAAAAATTAAAAAAAATAAAAAAATTGGGAAAAACAGAATTACCGGGGAAAAACTATTAAAATATTTTTTAAACAATTAAAAAATCATTAAAACCATTTCATTTTTTTTTTAGTTTTTAAAAACATTTTCTTATAAAAAGAGTTTTTTTTATCGAAAAGTTGTTTTTTTCTTTATAGATGACTATTTCTCTATAGAAAAATCTATTCTTTAGCCCAAATTTGTTTTTTTAATAAAAAAAAGTCTAATAATGTAAAGTTGTTTGCAATAAAAATATTTTTTATATATAAAAACAGATTTTTATGGACCAAATAATATTTTTTAACAAAACTGTATAAAAACAGTTTTATTTTAAAAAAATGGCTTCTAAAATAGTCAAAACAACTTTTAAACAGTTTTATTAGAAAAATTATGTTTTGTCTATATAAAAACTGTTTTTAAAAAACTAAAAAAATGTAATGGTTTTAACGATTTTTTAATTGTTAAAACATATTGTAACTCGGAAAAACTATTAAAATATTTTTTAAACAATTAAAAAATCGTTAAAACCATAACATTTATTTTTTAGTTTTTTATATTGACAAACCCAATTATTTTTAATAAAACTGTTTAAAAAGTTGTTTTCACTATTTTAAAAGCTATTTTTTCCAAATAAAAACTGTTTTATACCTTTAAATTAAAAAATATGTTTTGTCCATATAAAAAACTATCTTTTTTAACAAAAATATGTTTTCCTTGGAAGACTGTTTTTATATAAAAAAAAATATTTTAAACAACTTTAAATTATTAGAATTTTTTAATTAAAAAAATAGATTTGTGCTAAATAAACGATTTTGCTATAATGAAATAGATTCTTCTATAAAGAAAAAAATAATTTTTTTTATAAGAAACTGTTTTTAAAAAACTAAAAAAATGGTTTTAATGATTTTTGAATTGTTTAAAAAATACTTTAATAGTTTTTCCCACTTAATTGTGTTTTTCCCAATTTTTATTTATTTTTTCATTTTTTTTTTATTTTTGAACTTTTTTCGATTTTTTTTAAAAGGGGGTCTTTCGGAAAACTGGGGGGAAACACAAAATGAAAATAGTACTAACAGTTTTTATTGAAAGTTAACAGAATGCGGGTGTATTGCAAATTTTTAAAAAAGTGGGGGTGTATTGCAAAACTGATCACAAAAGTGGGGGGAAACTCAAATAACCCTTATTATTATTATTATTATTATTATTATTATTATTATTATTATTATTATTATTATTATTATTATTATTATTATTATTATTATTATTATTATTATTATTATTATGTTTCCACTTGTATTATGTTAACCTAAATGTAAAAAGAAATGTTGGACGGGACCTGAGCATGGGAAAATTGAGTTTGAAAAATATCTAAAACACTGTTTGACTTACTTCCAGGCTCATGAACAGGGTCCCATTTTGGAAAAAAGACGAAATTGCATGAAAATTTAGGCAGTGTGTCAGCCCGGTATTTCGACAGGGTTTCAAGTAATAACCGACTATCTAAACATAAGTTCCTTAGGTTTGACGTTTATATGAGGGCATGCATTTGTTGGGTTAATGGAAGGGTTTCCCCTTTAGCATGACTTCCAGGATATACGTCTTGCTTTTGAGGGCAATCGATACGCATGGACAAGCCATTTGATATACCTCAGTGTACGTGAATTGACTCACTATATACCTCATGGGGACAGTATGTGTGAGAGCGAATTCGATATACTCGACGCACGTGAACGAGTTCCTTGCTATATACCTCCCATCATGACTTCGATCAAGAGGTACGATGCGGGGGGAACCATTCAATATGCATCAAAGTTACTTGGCCAATGGAAGGTGAGATTCATATTTCTTAGGCTAACTGCGAGCTGCCGGACCAGCGCCCATCACAAAGTGACCCCCCAGTATGGGATAAAATTTTGGTCAATAGCCATGCTATTTGGTGATGTAGTGTGCAAAATACATGATTCTTAGTTAATATATTGTGGAGAGAGCATTTTATTTAGCATGATGATCACTGTACTACTAAGGAAGAATGTACAAGTACCGTAAAAAGTAAATCTAGCACAGAGCATGAAGATTACACTAAGCATGGATATGTGAGAGTGAGTGATGTGTGAATATCTATAAGTGAGTGTGTGGTAGTGAACCTAAGTACGAATCAACTACAACTGGATTGTGATAAGTGTGAGTGAGCATGGATACATACAAGTGTGATAAGTGTAGGTGTTTGTTAGTGAGACCTAATTATGGATATTCTAAATGGTGTGTGTAACATGGGGGTATAATTAAACCTATGTGTAAGTAGTGTGAAGTGTATATGGAGTTTATCCATAAATGGGTGAGTAAGGAGTGATATAAGCATGAAGTACATAAATCCAAGAAATAATAAAGGATAAAAAGGTAACATATAGATAGGTGCATACGCATACAAGTAGAAAATGATAACACTCATGAAAACAGAGTGTAGCCCTATTATGATAAGTCCCCAGAGAATCCGCCACTGTGGCAATCCCTCCTTTTTCGGGATCTTTCCTCCCTCCTCGAGGGTTTTTCGACGCCCGCACATGTGAACTCGAAGAGGGAGAGGATATCTCACGCTTATTTTCTTGGAGAGCTTCAGACGTCGTCGATGTGGGGTGATGTAAAGAGTTGGAGTCGCCAGCCTATTTTGTGAAAAATAGGCAAAATAACTTATCACCGCCTCGAGAGAATTCCATCAAAGATAAACAGATGCTTACGAAAGCAATAGTTTCAAGATTCGGGGGCAAAGTTACGGAATGGAAAGGTGTTAGGCACCCATCCCACCCTTTCGGTTTCTCATGGGCTTGTGTTACTATTTTCCTTAATTTTTCCATGGAGTGTGTGCACGTGTATATATAAATGGAGATCAGAATCATTATGATAGAGGGAGGTCATCCAAAGGAATGCTCCCAAAATAATAATTAGAAAATATAATGTATGCACTTATCTAGATATTTACCGTTATAACAAAATGATAATATTTATTAGATAAGACGCTCAAGTATGAATCACAAGTATGATATATATATATGAATAGTGATAAGATGAAAACTGGAAAATTAGAGAATTGAAAAATTAAAAAATTAGAAAATTAGAAAATTGGACTCGTGTCTCGGGTTTTAGCCCGAAACGCCTATGTATCCTATAAAGGTATCAAAGTCCATGTAGTTCGCATGTGGAAGAAGGGTGGGTTTTATCCCATAAATTTACCTAGGAATTTATTATATGTGTATGTGTGTAGAAACATATTTTAGTTCTAAGAAATGTGGTGAATAATCCCGTTGGAATTTATAGGTGTAACCCTCCTTTTATTTTATTTTTTTAAAGAACATAAAGTATGTGAACATAACTAATAAAGGATGAGGTATTAATGTGTATGATCTAAAGTAAAAGTTAAATTGCCAATTTATATAACTAATGCGAAAATAAAGAGATTAAGAGAGAAATGGGTATTTGGACCATCTTTGGAGAATTAAGGCTTGATCTTTATTCTTGATGAACTCCCTTGCAAATTGAGATGGATGTTGTATGAGAGAGAAGGATATTTTTCTAAATTGGTTGTGAAAATGATTGGAATGAAAGATGGAAAGGAATTTCACCCAAGGAAACTTTGCTAATTATAGAAGAATGTTGCTGAGATCACTAATATTGATGGATCTGAGGTGTGTCTCGGGAGTGAGTTTATGCCATACTTTTATAGGGGAGGGGAAATTCGGATTGATATATCCGTAGCCCTGCCAATTGGTATGTGTCCCTAGACATACTACCGATAGGTAGGGAAATAGACCTGCCAATCAGAAGTCTCGTGCTGACTTTTTCAGAAAAATAGTCGTAGAACACAATCTGTTAATCCGAATTGCACATGGGTAATACTATTAGAAAGGTAATTTGGATAAATTTAAGAGTCCTTGGTCCACTACTGGGTTCGTGAGTTAACTTTAGGTCAAATGGGGCTCGAAAGCGCCCGTTGGATGGAAGATCATCGGACGGTAATGGATCGTTCGTCCAAATTGTTAGTCAGAATTGCGCACGGGGCAGACCGTTGGAAATTTTATACGAAGTAATTTGATTTTTCAAATAACTTTGCTCGGTTCATAGAGTTGAATTTGGAAAAATTGGCCTTGAAAGCATCAGTTGATGTTTCAGAGTAAAATGGGTCGTTCATCCGTATCGTAAGGCTTATTTGTGCATGGGGCAGACCATTGAAAAGGGTATTCAGTGGCCTTGGAAAATTCATTCACTCTCGATTTATCTAAAGGGTTAGTTTTGGTCAAATGGAGCTCGAGAGCACCTAGTGGCCTCCGAATCAATTTTTGGGGGAAAATGGATTGTTTCTATGAATGGTTATGATGTTTCGTGCATGGGGAAGACTGTTAGAAATGGGTTTTGGGGCCATTTGAGAATCCATTGAGCTTTATCTCTGACGATGAAGTTGATTGGGTCAAACTGGAGCCTTGGAGCGCCCGGTGTCCTCTATATCGATTTTTGGTAGTAAACTAGTCCATTCATCCGAACCGTTATGTCGATTCACGCGCGGGGAGGACCATGGGAAATAGGATTCAGATGCCTTCGAATATTCATTGAGATTTCACTTGGATAATAGAGTTAACTGGAGTCAAACGAGGCTCGAGAGTGTCCAATGTCCTCTAGAGCTGTACTCAGAGTATGAACTAGGGTTTGTAGTAAAAGGGGGAGGTTGTAGGGACGTAAGGGGAGATTTATGGGGTCCTAGAATGTGGTGTTTATAATTATTTTAAAAGTAACAAGTCTTAGGGATGAGTACACTCAAGGTTGACATCCTCATCCTTTGTTATTTTTGTAGTATGGACTTTAGGACATATAAGCCATTCTAGGTGGACCTCCTAGCCCTACGTCTTTTTATAGGGTATCAACTTCGGTAGAGGGGTTGATCGTGGTGAATCCCCTCACCTTGTCCCTTTTCCGTAGCCTTCACTCTTGGGTAGAGGGGTTACTCGTGGTGATCCTCCTTGCCTTTGGCCTTTTTCTGTGGCCCCAATATTGTTACGATGTGTTGCTATTGATGAACCCCTTGTCCTTTCCCCTTTTTCTATGGATCCAATCTTAGGTAGAATGGTTTCTCATGGTGCGTACCCTTGCTTAGGTATTACATTTGGTCATAGGGTCACTAAAGGTGTACCCCTCGCTCTAAATCTTTCATGCTAATTTGGGTAGTGGGAGCCCCACTAGGTGGGCTCACTCGCCCTATGATTACTTCAGAAGAACACCCCTCTACATTAGTCCCCTCATATAAAAATCATCGTATTGGGTAGACCAAAGGGTTTTATACGTAATAATTCCACATGTTTTGGAATGTGAATAGTTTCACTCAGTCACATCATTACACTGTTGGTATTAAATGGTTTTGTCACACCAAACCATATGGAGTCTCGAGGTTACATGTGTTGAGCAGAAAATAGGCATCCCGTCATTAGGGAAATGATTTTCTGGACTTCTAATTGGTAGGAGCGTGTGGGTATCTTTTAGTATAAAACAACCATTTTAAATTCATTAGCTTTTACCTTAGCATTTTTACTTTCAATAGAGTTTTTTTTAGAGAGAGAGAGAGCCTTTATTTTTATAGAGCCACCAAACTCATTGCCCCCAACTTTTCAAGCTTTCCCAACTTATTCAAACAATGGATTCTTGTTAAAAAAAAAAAACCTCTTTTGTTGCTTCCACCACCACCAGCAATGTTTTGGTGGGTTCCTTTCCTATTTCCATTACGATTTCCACCGTCTTGGCCATTGAAGCAACCATAATCACCATTGCCATTTCGGATGCCACCACCTCTGTCGTGAGCGACTTGTCTTCTAGAGTTGTTGTGATCGGGGGTCCATTGACCACCACTACCTATTCTAAATCCTAAAACGTGTAGTTGGCAAGCCGTTTGAAAAGGAATTTTGGGCTATACCGCCTTACTCCATACTTTGGCCATCAAGACACCTTTATATCGGCTCTTGCCAATTTCGAGGAAGATTTCATGTCTAAGATCATCGAGCAGCCCCATGTGGGTTTGAGTGAGTCTACTGACCTTCTTATTCTTTTACCTAATAACATTTTTAGGGTTCTAGTGGATAGGGGTGATTTTTCCCATTCTAACATTGAACTCAAAGTTTATGGAGGTGGGCCTAATGAGTGGGCCCTCTGTGTAGAACATATCTCTGTCACCCCCTTGCAAAAGTCTATTATCGAGGGGCTTGGCCTTGCCACCACCATTGATAGTTTAAAGACTTCTTCCATTACTAAGTGTGCCAGTACTTTCAATTTGTTGGCTTCTTGTTGTAGTAGGGACTCACACACTTTTGTCACTAGATGGGTCAAGTTTACTATAACTATGTAGGACATTTGGGATCCCCTTGCCTTACATTATTTAGGAGAGGAAGTTCTTTCTGATGACTATGAGGATGAGGTCGAGGAGGGGATGATATATGAGATATACTCACCTTTAATTGAGTGCCCTAAATATATAACGATCAATCAGACTAGCATCACAAAACATACCTTTGCCAAATGGTAAATGTATTGGTTTAAAGATTTCGAGCAGTTCCCCAAGGAGGAAATCTCTATCAGGGCATTTAGAATACAGGAGGACAAAAAATTGACTCCCCCTCTCATTTGTCAGCTTTCTTTGTAACTTTATTTAGTAGGTTTTTATTCATAGGGAGGCCAAATGATTCCCCTTGAAAGCTACTTTTTAGACTTGTTGTGAGACTTTCTCGAGGGAGGGTGGTTCCCCTCGTAGCCTTAGCCTTGGGGTCTATATATACTTGGCAAAATCTTGCTCTTGTTGACGTTAAGTGATCATCTGGATGTCATGATTCTATCAATTTCAAAAACTCTTTCATTCTCATTCCCTTTTTGTTTGAGAGATTCCCCAGCTTTTCCCCAAAGGCAAGGGCTTGCCATATTCAAGTTTCTTGAGCTATAACGTGGCACATGAAAACTTCCAGGGCTCCTCTTGGACCTATTATAGATAACATTGACGAGTTCTGCTTTCGACCTTATTGAAAATGAGTTGGTAAGATTTTCACGCGGGGCTCCTTTTCATATTTAAAAGGTATTTTCTATTGTCCCTCAGATGTTGAGTCTATTTTTACGTCATATTGAGGTGCTAGTTATGATTTTATCTTAAATTCTTACTTTATTGGCTTACCTGGGCTAGGGTGTTGAGTTTTACCACTATAAAAGGTTGATGAGACCATTAGGATATGATCAAGGGGTTCATACACCTTCCTGTCCTTTGAGCATCTCTCCTGTCGAGATGTATCTTGAGGACTATGCCAGTTTCACCATTGAGGGGATAGTTCACAGAGTTATCCATTTGGGAGGTTTATAGGTGCCTCCTCGATATTACTTGTCATCTTTTACTCGCTTCTCGTCCAGTTTATGGAGAAGTCAGGTGAGCCTCACTCAAAATTATGTGAAGGATGTCCCTCGAGAGACCATCAATACTAGAATCCCCAACACTGATAGATACTTGGGTAAAATAAACCAAAGAGAGTTGTGGTATTATAGTACCATCTCAAAGACCCCTTTTGAGAAAGTCACCCCAATCTTAGTGAGGTCCCTACTCGATGAATCTATTTGCACAATATTTTAAGCCTCAACCTACGAAGCCTAAAGGAAAGATCTAAGTAAAAGCCCGATTTTCTTCCAAAAGGAAGTAACCTGGCGTAAAGATGTAAAATTTTATACTAGCTACGACTTCTACACCCGCTGTTACTGCTACCCTTGTTGCTGCCCCCTGTTTCCCCTCCTTCACCAGTAAGGACTAGGGCATGTAAGAAAAAAAAGAATGTTAGTGCTACATTCATCACTCCTTCTCCTGTACCAGATCAGGAGTTTAACACTAATGACCTTAGATAAGATGAGACCTAATGGAATGTACGTGAGCAAGTTTATGAAACCTTAGGTTTGTCTTCTCAAGAGCTTCCTATTACTTCCATTCATGTTTCTAAAGGTATTATACATGAATCCTCTTTACATAGTGAAACTGGATTTCATGAGGTTTCACTTGCTGGTTCCCCTTATCATTCATTTAAAGAGGAATTAGTTGATTTTAGAAGCATTCCTTCCTATGATGATGAGAGTTCTTCTTCAAAGGATATAAGTAAAATTAACCTTCATGGTTAACATCATCTTGATGAATTTACTTTGTTGTTATTTTCGAGGGACTATTCTATCAAGGACACTATGATATATTATCCCTCCACCAGTAGTCCTACTACTTGACATTTTCCATATGGGCAGGGCACTCGCCCAATTACTATAAGTCTTTTCCCCTGACTTCCTTTTACCAACCTTTTATCTTGCTAAATTTTATGGATTTTGTCTAATTTATTTTTCATCACATGATACTTTATAGGTTTCTTCTATTGGGCTAGTGATCCCTCGCCTCTGCCTCTTATCCGAGCACTCTTTCCTAGGTAGGGTAATTATATGCTCATTTCTTCTCGAGGCCTAGATAGAGAGTTCATCACTTACTCCTTATTCAACTATATCTCTTTCCTTTTTCTCTTATAGTATTTTACTGACATAACTCATTTCATTTTGCCTGTTGCAGCTATCTTTTATGTTTTCTACTAGCACGAGGACCTATTTTGTGTCCTCTCTTCTGTACAGGTAAGAATTAACCCCTATAATTCTTCTTATTTGTTACCTTTTTAGACATATCCTAATGCATTTCTCCCAATGTATCAGTAGAGGCCCATCCCTACTTGACATTCTTTCCCACTTCCTATGTCTTTTATAGTGGGCATATCTTCAGCTAGGCTTCCAGAGGTATTCGAATTTTTCATTTCTATAATCTTTTTCTGTATAAGTTTTCTATGTATAACTGAAACTTATGCTGACCCTATTGCCTTTTGTCTTTCTTACTTGTAGGTATCATCTTCACGTAGTCCCTCCACCATTAGAGGAGTGGTGTTTCTTTCTCAAGTCACTATTTTTGGCCTGTCACCTTTCGGGAGGATACATATCCCTCTAGTTTGTGTACGTATGGATAATAAAACCTATGTCCTTCCCCTTCCATCTCAGCCAATCTTGACCATTGCTTTAAGTGACCCTAATTCACAGGCTATATTCTCTTTTCATGTATTATTCATTTTTACTAGTATCAACTCTTTCATTGACTTGTACTTATTTCTAACAATCTTGTGACGAACTAGCCACTACTACCACATCGAGCATTCCTATGGTTACCCTTCCCCTTTTTTCCTTTGAGGGATTTTTTGTATGTTGGAGCCTTCTATTCTCGACTCATTTTTTATTAACGATGACATTTTGCTCTCTTGACTTGCCACTATTTGTTCCTTATTCAGCTGGCCTATGCTACCACATTATTAGCCATTTTTTTATTGTTTCTTTAGTTTCCCTGTAAACGTTGAGGCTCCTTCTGTCACAGGTTCTGGTGGAGGCACCATTATAGCTCCTCTTCTAGCATCTATTTCATATCCACATCAAGAAACTTTTATATGTTTACTTTCACTATATAAGAAATTTATTACCACTTCTATCCTTCTTCTTTTTCAGACTAGTGTTGATGAAACTCCTTCATATATGGGTCCTAATACGAGTGGTACGGAGGTGACCCCTTAAGTACTATGTATTTCTTATATAAGAGTAGTTTATTCTTTACCACTTTTTTACTAACATTTCTCTACTCTTACTTATCATCAGGCTAGTAGCCGAGGTCCTATTATCTACTAGACTTATTCTGAGTTTCGTGGAAGTGAATTCCCTGGTACTTCTTTTCGGAAATCTATTTTTTATTATTCTACTTCTTTCTTTTTTTTGATGCACGAGAATCTCCAAGTCCTTCTGACATACTTGTGAGTATGGTCTCCATATCTGGGGGACCTATATCATTATTCTTAGGTTAGCACTATGTTGCCTCCTGTATATATATGAAACCCTTGGATAGTATTCCGAAGGAGACTACCTTGTTAGGTTTTACATACTATATTTTTCACTTACTTTATCCAATTATTTTCAGGTCAGTGCTACAGCTGTCCCCATCACTATAGAACCTCTGACTAGTGTCTCAGATGAGACTATCCAGGTAAACACTTGGTATATCATACCTTTCAAACTTGATTTTACCATGCAAGTGTTCGCTAACACTTACCTCTTTCCTTATTTTTAGGTTAGTGATGCGACTTTTTCGATAGGTGTGGAACATCTTGGGGAAGCATCTATGAGAGAGGTATTATGCAATCATACCCTTTTATCCTTTATACTTCCCCTTTTCTTATTTCTTTTACTACACAATTATGCTCACCATCATGCCCATGTTTCCTTGTTTTCGGGTTAGTGAGGCGGGTATCCTTAGTCCTGTGGGACATGCTATGAGTACTATACTGTGAACTTCCCAGGTATTAAACTATCATACCCTATTTAATTTTAGTTATTTTGTTATAAATTTTCATTTCTAACTTAAAAAAAAGTATATTGATGCTATATTTGCCTTTCTTTTGTTAGGTTAGGATTCAGAGTCACATAGTGCCTTCCCGATTTGGCAGCAACATACTTACCCCTCAGAGCTTTGAGGTAAGATTTATATTTCTTCATTTACTTTTTAGACAAAGACACTAAGCTCTATATCTTCATCTTTTTGTGACTTATCATTTTTATGCTTCTCATTTTCAGGATCCCTTGAGTGATCCTGCCAAGGTAACTCATGAGGCATAACAGAGTTCTAAGGCCACCCCCTCATATGGTGATGCTTCCTCTATGGAGGATTCATATCTTCCTCTTTCAGATATTGAGTCTAGGAACATGGGATATGATGATATTAAGGTAGAGACTCCTGGGGCCTTTATGAGTGCTTTATGGCACGTAGATTTGCCTTCGAGATTCCAGACCTACGAGTGGGAGGTGATAGAGGCGATCTTGGAGCGATATACTGATACTTTCACGTCTCAAAGAGTTCTCAACATAAATAGTCTTACGGACTTCAATCTGAAGGCCCTCACTAGTCACATTCATGATTTCTTATCCACTCACCCTCTCAGATGACCAGCACCAGGACTTTATTGTTTCTATAGTCCCTTCATTATCTCTAGAGATTTATCACTTTCAACTGAGTGTCCCATGAGGCTAATCGGATCAGGTGTTAGATTTAATCGCTCCAGGCCAGGTTAGTAAAGCTTGAGGCTGGTGATACTGAGGATGAGGCCAAGATGGTCAAGTTGGAGGAGTAGTTTGTTGAGGAGGAAGGTCCATCTTATGCAGATGTGCGCTCGTGGCTAGATTTATTTTTTCTTTTATCTAACGGATATCTTATTTTGACCTGTAGATGTTTCGTTGTATTTTCTTTCTTTCTATAAATGTAAAATGCTGATTGACATTAATGAAGACCATTACATTATTTCCACTCCGTTTCTTCATTCTTTGCCTCTATTATACTTTTGTCATCTGTTTAATATGACTTGATGTATTTATTGTGAGCCTTTTGTTAAGTAGAGTTTCGTCGTGTTCTGTGGGGTACTTGCCTATGATCTGGGAAATCTATCATTTTAAAGATGCCCCTCTAACTGTGGGGTACTTGAATGTGAGATGAGAAATTTATCTTTTTAAAGATTCCCCTCTATCTGTGGGGTACTTGGTGTATACACATTTTTAGGGAATAACTTGGAGGAGGGTAACCCCCTTCCCCTTCCCAAATACATAAAGAACAATCATAAAACTAGAACTAAGTAAAAAAAAAGAATAACTATTTCTTTCTTTTTTTAGTAAACTACCCTAGTTTGCGGGGTCCTTGTTCTAAACTTCAATTTGAGAACTTTTATCCATCTTAGAGATGGAGGTAGACACCCTTCTTCACATTTTCATATAAACTAACAAGTAAAATTTACTTTCATGAGAACAAATATGAGAACTTGTTCTCCAGGTTATAAGTATGTAGCAAATGATTTATGTAAATATAGTTTTTTTATTATTTAGAGAACTATCTCCTGTGAGTCTGTGGGAATGCTCAGACTGTTATATCTGTAGGCGATTTCCTCACTATACTTTTCTTATGGAATGGATGTACCCCTAAGTATAATGAGGAAAGTAACTTTTGTCATGGACCCTCTTTTAGTCTAGTAGAGAGTGTCACTATTCTTATTTTTTAAGAACGAGAAGACATTAATCTGATGTACCCACTTCATAAAGAAGTTAAATAAATAATGCATAAGTTATCAGATAATGATCAAAATAGCTGCTATTCATTTCTTTTGTATTGTATGTTGTTTACAAAACTTTTCTCTACTATCTTTACAAAAAAAAATTCTTTTATTAGAGCGGGATGTTCAAACTTTTAGAAGAAATGAAACTTAAAAAACTAGGCATAGTACTTATTCATCCACTTACAATAAATAGATTGAAGTCAATTACTCTCAACTTCTGATATCTGGAAGTAACATGACTTTCCCACAACTTTGACCACAAAGAGGACTTACTAAGTAGGCTCTATTTTTTATGATGACATGCTTTGAAGATGTTGAGTGAAGGACGTAGGACCAAGTCCCCTACTTGAAATTCCTTAGGCTTGACCAACTTCTCATAATCCCTGGACAACTGCTCGGTGTAGACCTTGAAATTTTTCTTCCCTTTTCCTCTGTGCTCGTCTAACGCCTCTAAATTCATGTACTAGGGGTCTAGTATAAAGACATTGCTAAAAAAAAATCCTAGCTGAGGGTACTGCTAGCTCTACTGGTAGGAAAGCTTCGGGACCGTAAACCAATGAGAATGGAGTAAATCCTGTCGGCTTCCTCTTTGAAGTTTTATAGGACTAAAGCACTATTGGTAGATTTTCATTCCAAGATCTTAGAATATCCCCATGCATCTTCTTGAAAATATTATTGAGTGTCTTATTTTTAGCTTTCGCCTGGCTATTTCCATTCGGATATGAGATGGTTGAACTATTATGTACAATTTTATACTTGTCTGTTAGGAGCGCCATCTACTTACACATAAACATATTCCCATTATATATTAGAATAACCATTGGAATAATAAACATGAATATGATATACTTCGTTATGAATTGAGTCACCACTTGGATAGTCACTCTCCTTAAGGGATTGCCCCTACCAATTTGGTGTATAATTCTGTGGCAACGATAATGAAGGCATTGACATGAGAGGGTGGGATGATCTTTCCTACCAGATCCAATGCCCAAGTGTGGAAGGGGTAAGGAGCTACCAGGCTTTGTATACATACTGAGGGGGCATATACCATGTTTTCATGCACTTGGCATGCCCTGAATTTCTTTACATACCCGATAGAGTCAACCTCCATTGTTGTCCAGTTGTACCCCATCCTCATCAGTTGATCATATAACTTGGAACCTCACGTATGAGAGGGATCATATGCCTCCTTTAACATTCTTTCTATGTCTCCTTTCACTACAAACTTCAGTGCCTTCTCATTATATCCTTTACTATAGAATTCCCCTTCTACCAGATAGAAGAGGGCCACTTTCTTCTTGAGGTAAATCTCATCTTCTATTTCCGTTGACAACTCTTCATCCCTCAGATATGCTATGTATGGTGTCCTATAATATTTAAACACTTCTACAAATTGGTCTCAACTCGTTAATCGAATTTCGTGTGGCATTTTAAATAACCCTGCTATAGACGAGCAATCTCCACTCTCATGGTGGGCCAATAGTAGCCCCCCACTGCAGCTGACGATACAGGGGGATGTCTATATCCATATAATATTTTTCATGCATTGCTACCACCCTCTTCTTGGCCTCTTCTTCTCCCACACATATAGACAAAATCCCTCCAGGGCTCTTAAAATAGAGAGTCTCTTAGAGTAGATGGTAGTTTGCTAACTCTGACATTTTCATCGTTCCTTCTTTGGTTTTTAATTGCTTCACTACTCGGCACCTCTAATCATATGGTTCTACACTTGGAAATAAAGACTTGACCGTGATAGGCATTGTTCTTCGCCATACCATGATGGTCGCTTCTGAGTCATTCATCTCCAACTTTTGGGCTATATTAGCTATGCATCTGGGTGACTGTTCATTGTGTAGGCGTGACTCTTAATGCATATCGTCAATAACTGACTCATCAATCTCTAGATGATGAACCTATATAGTGCTAAGTTGGCATGCTTGAGGGTGAATTCACTATTAACCTATTTTACTACCAAGTTGGAGTTCCCTCGTATGCATAACACTCTAATGCCTCTTCTCATTGCCTCCACTAATCCTAGAATGAGAGATTCATACTCAACCTCATTGTTTGAACATTTGAAATCAAGTTTGAAGGATAGTTTGGTCTTCTCTTTCTCGTTGGAGAGAATAATACCCGCTCCACCTGTCCTCTAGGTGCATGTGCCATTCAATTCCATTTTCCATTATTTCATTTCCTCTGCGAGGCAGGCTTGGAAGTTTTCTCCCTATAGCTCCTCATTAGGAGGCTCAAAATTCTAGCTTGGAAAGTGGGCTAGTAAAATTTCTACTGCCTAGCTCTTGACAACCTTTAGGACTATGCACTTTAAATCAAATTCTAATAGGATTAAGAACCACCTTGCTGCTGTTCCTACCCAGACTGTCCTTCTTAGAAGGTACTTGATAGGATCACACTTGGTGAGAGTATAGAATGTAAATGCCAGTAAGTAATGCATCAGCTTCTGATAAAAAAACACAAAGGCCAGACAAAGCCTCTCTACATTATTGTATCTAGATTTAGTACTTGATATCACTCACAATAAGTAGTAAATGGGTCTCTCTAAACCCTCTCTTTCTTAGGAAAGCAAAGCCTTAATGGACCTTCCGTCGAAGTTAGGTATAGTAGCAGCGGTGCACCCACCATTGGTGGTACCATAGTTGAAGGTGATGCTAGTATCACTTTAATTTTCTCAAAGGCCTTCTTTTATGCATCTCCTCAAATCCATTTGGATTTTGCCTTCATCAGTAGAGCAAACGGGTGGGTCACCTCTACTAGTGCTGGTATAAACCTTTTTAGGTAGGAAACCTTTTCTAAGAAGCTTTTAAGCCGCCTCTGGCTCTTCGACAATGGCATTAGTAGGATGGAATTCTTCTATTCCTCATCTACTTCCACCCCTGCCAATTCACTACAAAACCTAGGAACTTTCCAGATGTTACTACAAAAGCAGATTTTAAAGGGTTCATTCTCATCTTATAACTGCAGCACCTTTAAACACCCGCCTTAGGTCTTGGATATGTTTGCTTTCTTTATTTGATTTCACCACCAGGTCGTTAACATAGAATTCCAATATGTCATGAAATTAATTGATACGACTCAGAATGTGTCCCTAAAGTGTGTACTCTCTAGGCTCAAGTGCAAGCCTGTCGCTCAAGTAATAATCTGACAAGTCGGGTATCGATCCTCAGGTAAAAAGGACAACGGAGTTGTGACGACGGGATAAGACGGAGGAATCCTAACGATGACTCTCAAAAGAAAGGAAAAGATTTGGTTTTGGTTTTTGGGATTGATTAAGCTAAATGCAATTATGAAATTGTGATGAAATATGCAACTAACTAAATTATCTAAATGAGAAATGAAAAATTGAATTGAAACTTTTTGAACCTAAATGATAAGAAAACAGGATGGGAATACAATCCCCCAACCCTAGTGTAGTGCAGTGACAACGTCAATCATAAATTTATCCGATTAATCTGACCCAAAATTTAGGACTCCCAAGCATTATGTATACGAGGTTCAAGCCCGCGTCATACCTAATCTGAGAATGAGTAAATCGGTATCGCAGTAATTGCATTCAAATTGTACTCTAAATCATCACGAGTACCCAGAGGCAAACGAGATATAAAGATCCACAATTATTATGTAATTATGCGATACGATCAAAATCAATCGTTAAATTCATCAGATCAACGTTATACACCTACACTAACACATCAGGTTGGGTTCATGCATCCCAACCTTTGAAACCTAGGCGGGCATGTTAAATAGACTAATGCATGAAATAATAACGTTGCATGTGTATGAAATCATGATGAAACAAGATTGAAACATGTAAAGATGTATTATGAACGCAATAATTCGTTAAATCGAATACGGAAAACTAAGCATGCAAGAACAATGGCAAGAATCTTGAATTTTGAATTAAAACTTGAAAAACAAACCCGTAACAATTGAATCTTGAAGAAATTTATTCCCTTGATGTTCCTAGATGTTCCTCCCTATTTTTCTCTATCAAAAACTCTCTAAAACTATCCCTAATGGCTGTTCCTAAGCTGCTGCCCCCGTTCCCTACAATTTTGGAGTGTTAAAAACCTAATAGGAGTCTTGGGAACCAATCAGCATAAAAGACAAAATTCGCGCATCAGGTACCCCGAACCGGTTCGGGTGTACCGGCGAACCGGTTCACCCCCCCAAACCGTATGGGGTTCGCGAATGCTTGCTGGTTTGGGGTGCTTCTTCAACACTTAGAATTTTTTTAGCTTTCTTTCCTTTCTTCCTTGGATTTTTCTTCAACTTCAACTGGGCATAAATCATCAACCGTAGCTCGGATTTGGGTGCCGTTTCTTTCGGTTTTCTCGTTGTTCTGAGCTCTTCAACTTTCCAGTTGACTTCTCCTTCTAGATCAGGCTGAGAAATTATCGAATTGCCCTTGAACTTGCCTTCTTAGCTTTTCTAGCATTGTCTTTCTTCCTCTTTTGCACTGCTTGCATAATTAACCTGTAAAACCAATAAGAGAAGCACAAAACACGAAATACTCGCCACGAAGGTTAGTAGAATAAATGTGAATCAAATCCATATATGTTACATCACTCGGGTTCACAAAAGTACTGAAATTAGGGGGATAAATGTATAATATTTATGCCCAATCAAACCCCCCTAACTTAGAACTTTGCGCGTCCCGAGCATTGTAAAAGAATGAGAGTATGAGTTAAGGATCCATCAAAGACTTTATTGGGATAGAGCACCTCTTTCGCGGGCAAGCGATTGCATTTAGCGCATGCAACAAGCCTTTAAACCTCTAGGTTACCCTAGTAGGACGAGTTGTGTCTCGTGAGGTTTGCAGTGAATATACCCACAAAATTCGACTCAAAGAAAATTCAAAATATGCAAAAATTGTGCAATTCAAACTTTTCCAGAAAATAGTCATCATCAAGTCTTATTTACGAGTCTCGAACCGTAGTGTGTGTGTGCGAAGCCGGAAATGTAACCGCCAATTTTCACTGATTGATCATTACGTTACTTATCCGAAAATTCATTTTGATTTCAATTTCTCACGGAACGCTCTCACAACGAATCTCTCGGATTATGGCTATTCTCTCCGCATGCGTGATATAAAGAGTAAATGTAATGGAAGTAAATTCACGCATACAAGTAGAAATACGGAAACTTTATGGCGAAAGGATCTCATCAACGGATTACGGTTTTAAAAACGGGAACATTGCCTCTATTTCTTGCACTTAACCTCTTATATTATCTTTTGATGTCTTAACTCTCCACGCGGTAATGAATTTTCGCAATTTGGACTCGGTTAGGACTTTTTCGGGTTAAAGGGTGCCTTGGGTGAAATGAAGGAGGAATGAATGGTTGGAATTGGAAAAGTCATTAATGATGTCCATTTGTGCTTTTTCCGAGCTATTGCTCATTTTTTCTTCTTTTTCACTTCTTTTCTTTTCTTGCTATTTTTGTTGAGCATTCTTCTATTTTTTCTTGCCCCTTTTTGTTGCACTTTTCGGACTTAAATTCTGATTTTTTTTTCATTTTTCGCAATTCCGGCTATTTTGGGTTTTTCGGGTTGTCAAACGAAAGGGAAATTTATTCGGCTCAATTTGGGTTACAAAGGGTGATTTTTCGCTACTTTTTCTGGCCAAAATTTTGGGTGACAAACAAGGGCCTACTTCATTGTCCAAAATGCCAATTGCGTTACCATATGCGTTTCGAGGTGAATTTAAGTTTAGAGACTAATTTGGCACGTTTTTTAAGGCAATATTGCACACATTTTTCAAAACCGATCAAAATGAAAGGATTGAGATCCTTGACAACTTATTAAGCGCTAAAAAGAACCTTGAGTTAACAATTAACTCGGAATGATTTAAAAAGCTCGTAAAACGGGATAGGCTCGAATCTCACCGGGTTTGTTAATCTCCATATTTATTCGTTAAGTCGTCAATTTTCGCACAATTTCCATCTTTGGTCAATTTCGGCTTTGTGTATGTTGGATATTTACAATTTGAGACTCCAACTAGACTTTTAATGATATTTTTGAAAAATTTGAATTCCAATTTTTATTTATTTTGAACAAAAATATTTTTGGGTTTTTCAAATTTTTTTTGAATAGTTTTGAATTTTTTTTTTTGGAAATTTTTGGGCATTTTTGAAAATTTGTGAAGTTTTAGAAATACGCACTTGTGACCCCCCCTAACTTAGACTTTTGCATTGTCCTTAAGCAAAAAGGGCTAAAATCTAACTCAAAGCGAATAATAAGTGCGGAAAAATAAAACAAACAAATATGAAAAAATGCAAGCTTGTATTATAACAATGAGAAGCCTGTGTTACATAAGAAAAGGGAAAGCAACTGTGAAATTCCTACACCAACTAACAATCACACCAAAATATAAAAACACTCAAAGATCATGGTGGAGGTGGGTGGGAGGTGCTTGGTGCATTTGGATCATACGGGTCATAAAAGAAGGGAGGAGGAGGACCGCCGAAGTTGAGTTGGTGAAGGTGGACTTGTAGTTGGTACATCATCCGGGTGTCCCTTCGGTAAGCCGCTTGATCTTGATTGTATTGGTTGATGAACCCGTCGAGACGTGACTCAACCGCCGAAAGGTGACTCTCGAAGTTTGCCCCCGGGGGCTCGAAATCGGAATCCTCCTCATCCTCCTCGAATTCGTCCTCATCGACGTCCATCATCGGTTCCTCATGAGCTTCCTCGTCCACATACTCTTCGAGAATGGGACGGTCGGGGTGAGCTACGCGCATTTGGCGTTCGCTACGAGTGGTGGACGTGCTGCCAATGGGGAGAGGAAGTCGAATTTGTTGCCCGGGGTCATCCACTCCAGCTTCCATCAAGAGCTCCGTGATGAAACGGGCGTAAGGTAGTGCAGTTTTGCCATATTCATCATAGGCGGCATTGAGGATATCCGCGTAGAAGAGCTGGGCAAGGTTGATGGTGCTCTCGGGGTCCAAAAAGTAATAGAGGAAATTAGCGTGCCGTAACCGGACCACCGAGTCATTAGTGGTTTGGTGGATGGCCCCACAAGCAATGAGGTGCGTGAAGCGCACCGTGGCGGCCAAACCACCAATAGGAAAAGACTCGCGCACCCATTCCACCCCGGGTGCCATGCGTGCAATGCATTCTTCTTTGGTATGGGGGGTACCATTGTTGGGGTATTGGAAGGGCACGGGGAGGATCACCCCTTTGGCACGCATTTTGCGTGCGATGATGGCCACCAAGAAGGGAATAGTGATACCGTCAAGGTATGCCTCGTGAAGTGTGGAGGATTTGCGAACCAAAGTTGCATAAAATTAGCGAATGGCGGCATCAAACACGTTAGTGCTCGTTGGGTCTAGGAAAGTGCACCAACCGCGGCGTTCGAATAGGGAGGTGACATCGCCCGAAAGTTGGCCCCAATCAACGAAGCGTTCGATGTGGATGGGGCGCGTGGTCGGGAAGTATTGCTCTGCCCAATGAAGTTCTTGGACACATCGAAATACCCCCTTACCCGGGTCATCAAGGATGGTGGTATCGTCATATTTTTTGGGGCGGAGGTTGGTGCGACGAGGGCGCGACATTTTGAGGGAAAGAGAGAGGGAGAGGGAAAAAAATATATGGGAGAGAAGAGAGTGAGGGAGAATGTTTTGGTGTGAGAAATGGAGGAGGGTGGTGGGGTATTTATAGGTGTGAAGGGGTGTGTTTTGGTGGGAAATGTGAAAGGTTGGGAAGGAGAGGAGGGAGGGAGTGAATTGAGATGAACTTGAGAAGGAGGGAAGGATTTGGAGGGAAGAAAAACGAATGGGGAAGAAGGGGTGAAAGAATGGAGGGAAGGGGAATGAATTTGGATTTAAGGGGGAAGAATCTGCCAGGTACCCCCGAACCGGTTCGGGGTGTACTGCGAACCGGTTCGCCCCCCCGAACCGGTTCTGTATGGGGTTCGGGGTGACATGCTGGTCCGAACGCTGTAATTCACTCTTTTTCCGTTTTAAGGTGCTCTCTCATCCTCTAACTTGTGCATAAGACCTCTAAAAACTTCCTAGGCCCTCGGGGTTCCTAAAAATTCCTCGAATTCAACCTCGTAATGTGTACTAACTCCCTCGAAGTGCGTGCTAATCGATCTCTTTCGTAACTCAGGCTCCAGACTCCTAACTAACTTATTCACACACGACTACTATACATACAAATTCACCCCATACGCGTCGGGGGTGCGACGACCTCATTTTCTCAGATCAATTGGCCCCGTAAACGGGGTCCAACAACCAAATTGTGTCGACCTCGTACTCACACGCCTCTAGGTATGGCTTTAGGCGTTGTCCATTGACTTTGAACGTGTTTTCCCCTTTTAAATCGTCTAGTTCAACAGCTCCATGGGGAAAAACGTTCTTCACGACGAACGGGCCGGACCATCGTGACCGCAACTTGCCTGGAAAGAGGTGAATCCTAGAGTTGTAGAGAAGAACTTTTTGCCCGGGATGAAACTCTTTGCGTCGAATGATGCTATCATGAGAAAGTTTCATCCTTTCTTTCGAAATTTTGGCGTTCTCATACGCATCATTACGTAGTTCTTCTAGCTCATTCAATTGAAGCTTACAGGCTTCACCGGCTTTATCCAGGGCATAGTTCAATTGCTTAATTGCCCAATACGCTTTGTGTTTGAGCTCAACAGGAAGATGGCAAGGTTTTCCATACACAAAACGGAAAGGAGACATGCCAAGTTGATTCTTAAATGTGGTACGATAGGCCCAAAGTGCATCGGTCAATCTAAGGGACCAATCTTTTCGGGTAGGATTGACGGTCTTTTCAAGAATATTCTTGATCTCCCGATTCGCTAGCTCGGCCTGCCCATTCGTCTGTGGGTGATATGTCGTCCCAACATTGTGGATGACGCCATACTTTCTCATGAGCTTCTCGAATGGCCTATTGCAAAAATGCATGCCATTATCGCTAATTATCGCCTTCGGTGCATCGAAGCGAGAAAGTATGTGTTCCTGTAGGAACTTTATCACAACTTTGTTGTCATTAGTCTTAGTAGCTAGAGATTCCACCCATTTAGAAACGTAGTCTACCGCGACTAGAATGTATAGAAAACCAAAGGACGGGGTGAAGGGACCCATGAAGTCAATACCCCAAAAATCAAATATCTCAATGATGAGTATGGGGGTAAGGGGCATCATGTCGCGTCGAGAAATGGCTCCCATTCTTTGGCACCTATTGCATGACTTGCAAGCGTCATTCGCATCCCGGAAGATTATGGGCCAATAGAGGCCGCATTGCAAAATTTTAGCGGCCGTCTTTTTCGTCGAGAAATGGCCTCCACATGCTTTCGAATGACAAAACTGGATGACTTTTGGGATCTCGTCATCCAGTACACATCGTCGGATGATTTGGTTGGCGCAATATTTAAAGAGGAAAGGATCATCGTAAAAGAACATGCGCGACCAATTAAGAAACCTCTTTTTATCTTGCGGTGTCCAATCGGGAGGGACGGCTCCCGTGACAAGATAGTTCACTATGTCCGCAAACCAGGGATACGAAGAAGTAGCAAATAGTTGCTCATCCGAAAAGTGCTAGTCTATGGGTATGGGATCACTAGGTACGTCGGACGAAAGCCGAGATAAATGGTCGACAACGACGTTTTCTACTCCTTTCTTATCTTTGATGGAGAGATTGACCTCTTGTAGGAGTAGGATCCACCTTATGAGGCGCAACTTGGCATCTTTCTTCGTAAGTAGATACTTTAAAGCCGCGTGGTCGGTGAAAACAGTGATGGGAGAACCAATGAGATAGGAACGGAACTTATCGAGGGCAAAGACTACCGCTAGCAACTCCTTCGTGGTAGAGTAGTTGAGTTGAGGTCCGGTAAGAGTCCGACTAGCGTAGTAGATAACATGAGCTTGCTTATCTTTACGTTGGCCTAAAACTGCCCCGATTGCGTAATCGCTTGCGCCACACATAAGTTCGAATGGTAAGGACCAATTCGAAACTTGCATGATGGGAGCGGATACTAGCATGTTTTTCAACTTGTCAAAGGAGCCTTGGCATGCCTCTGTCCACTCAAATGGGTTGTCTTTCATAAGTAGGTTGCTTAAGGGTCTAGCGATGGCGCTAAAGTCCTTAATAAACCTTCGATAAAACCCCGCGTGGCCCAAGAAAGAGCGCACGTCTTTCAGCGATTTCGGTGGGGGAAGATTAGCTATGACATCTATCTTAGCCCTATCAACCTGTATTCCGTTGGATGAAACAATGTGGCCAATAACTATTCCCTCGGTGACCATGAAATGGCACTTCTCCCAATTTAGCACTAAGTTTTTGTCCACACATCGGGTAAGTACTTTCTCCAACTTGTCCAAACAATGATCGAAAGAGGTGCCAAAAACGCTGAAATCGTCCATGAACACTTCTAGTCCTCTCTCGACCATGTCGCTAAATAAGCTCAACATGCACCTTTGAAAAGTCGCGGGTGCATTACACAAGCCAAATGGCATACGTTTGTAGGCAAACGTACCAAAAGGGCAAGTGAAGGTCGTTTTCTCTTGGTCGAGTACATCCACCTCAATTTGGTTATATCCGGAATAACCATCAAGGAAGCAATAATAAGGGCGGCCCGCAACTCTCTCAAGCATTTGATCAATGAATGGTAAGGGGAAATGGTCTTTCCTAGTTCCCGCATTGAGTTTCCGGTAATCAATGCAAATGCGCCAACCGGTGGTGGTGCGTTGGGGAATAAGCTCTCCCTTAGCATTCTCGATCACAGTCATACCCGACTTCTTTGGGACAACTTGAATAGGGCTCACCCATTTGCTATCCAAAATTGGGTAGATAATCCCAGTATCCAATAATTTGATGATCTCGGTTCTCACAACTTCTTTCATGTTGGGGTTCAGTCTTCTTTGCATTTCTCTAGAGGGCTTGACATCCTCTTCGAGATGAATCTTGTGAGTGAAAATCAGAGGACTTATCCCCTTCAAATCAGCGATACACCAACCAAAAGAACTTTGGTGCTTCCTCAGAATACTCAACAATTTACCCTCCCGCCCTTCATCTAGGCTAGAGGAGATAACAACAGGAAATGTCTCATCCTCTCCTAGGTATGCATATTTGATATGTGAGGGGAGTTTCTTTAATTCGAGGCTTGGGAATTTTTCACTGGAGGGAGCCATGTGTGTATCCCTCAGAGGTAATTCCTCGAATCTAGAAACCCAATTAACCTCTCTCACGTCCTCGTCCGACGTACTCTCGTCGAGTAATTCTCTCAACCTTCCAACCTCCCTCTCGAAGTGGGTATACGTCCCCTCACACTCATAGCTCATCACTAAATAGGACTCTAAAGCGTTGCCACATAAATTTTCCTCAAAGTACTCTTCTACTACCTCGTCTATGAGGTTCACCGCGTGAAGATCATCTTCCTCTCCTGCATTTTGAGCTATGTGGAAGATGTTAGTATCCAAGGTCATGTTCCCAAAAGTGAGTTGCATTCGCCCATTTCTTGTGTTGATGATTGCATTAGCTGTAGCTAAGAAAGGGCGACCAAGGATGATGGGAACATGGTTTCTCGAGTTAAAGGAGGGCTCCGTGTCCCAAATGACAAAATCTACCGGAAAGTAGAAAGTGTCAACTTGGAAGATCATGTCCTCGACTATGCCTCGGGGGATCTTCACTGATCGATCCGCTAATTGGAGAGTGACCCTTGTGGGCTTGAGGTCGCCCAAATCAAGTTGCCTATAGATGGAGTAGGGGAGTATGTTTACACTTGCTCCCAAGTCAAGTAAGGCTTTCTCAATTCGATTTTCTCCAATGATGCAGGATATAGTGGGTGCACGGGGATCTTTGAATTTAGGCGGGAGATCATTTAGTAGAATGGAGCTCACGTTCTGGGCTGGAAATACATTCTTTTTTACCTTCATCTTCCTTTTTACCGTCAACAAATCTTTGATAACTTTGCCATAAGCTGGAATTTGTTTGATGGCATCAAGAAAGAGTAAATTCAGCTTTACTTGCTTAAGTACTTCTAGCACTTCATCACGTGGATTCCCTTTTTGAGCGGGAATCAACCTTCGAGGAAATGGTGCTGCGGAAGGTGGTTTCACTACCACCTCAGGCTCACTAGTGTCTTCCTTGTCACTCTCGTTCAAGGGGACATCTTCGGCCTCTTTCGTGCCGGGTGAAATCTCCTTGTCTTTTATTGTGTCGTGTGGAGGAGGTGATAAATCAACTACTCTTCCACTACGAAGAGTGGTCACTGCTTGACATTGCTCCTGATGTTCAGTGGATGTGGAGCTAACGCTAGTTTGACCTTGGGGAGGTCGTTGGCCTTGGGCAGGGAACTTGCCCTTCTCTTGAACACTCAACGAGGATTGTATCTTTGACAGATTTGCATTTATGTCGCCGATCAGACGATCATATTTGGCATTGGTTGCAGTCTGGCTTGCAATGAATTGATTCATGGTATCCTCGAGAGTTCTCCGCTGTGGCGGGATATAATCTCCATGAGGTGGTGGTGCTTGCACATGTCCTTGCATGTGTGGATCTTGTTGAAATTATTGTGGTGGAGGAGGGGCAACATTCGAAAGAGGGTTCATTGCGGCATGTTGTTGCCCGTAGCTAAAACCGGGATGATTTTTCCACGAAGGGTTGTATGAATTCCCGTGCGGGGCACCGAAATTACCCTTAAATCCTCCTATACCACTAACTTGCTCTTGCAACATTACTTTGTAGGCGGGTATCGTCGGACATTCCTCAGTTGAATGTCCCGCCTCACAAATTGCACACACCTTCACGACAGGGTTTGGAATGGATCCAGCTAGTCCTTTTCCATATAACTCGCATAGGTCTCGCAATACTTTCTCAATGGTGTCCAATCGACAGTCCGTCATAGAATTCTTATCTACGTGGAATAGATCGGACGTCGACGGAGCGGTGGTAGATTGTCGATTTTGATTTTGAGCATTCGGATCAGATGTATCCCAGGACTGGGTAGTCTCGGCCACATACCTCATGTGAAGATCAACATCATGGGCATCTAAATCGACAAATGGACCACTTCCCATGGCTTCAACAAGCTTTTTAGAATTAAGATTAAACCCATTATAGATAAAGGAGATGAGTTGCGATGGATCAAATCCATGATGGGGGCATGAAGCCACTAACTCGTTGAAACGTTCATAACACCAATGGAATGGCTCATTTTCTTGTTGCCTGAATGCTTCAATTTGAGCCTTTATAGAGATTGTTCGATGTGTTGGGAAGAATTTCTTGAGAAATTTAGACTGTAGCTCATTCCAGGATGGAATCGAGCTTAGAGGTAAAGACCATAGCCAAGCTTTAGCTTTATCTTTAAGCGAGAAGGGGAAGAGTTTGAGGCGGATTACCTATTGTGTGCAGGTTTGATCGTTGAGAGTATCACACACGTCCTCAAATTCCCTTATATGGAGGTATGGCTTTTCAGAATCCATACCGTGGTAATGTGGTAGCATCTGGATCATTCCATTTTTGAAACGAAACTGCACGGCATTATACGGGAGTATAATGCATCCTGGAGTGATAGTGCGCTCAGGATATAAGAATTCTCTCAACGGGCGGTACGGAAGCTCGTCCTCACCGGTGGGTGCATTACTATGTTGCGACATCTCTCTCTCACTTGACGACTCGGCGCTCTCACTAGGTGTACTCGAAGTGTGTCCTACGAATGAGAATGGAGTGTTACTAGAGACTGAGTGCGACGGTGTGGGCGGTGGGATCTAAAACTATGGGGCGTTTGGAGTGTGGGGACTATCAGGGTTATACTCAACAAGTGGATTTTCGTGAATGCTGGTTGGAGTATTATGGGGTGTGGGAGTGGTTTCAGAATTTTGCATTAAAGTTTAGGAGAGGTGATGATTATGAATCTTTTTGTGTTTTTTTTCTTTTTTTTTTCTTTTTTTTTTTAGTCAAAGCTTTGGATTAACTCAATCTAATCCTAAGTCTACCTATTTCCCCGGAAACGGCGCCAAAAACTTGACACGACTCAGAATGTGTCTGTAAAGTGTGTACTCTCTAGGCTCAAGTGCAAGCCTGTCGCTCAAGTAATAATCCGACAAGTCGGGTATCGATCCTCAAGGAAAAAGGACAACAGAGTTGTGACGACGGGATAAGACGGAGGAATCCTAACGATGACTCTCAAAAGAAAGGAAAATATTTGGTTTTGGTTTTTGGGATTGATTAAGCTAAATGCAATTATGAAATTGTGATGAAATATGCAACTAACTAAATTATCTAAATGAGAAATGAAAAATTGAATTGAATCTTTTTGAACCTAAATGATAAGAAAACAGGATGGGAATACAATCACCCAACCCTAGTGTAGTGCAGTGACAACGTCAATCATAAATTTATCCGATTAATCCGACCCAGAATTTAGGACTCCCAAGCATTATGTATACGAGGTTCAAGCCCGCGTCATACCTAATCTGAGGATAAGTAAATCGGTATCGCGGTAATTGCATTCAAATTGTACTCTAAATCATCACGAGTACCCAGAGGCAAACGAGATATAAAGATCCACAATTATTATGTAATTATGCGATACGATCAAAATCAATCGTCAAATTCATCGGATCAACGTTATACACCTACACTAACACATCAGGTTGGGTTCATGCATCCCAACCTTTGAAACCTATCCGGGCATGTTAAATAGACTAATGCATGAAATAATAACGTTGCATGTGTATGAAATCATGATGAAACAAGATTGAAACATGTAAAGATGTATTATGAACGCAACAATTCGTTAAATCGAATACGGAAAACTAAGCATGCAAGAAAAATGGCAAGAATCTTGAATTTTGAATTAAAACTTGAAAAACAAACCCGTAACAATTGAATCTTGAAGCAATTTATTCCCTTGATGTTCCTAGACGTTCCTCCCTATTTTTCTCTATCAAAAACTCTCGAAAACTTTCCCTAATGGCTGTTCCTAAGCTGCTGCCCCCGTTCCCTACAATTTTGGAGTGTTAAAAACCTAATAGGAGTCTTGGGAACCAATCAGCATAAAAGACAAAATTCGCGCATCAGGTACCCCGAACCGGTTCGGGTGTACCGGCGAACCGGTTCGCCCCCCCCAAACCGGTTCGACATGGGGTTCGCGAATGCTTGCTGGTTTGGGGTGCTTCTTCAACACTTAGAATTTTTTTAGCTTTCTTTCCTTTCTTCCTTGGATTTTTCTTCAACTTCAACTGGGTATAAATCATCAACCGTAGCTCAGATTTGGGTGCCGTTTCTTCCAGTGTTCTCGTTGTTCCGAGATCTTCAACTTTCCAGTTGACTTCTCCTTCCGAATCGGGCTGAGAAATTACCGAATTGCCCTTGAACTTGCCTTCTTAGCTTTTCTAGCATTGTCTTGCTTCCTCTTTTGCACTGCTTGCATAATTAACTTGTAAAACCAATAAGAGAAGCACAAAACAAGAAATACTCTCCACGAAGGTTAGTAGCATAAATGTGAATCAAATCCATATATGTTACATCACTCGGGTTCACAAAAGTACTGAAATTAGGGGGATAAATGTACAATATTTATGCCCAATAATTAATCATGGAATATTTCCATCATAGTGCGCTGGTATGTGGCACCCCATTCTTCAACCCGAATGGCATGACCATGAAGTAAAAATATCCCAATGGCGTGCGAAGGCAGTCTTTTCTGCATCAGTTGGATCCATTTTGATCTGATTGTAGTCAACATACCCATCCCTAAAATAATACAATTCATGACCCGCGGTGGCTTCTACTCAACTATCAATAATGGGCAATGGTAAATCATTCTTTGGGAGAACCTCTTCAAATCATGAAAATCCACGCAAATTCGTATTTGACTCTCGTCTTTCTTTGCCACCAGTACAATGCTAGATACCCAGATTTGTTGCTGTATAGGTTTGATAAACCTTGCAACTCATGACTTTTCAACCTCTACCTTGATCTTAAGGTCTATCTCTTCTTTATAAGTGTGGGTAGCATGCCTTAATGGTATAGCATTGTTGAGAAAATTTAGTTTCTGGGAGCTCACCTCCGAATCTATCCCTAGCATCTCCGTGTACTTCTAAGCAAACACATAAGTGAATTCTTTGATTAGAGCAATGATATCCTCCATTTTCTTTGGTTCCAAACCTTTGGAAATTATAATGGGTCTACTTTCTTCCCCTTTTATGCCCAGGTTTATCTCTTGGAGCTCCTGCAGTTTCTCTCTTTGACCATCTTGCATGCATTTGGGCGCCTCTTTTGGTTCCTCTACATGCTCTATAATATGCAACTCATCTACTACTAAAAATTCTGGTATCGGGTCGATGCTATTATCCTAGAACGTCGCCTGTGGAGACCGTTATACGTGGTATATAACTTTTTCATTCATAAAGATAACCTTCTTACATATTCGAGGGGGATTGACTACCTCATCTACCTTCCTTTTTCCTTTTTCCATCTGGGGGATCAATATTTGTCTCAAGCGATCATGAACAGCCGTCCTTGCTTGGGAAACTTTTCCAACCACTTGCATACCCTCTAATTTTCTTATTTAGCTCTTTATCTCTTCACCAAGCTTAGTATAGAATTTCGCATTCACCACACGGGTTTCCTCAATAGAAAATAGATTTTGAGTTGCTTTTATTATAATCTTGATACCTCAAACATTGTCTTTGGTGCATTGATGATATGTGGAGGGCACTATGCCATGAGTATGCATCCACATTCGCCATATGAGTAGCTGTTAACTTGCATTGGCATTGATGACATGAAATTTCATATGGGAAGTGACGTTCCCTAGCTTGATACCCACATTCACATACCCATGTGACTGAATGCCTGCACTGTTAAACCCCAAAATCACCAGTGGTACGGGCACTATCTTGTCTTGAGAGATCTTTATCTCATGTAGCGTGCGGATTGGCATGATGTTGATAGATGATCCTCCAATCATTAATACCTTGGGAAAGGAAGTCCGATTAATCAAGGCTGTCACATGGAGTGGGGTGGTTATGAAAATATAGTACTTGTCTATCTGCCTCAAAAAATACCACCTTAGAAGTATATCTTTTGATCATTCCTGATATGGCCAAAGTGCACCTGCCAGCTCAGACACATTAACCTCGGCCTGTATGACGACTGAGGTAATAAGAGCTCAAGATTAACCATCAATGATGTTGTCCCTCATTAGGTCGTCCAAAGCCGATGTTACAAGTATCACCTCGATTGGGCATCAGCTGAGGTCTACATGACTCATGGGATCAAGTGTCCATCAGGCCGGCCACAGCCGATATTAGAAGTATCACCTTGATTGGGCATCAACCGAGGTCTATATGACTCATGGGATTAGCTATCCATCAGGTTGGCCACAACCGACATTACAAGTATCACCTGAGATTAGAAAAAGCCTCATAGGATCAATCAACAAGAATCATGTGATCATCGGCTTTGGACGACAATACACCTCATATCCAACCTCGACCAGACATCTTGGTCGAGGTCTTCAGGGAACATCGATCTCAGACAAGGCAAGGGTCGTATTCCACCAAGTACTTACCCACTACGAGGTTGTTACCAAGAGAAACAGCCGAGCATTTACACCCATATGTATGGCTTGGAACACTTGTACAAATCTGTTATAACTAAATCATTTCTTCCAAGTGAGGGAATATTGAGGTCATCATTACTTAAATAAGATAAACCAGCTGTCATCCTTACACTAGTTGGATCTTCATGCACATGCTCATTGCATACTTAGGGGGTACATTACACCCCCTAAGCACTATATATAGAGGTCATCATTTACCTTGTAAAGGGATCCAAAATTATAACTCTAGCTGAAAATCTATGATTTCAATCAGTAGAGAGAGAGAAAGCTTAAGAGATTGTAAGCATGCTCATTAGAGCCTTATTTCAGTGATATTACTCACACACTCACAGTGGTCATAGGCTAAATTGGCTGAACCACTTATATTCAAGTGTTCATCCTGTTCTCCACACCTTAATCTCTTATATTTGATATACTCTTGTGCTACCAATTGTTATAACTTGCTTGAGCTTGTCAACATCTTACCGGGTGGTTCTATTTTCAACATCATCATTTTGGCACCATCTGTGGGAAACGATAAGACATAACTCTTCCTTCCCCAGATTAACCTCACCGGGGACTCTGGTGGTGAACCAGGCCTCACCCTTCGTGTGAAGCTGTTTCACCATTGAAAGAGGTCCTTTAAGGTTTTTAAGCTCTCATATTCTAATCACAAGCTCTTTAGCCCTGACATATGGCACCGAAATTACCACCACATCCTCCACCATCTGGTGCTGCAGGACCTAGTTCCATCTAGGAACCACCCCTGTCAAAAATGGCTGAGGTGCCTTGGCTACAACACAATAAGCAATGAAGGAAAAATTTGTACAACTCAGTTAAAATATGATGAGGCCACCTAGAGTCTGACCGGAGATGATTACTATAGCGGCTGTTCAACCTCATCCTGAAGCTAGAGGACCACCCTAGGAGCCGCGTAAAGACCAACCTTCTCCTTAGTGGAGGAGGGACATTGCTGAACCTAGACGTTTACGTCTGGGGAGGCAAGGAAACCCTTGCTCTGATGATAGGTATGATGATCTGGAGGCAGAAGACGTCCTAGAAGACCGCTGGGAGCCATATGAGGTTTCAAATAACACGGTACATCCTATCCAATAGAGCCGAGGGTGTGGGGGAAGAAGAGATGGTGGTGCCTAATAATGAGGTTCAACTTTTGATCGCTTGAGTGGAGGGTCGGCCTTTGAAAGGCTCGACCCAGTTAATGACCTGAGGAAGAGTTTATCCAGGTCAAGAAGTGTAGCAGGTTCACAAAGGGAAGATGGGGAACATCGGCCTTATCAGGTTCATCCCCAACACGGCCGACCCCAATAAGGCCGAGGTAGGGATCAAGAAGAGGTGAATATCTGACATTGTGGAGCGGTTGGGGAACCCTCACTCCCCCCTTAGAGGTGGATGGGGACAACCTTGGACAGGATGATGTTGCAAGGCCATGGAATGACTCCATCCAACGTCTTGAAGATAAGATAGGGAATCTCATCAAAAGCCGAGACCCACTACAAAGAGGGTTCTCAGATGGTTCCCTATTTGGGGGACAAATTGTGAACTTCCCAACTCCTGCTAAATTCAAACCACCTACGGTATTTCCTAAGTATGATGGTAGTACCAACCATGTGCATCATATTGAGATGTACCAGTCCGCAGCTGACATTTATTCAATCCTAGATGAGATGAGGTGTCGGGCCTTCTCAAGCACTTTAACGGGAGATGCACATGTTTGGTTTACTTCTCTTCCTAAAAACTCTGTTGAGAACTTTAAGGGCTTGGTTGAACGGTTTATCCGTAACTTCTATTTTAAGGTAACACCTCAAATGAATATCACTCGTTTGCTATACATCAAGTAGGTAAAGAATGAGATCCTAAGAGACTACATATCAAGGTTTAATAAGGATAAACTGGAAGTGGAAGATTACGAAGAGAATATAGCTATGACAACCCTCATTTGAGGACTCTAGAAGAGGATGTTACAGTGGAAGCTTACGGAGGATCCTCCCAAGTCCATGGAAGAGCTGTTGAAAACTACAGGGAGGGTCATGAACACTGAAGAAGCCATGACTGCAAAATATGAGGATAAAAATAGAAGCAGTAGTGGGAGATTCCAAAAGAAGAAGGGCGGAAAGAAGAGGGTTGCGGACGACAAGTTTGCGCACTATACTCCTCTGACCGTGAGCTGTGAACACATCCTGAATGCGATAAAGAATGACAATTCCTTAAGATGGCAGGAGAAGCTGAAGGCTCCTCCATATAAGAGAAATAAGAACCTATGGTGTGAGTTCCACCAAGACCACGGCCATATGACACAAAGTGTTTTGCCTTGAAGGATGAGATTGAAAAGATGCTAAAATCTGGGAAGATAAAAAGGTACGTGGATAAAAGAGCTTCTAAGGGGGGAAGAGATGACCCAAAGAAGAAGCGAGATGACAGATGTCGAGAGGACTCCCTAGCTAGAAGGGCAGAGGAGTCTGATAATGACGATGATGATCCGAACCTCCCTCCAAAGTATGACAATGCCCCAGTGAAGAGGGTAGGCTTGATCTCTTTTGGTATTAACACCATCTGTGGAGGTTTGGTAGGAGGAGGTTCAGAGGTCGCAGATCGCAAAGCCCACGTGGAAGAGGCCAAGTCGGTAACTAGAGCCGAGGTTATGAATTTAGCATCCACAGAGGTGAAACATGAGAAGAGAAAGAAGGTAGACATGGACACCCTCATTGTTGGCTTCACAAGACTCGATTTCAAAGGTATCTTAGCTCCACAAAAATGACCATCTGGTAATCACAATGAGGGTGCATGGGTGTGAGGTTCAGAGAATCCTCGTTGACGGCGGAAGCTCCGCAGATGTTATGTTCTGGACCTGCTTCAAGATCCTAGGACTCAGTAGAGTAAGGATTGTACCCTATCATCATCCGTTGATTGGCTTTAGCGGAGATAAGGTCCTTCCTTCGGGCATGTATGATATGTATGTACGAATGGGAGACGAGTGGCCTAAGTGGTTGACCAGGAAGATCAATTTTTTTATGATGGATGAAAACATCTTCTCGGCCTACAACCTCATCATAGGATGAGTATCCCTCAAGGAATTTGAGGCCGTGCCTTCAACGGTCCAATAAATGCTAAAATTTCCGAGTCCTTATGGGGTAGGGGAAGTGCAAGGTGACCAGACCTCGGCATGGGAATGTTACTTCAACTCGACGGAAGATAGAGAGGCCCATAACAGGTCAACAAACATATATAACTTTGATACACTTGATCCTAGGGATAAAATAAAATTAAAGAAGGGAGAGGTTGTGGAAGAGGTAGAATCCATCATCCTCGATAAGGACGAATCAGAAAAAACTATCCAATTTGGCAAGGCCCTAAGACCCAAGATCAAGGAAAAGCTGGTAAAGATTTTGAAGAAGAGGTAGAGTGTCTTCTCTTGGAGCCATACAAACATATCTGGCATCAACCCTGAGGTTATGTGCCACAAACTCAACATGGAAGAAGACGCTAAGACAATCAAGCATAGACAAAGAGGTTACTGTAGGTAAAAGTATGATGTCATTAGGGAAGAGGTTAGAAAGTTGGAAGAGGCCACGTTCATCAGAGAGGTCATATACCCTGAGTGGTTATCTAATGTCGTCATTGTGCCCAAATCTAACGGGAAATGGAGGATTTGCATAGACTTCACTGATTTGAACAAGTTTTGCCCAAAAGATAACTTCCCCTTACCTCGAATTGATCATATGGTAGATGCCACAACATGACATGAACTTATGAGCTTCATGGATGTGTATTTGGGGTATAATCAAATATTTATGGATGCTGAATACTCAGAGAAGACAACATTCATCATAGATAAGGGGACATATTGCTACAAGGTTATGCCCTTCGGCCCGAAGAACGTAGGGGAAACTTATCAACACCTTATAAATAAGATGTTTGAAGATCAGATTAGCAAGACCATGGAGGTATATGTAGATGACATGTTAACAAAGAGCCTGAAGTCTTGCACTCACGTGGCCGACCTGGAAAGAACTTTTAACACCATGGATTTATATAGGATGAATCTCAACCCTTCCAAGTGTGTCTTCGGAGTAGGAGCTGAAAATTTTCTTTAATTTATCGTCAATTAAAGGGGAATAGAGTCCAACCCCGTGAAGATCAAAGATTTGATTGAAATGAAGACACCAAGAACTATAAAAAACGTTCAGAGGCTAACTGGAAGAGTTACTGCACTCAACAGGTTTATTTCTAGAGTAACAGATAAGTGCCTTCCCTTTTTCAAGGTGCTTAGAAAGGCCTTCGAGTGGGACGAGGAGTGTGACAAAGACTTTACGGATCAAGTCCTACCTCAGATCCCCTGCACTCTTATCCTGGACCATTATTAGGGAGAAGTTGCATGTTTATCTTGCAGTCTTAGAGGAAGCTATAAGTGCGGCCATAGTACGGGAAGACGATGGAGTACATATACATGTATACTTCAATAGTAAGGCCCTTCAGGGGTCTTAACAGAACTATCCTAGGATGGATAAGTTAGCCTATGCATTGATACATGCTTCCAGGAAGATGAAGCCCTATTTCCAAACCCACTCTATGATCATCCTCACCGACTCCCCAATAAGACAAGTCCTCCACAATCTCGAGAAGTCGAACATATTGATGACCTGGGCCATTGAGTTAGGGGAGTATGACATTGTTTATCAACCCAGGGTGGCCATCAAAGGGCAGGCACTATCAGACTTTGTTACTGAGTTTATATGGGAAGAGATTGGGACTGAGAATAGTCCAGGGATTGCAAATGAATCAGACAGTAACGTCTTCCAAAAATAAGAAAAAGGTTGTCTCTAGCAGAGACAGAAAAGGAGTAGTTGAGAATGAGGAAGACATGTAACTCTTGAAGCAAGGGACCCTATCAGAGGGGAAGTTCTCTTTAGATGAAGACGTTTGTGACCTCTTCATGGACGGATCATCCTGTGAAAGTGGCAATGGAGCAGGGCTAATAGTGTCGGGACCATATGGTACCGATGTCGAATACACACTAAGGTTTAACTTCAAAGCATCGAACAACGAGTCTGAGTATGAGGCCTTGGTAGCAGGCCTCTCCTTGGAAAAATCTCTTAGTGTTGTCCAACTCCTAGTCCATAGTGATTCAAGTCTGGTCGTCAACCAAATCTTGGGATTATACGAGGCTAAAGATGAAAGGATAGCCAAATACCTGAAGAATGTGAAAATAATGTTAGAAAACTTCAGAAAAGGGAAGATGAAGAGGATACCCCGACTAGACAAAGGTTGGGCAGATGCACTAGTAAGGATGGCCTCAACAACTAGGACAGACATTAGAAGAACGGAACTAGTTGAGATCCTGCTCAAACCAACCATTGAGGAAGAAGAGGTTGGCAGACCTTGCCTCAATTTGAATCTAGGAGCCTCTTGGATGGACCCTCTCATCAGATGCATAATATAAGGAGAGCCTTCAGAGTCAAAGTTGGAAAGGAGGAAGCTAAGATACAAGGCGGCCAAGTTCTTAATTATAGGAGACGCCCTTTATAAAAAGGGTTTCCTACTCCCTCTCCTAAGATGTGTCCATCCCACAAAGGTCCCCCACATCCTGCAGGATGTACACGAGGGTTCTTGCTCTAGTCACATAGGAGGTAGACCTTTAGCTAAGAGGATAATAACGCAAGGATACTAGTGGCCGACCTTGGCCAAAGATGATGCTGCCTACGTAAAAAAGTGTGACAAGTGCCAAAGATTTTCCACTATCCCTCATCAACTTATGACGTCAATCAGTTCTCCTTGGCCATTTGTAGTATGGGGGATTGAATTGGTAGGACCATTGCCAAGAGCTGCGACCAACTATTAATTTTTTATAGTAGCAATTGATTACTTCTCCAAGTGGGTAGAGGCTGAGCCAATGATGACTATCACCGAGCAAAGACCTTTCAGTTCATTTGGAAGAACAACATATGCAGATACCATCTGTAAAGAACCCTCATCTAAGATAATGGGACGCAATTTAAGAATGCTTCCTCATAGAAATACTGTGAAAGAGTCTGGATCAAGAAGTTCTTATCTTCTCCTGGCTGACCTCAGGCAAATGGGCAGGCTGAGGTCACGAACCAAACAATCCTTAATGGGATTAAGAAGAGATTAGAAGATGCTAAAGGGAGATGGATGAAAGAGGTGTATGTAGTATTATGGGCCTACAGAACAAAAATAAATACACCAATGGGGGAGACCCCATTTATAATGGCCCATGGCTCAAAATCCGTCATCCCTACGAAGGTAGGACTCCCCACTCATAGGGTTCAGACCTATAACCCCAGAGGAATGGGGAAGAGAGAAGACTTGATCTGGATCTAATTGAAGAAAGAAGAGAAGAGGAAATGATAAGACATACGACTTACCAATAGAGAACTGCAAGGTTTTACAGCCAAAGAGTGAAATCAAGACCTATAGCTGTGGGAGATCTGGTCCTAAAGAAAACGTTGCAAAAGGGAAGTAAGTTCCACCCAAACTGGCATGGTTTCTACAAAGTTATCGATGAGGTTGTGCCTGGGACCTACCGACTAGAAAATCTCGAAGGGGAACCTTTCTCCAATCCTTGGAATGCTGACCACTTAAAGAAATATTACATATGATGATTGAAGTTATTTATTTGTAATACATGTATCATTTATTAAAGAAGATATTAATGAAGAGAGCAATGCATGTGCCAATACTTTGTTTCATCATGCTTTAGTGATAAAATTATGAGGTGAAACATCATTATATGGTGACCTCAGCCCTTTAACATCATTAAGTTGGTGAAATTTATGAGGGTAAACATCATTATATGGTGACCTCAGACCTTTAACATCATTAAGTTGGTGAATTTTATGAGGGTAAATATCATAATTTGATGACCTCAGACCTTAAACATCATTAATTTCATGAAAGGTATGAGGCAAGTATCATATTATGATGACCTCACACCTTGAACACCATTAGTTTGGTGAAAGATACGAGGTAGACATCATTATATTCTGACCTTAGACATTAAACATAATTAGTTTGGTGAAAGGTATGTGGTAGACATCATTATATGGTGACCTTAAACCTTAAACATCATTAATTTGATGAAATTTATGAGGGTAAACATCATAATTTGATGACCTCAGACCTTAAACATCATTAATTTTGTGAAAGGTATGAGGAAAACATCATATTATGATGACCTCAGACCTTGAACACCATTAATTTGGTGAAAGATATGAGGTAGACATCATAATTTGATGACCTCAGACCTTGAACATCATTAATTTGGTGAAAGGTATGAGGCAAACATAATATTATGATGACCTCAAACCTTGAACACCATTCATTTGGTGAAAGATATGAGGTAGACATCATTATATGGTGACCTCAGACCTTAAACATCATTAGTTTGGCGAAAGGTATGTGGTAGACATCATTCATTTCGTGAAATTTATGAGGGTTAACATCATATTATGATGACCTAGGACCTTGAACACCATTAGTTTCGTGAAAGATATGAGGTAGAAATCATTATATGGGGACCTCAGACCTTAAACATCATTAGTTTGGTGAAAGGTATGTGTTAGATATCATTATATGGTGACCTCAGACCTTAAACATCATTAATTTGGTGAAATTTATGAGGGTAAACATCATAACTTGATGACCTTAGACCTTAAACATCATTAATTTGGTGAAAGTTATGAGGCAAACATCATATTATGATGACCTCAGACCTTGAACACCATTAGTTTGGTGAAAGATATGAGATAAACATCATTATATGCTGACCTTAGACCTTAAACATCATTAGTTTGGTGAAAGTATGTGGTAGACATCATTAATTTGGTGAAATTTATGAGGGTAAAACCTCAGACCTTGAACACCATTAGTTTGGTGCAAGATATGAGGTAAACATCATTATATGGTGACCTCAGACCTTAAACATCATTAGTTTGGTGAAAGGTATGTGGTAGACATCATTATATGGTGACCTCGGACCTTTAACATCATTAAGTTGGTGAATTTTATGAGGGTAAATATCATAATTTGATGACCTCAGACCTTAAACATCATTAATTTCATGAAAGGTATGAGGCAAATATCATATTATGATGACCTCACACCTTGAACACCATTAGTTTGGTGAAAGATACGAGGTAGACATCATTATATTCTGACCTTAGACCTTAAACATAATTAGTTTGGTGAAAGGTATGTGGTAGACATCATTATATGGTGACCTTAAACCTTAAACATCATTAATTTGATGAAATTTATGAGGGTAAACATCATAATTTGATGACCTCAGACCTTAAACATCATTAATTTTGTGAAAGGTATGAGGAAAACATCATATTATGATGACCTCGGACCTTGAACACCATTAATTTGGTGAAAGATATAAGGTAGACATCATAATTTGATGACCTCAGACCTTGAACATCATTAATTTGGTGAAAGGTATGAGGCAAACATAATATTATGATGACCTCAAACCTTGAACACCATTCGTTTGGTGAAAGATATGAGGTAGACATCATTATATGGTGACCTCAGACCTTAAACATCATTAGTTTGGTGAAAGGTATGTGGTAGACATCATTCATTTCGTGAAATTTATGAGGGTTAACATCATATTATGATGACCTAGGACCTTGAACACCATTAGTTTCGTGAAAGATATGAGGTAGACATCATTATATGGGGACCTCAGACCTTAAACATCATTAGTTTGGTGAAAGGTATGTGTTAGATATCATTATATGGTGACCTCAGACCTTAAACATCATTAATTTGGTGAAATTTATGAGGGTAAACATCATAACTTGATGACCTTAGACCTTAAACATCATTAATTTGGTGAAAGTTATGAGGCAAACATCATATTATGATGACCTCAGACCTTGAACACCATTAGTTTGGTGAAAGATATGAGATAAACATCATTATATGCTGACCTTAGACCTTAAACATCATTAGTTTGGTGAAAGTATGTGGTAGACATCATTAATTTGGTGAAATTTATGAGGGTAAAACCTCAGACCTTGAACACCATTAGTTTGGTGCAAGATATGAGGTAAACATCATTATATGGTGACCTCAGACCTTAAACATCATTAGTTTGGTGAAAGGTATGTGGTAGACATCATTATATGGTGACCTCGGACCTTAAACATCATTAATTTGGTAAAATTTATGAGGGTAAATATCATAATTTGATGACCTCAGACCTTAAACACCATTAATTAGGTGAAAGGTATGAGGCAAACATCATATTATGATGACCTCAGACCTTGAACACCATTAGTTTGGTGATAATTTATAAGACAAACATCATATTATGATGACCTCAGACCTTGAACACCATTAGTTTAGTGATAATTTATGAGGCAAACATCATATTATTATGACCTCAGACCTTGAACACCATTAGTTTGGTGAAAGATATGAGGTTAACATCATTATTTGATGGCCTCAGTACTTAAACATCATTAATTTGGTAAAATTTATGAGGGTAAATATCATTATATAGTGACCTCAGACCTTAGACATCATTAATTTGGTGAAATTTATGAGGGTGAACATCATTATATGATGATCTCAGACCTTAAACATCATTAATATGGTAAAGTTTATGAGGGTAAACATCATAATTTGGTGACCACAGACCTTAGACACCATTACTTTGATGATAATTTATGAGGTAAGCACCATATTATGGTGACCTCAGACCTTTAAGAAAACATCATTATATGACTTTGACAACATGCAAGAAAAAGAATTCATTAAAAAAAGAAAGACCCACTGAAGAAGATGATATTACATGAAACATTCAGAGTTACAAATACAATGTACTAAAACATGCCGTCAGAGGTTACAAAAGTTACACATGAAAAGAAATAAATTACAACTTAAAGATCCACAAATCAAGATCTAAGTATCTGCAGCAGCAACAGTCTGCTCTTGGACGACATTGGTTACCTCCGCCATATCATCCTGATGAGTGGCCTCTTCAGTTTTAGTAACCTCCAACAATGTAGTTTTCGTCTGAGCAACTCCCTTCTCCTCAACCTCTTGTAAGGCCTAAGAAAAGCGAGGATCACCAAAGCCTAGACAGATAAAGTCTGAGGCAGTTAAGCTTACTGACTCTTTCTCCTTGGAAGCTTCCCATTTACAAATGGATTTAATAACCCTTTAAAGACATTCAAAGCCAAAGATGATGAACTGGTCAGAGACCTTATAGTCTGCCAACATCCTCTTTGAGGCATCCTCCAAGGCAGCTTTTACCGCAGCATCCACTTTCGTTTGAAGGATATCGTCCTTAGCCTTCAGGGCTGCAGTATGATCCTTCTTGAGTTTGGACATATCCCTGTCCCTCTGCTTAACCTGATTGTCAGACTCATTCAACGATGTCCGCAGGCATTTAACCTTTGCATTTAAAGAGGCTTGCACCTTCTGAGCATCTTTTCCCTTCTCAATAAGGGCCAACTTCCTCAAGGTCCAGTCAACGAATTGGTGCATGAACAGAATACCCTGTAATGAAAAGTCAGATGTATGAGTTCAGTTTTAACCTATATTTAGGCCGATGTTACACTTAGAAGAGCAAAAAAGTAGAAGTTGGTACCTGAATTGACCTATGAAGGCTAAACTCAGCCAGCAAGGGATATCTAGAGAGCGTAGGAAATGCTTGTCTACGTCAATCATTACAGAGCCGATAGTATCCATTGCCTTTATACCATGGTCTATTAGACTATCGTTGATATTCAACTGGGCTAGACGAGCAGCCAGAGCATTATATGTTGAGATAGGGATGTCATGATCTCCCGTTTGGTTTTTTCTCGGCCTCTGATCCTCCGAGTCAGTGGTAGTCTTCCTCTTTTTTATAACATGGGCCTTGGATGTGCCAACGTTCTACTTGGGGGGAGGAGGGTATGCATTATACCCAGCCTTTTTCATCATCTTAAAGAGACTAGGGGCAGACATCTCCCACAAATCGTCAGAGATTCCTTTTGGGCATTCTACAAAAAGAAGTGTTTGAGTTAGTAAACTAGAGGTATTAAAAGTTAGAGGTACAACTTACATAAAATAATACTTATGAAGATCGGTTATTGGAATTTATCCCAGGCGAGTTTCAGAGAGGTAATAGGGGGTCATCAGATGTTCGTACTTGACTATACAACCGTGCTCCCCCTAATCTTGAAGATCCTTAACCTTTTGTAAGTTATCCTGGCTAAGCCCAGGGTCGATCTTGACAGCAAGTGACACCTTACCCTACCTCAGAGGTATCATCGACTCCAACGATGAAGAGGTGGCACAAGGACCAAATTTTTATGCCCCTGAGGCAAAGAAATACCTTAGTTTCTAGTTATGATTTGAAGTCTTGGTAACCAATAACATCTTCTTATCTGACTTGCTAACTAGGAAGTGGTAGTAGCTGGGGTGGTTTTTAGCAGAGGATGGGATGTAGAATCCCGTGAAAACTCTAATAGGAACGTCTGAGTGGTGGACTGCCTTCCAAAGGGCAATGGCCCCAATCATCACCCTCCAGGCATTGGGGGATAATTGTGAAGGGGTTAGTTTGATATGGGACATTATGTCTCTAATCGAAGGATGGATGGGGAGATAAAATCCAAACTTAAATATCTGATCGTACACACAGATCTCCCCTTCTCGGCTAAAAAAGGCCCTCTCATCTCTCAGAGGTCTCCTAAGATTAATGTAAGGACCTATGGAATAGAGGTGACTAAAGGCTAAGAGGTCGTATTCAGTGACAAAACTCTCTATCTCGAGTACCTCCGAAGTGTCAACGTCACTCTCATGACCGTCATCTTCATCCCTAACAACGTCATCCTAGGTAGGTGTAGGAACACTACCATGGAACCTCTGAGTGAACTCAACCCCTATGGCAGCCGACAGAGGGATAACATCAATGGGTGGGGGAAAGGCCACACTTGTCTCTACAACTTCAACATCGGAAGATGTTCGTGAGGTGTTAACACCATTGTGGGATGAGGCACGACTTTTTACCTCGGCCTGATCAGGGATCTAATCTTGACTAATAGAGATGTCCATAGCCTCTTGGAAAGAGTCTATAGACATAGGGTCTGAGGTATACGACTCAGAATCAGACATGGGAATTGGGTCTATTGGATCCTCTATTGGCTCAGTAAGCTCAACTGTCTCAGGGTATATCACCTTAAGAGGTGTAGGGAAGATAAGTCTGAGGGGGAAGGCCTCAACCCTATAAGCTTCCTCTTAGGCCAGCTCTATCTGCCTAATTTTTGCAAATGTCATCTCTCTAAGAGAAGGGAAATCTTCTCTAAGATTATATAGAGGTCTGAGCATAAGGCAAACAACCCTACACTTGGGACTCTAAACCACAAACAAAAAACTTGGCACAACTTAAACAAAAGATCAAACTTGGATTTGAAAGATTTTAAACCAAGAACAACCAAAAACAAGTTCACCAAAAAATTCAAACTACCACCGAAAAACCTAAATCCTCATCGAAGAATGCAAGAAATGCAAAAATAGGGCTGAAAATGGAAAGGAAAGGTAAAAAATGATATATGATGGAGTGCGAGATGAAGAATAAGAAGATTGAGGACATAGAAATCCTCAAACAAAACATCAATTGAGTTCTTGAAGAGAGATAAATCACAAAGAGCATAGGCATGAATATTGGGAAGAAATGAAGATGAAGGAGAATAAAAGGGTTTAAACCCTCAAATCTCTTCGCACGCATCCCAAGGCCCATCATTTCCTTGGGATCACAAAAGACAATCAGCATCATTACACATTATCAGGCACGTTACCCACTTCATAAGTAGACACATGTCAAGGAAATATTATCACATAAGAAAATACTGCCTCGGACATGCATACCCCTTAGTCACCTATTTATAATAGGTAACTAAGGGCTAGGGGTGATTGATATGCCCAAAGTGCACCTGCCAGCTCAGAGACATTACCCTCAGCATGTATGATGAATGAGGTAATAAGAGAACATGATTAACCATCAACAATGTTGTCCCTCATCAGGTCGGCCACAACCGACGTTACAAGTATCAACTCGATTGGGCATCATTCGAGGTCTACATGACACATGGGATCAGTTGTCCATCATGTCGGCCATAACTGACATTACCAATATCACCTCGATTGGGCATTAATCGAGGTTTACATGACTCATGGGATTAGCTGTCCATCAGGTCGGCCACAACCGACATTATAAGTATCATAGCATCATCGGCCTTAGCCAACGTTACACCTCATATCCAACCTTGATCGGACATCTTGGCCAAGGTCTTAAGGGAACATCAATCTTAGATAAGGAAAGGGTCATATTACACTAACCTATTACTTACCTAGGCCGAGGTTGGTACTAAGAGAAGACAGCTGAGCATTTACACGCATATTTATGGCTTGGAACACGTGGAAAAATCTGTTGTAACTGAATCATTCCCTCCACGTGAGGGAATATTGAGGTCATATTTGCTTAAAATAAGATCAGCCATGTGTCATCCTTACACTAGTTGGATCTTTATGCACATGCTCATTGCATAATTGGGGGGTACATTACACCCCATAAGCACTATATATAGAGGTCATCCTCTAACTTATAAAGGTATCCAAAATTATAACCTTACCTGAAACTCTGTGATTTCACATAGTAAAGAGAAAAAAGTTTGAGAGATTGTAACCATGACAATTAGAGCCTTATTTCAGTTATATTACTCACACACTCACAGTGGACATAGGCCAAATTGGCTGAACCACTTATATTCAAGTGTTCATCCTCCTCTACTCTCCTCTCCACACCTCAATCTCTTATATTTGATTTGCTCTTGTACTATCAATTGTTATAACTTGCTTGAGCTTGTCAACATCTTACCCGGTGGTGCTATTTCCAGCATCATCGATTCCCCCAATGGGTCCCTGCTAATTTTTTGAGGGATGCCCTCATTGTTGCACCAATTCCAGAATCTTTCTTGTAACGACCACCCGGGTGTCATACTTCACCCCTATATGGTCGAAAAAGCATTAGAACTTTAGACTCCTTTCTATGGCTTCACACTTAGAGTCTAAGTCTACTTCGTAAGTTTGAGCACTACAAACATATTCTACCTCAGACATTCCTCCTTCATCTAGAGAAAGGATTACATAAACTTTTACTTTTTGAGGGTTCACGTTCCCAACCCCTCACTTTCAACTCCTTTTTTTTTATCAAGAATGAAAAACCATTCTTCAGTCATCCTCTAATTTTTAACTTTCTGTCCTCTATCAAGGATTATCCCGTTTAGATCTTCTATATCTTCTCCATGTCTCCCCATTCCTTCAGGTCTAGAGATGCTAGTTCATTATATGCTACCACCATATTGGCAATGCCATATTGATGTGATGGAAGTGGGTTATCATTGACATCTACAGGTGTATCTTCAAAGTACCATTGGCTACTTTCTCTCTAATGATCCTTTGTAGGTAAAAATAATATTTGGTTATATTCTACACTCTCTGGTGAAGACATTAATATTTGGCATCTACTTTGTTTGCTACTGTTGGTATCTGCTCATTGGAGTGGGTTGGGCCCGCTACCCCCTCGCACTAAAGTGCGATAATAATCCATGGCCTCCGCCACACTACAAGGTAGCAGTAGAGGGATTTCATCACAAAACTTCCTCTTATTTGTTGGGATACTTCATTTTAAATTTGAACCCCCTTTCTTGTCCTTCGAGTTCATGTCTGTGTAGTTATCAACTTACCTTCTAGAGATCTGGAACCTCCCTGAGGTTAGAGGTACTTGCGTCGTCCAATTTGATTGCATGGACTTTATGATCATGGAAACATTACTAGTTCCTCTAGTTAATTATCTGCATGTTCCATATCTAGTATTATTGACTATATGGGGCTTGTATTCGTCTAGAATTACCTCAACATAGATTTATAGAAACCTTGCTCCAGCCACATCTTCATGAACATACAATGCCCTCTTGTGAAAACATTTGATGTACGTCATTAGTTCTTCACCGTACTTCTGTACTTCTTGGTCGAGGTGCCTCAATGTAAACTCACCCTCTGTCATGAAAAACATTTAGAGGAACTTACTATTCATATCATACCACGTGAGAATGTTACTGGGAGCGAGGTTGTAATACCATGTATATGACTTTCTAGTGAGAGTTTTGGACAATTCCTGAGCCTCAAGTCCTTATCATTTCCATTCACGCCGAAATATTCCACAAAACCCTTTACACGCCCTTGAGGGGTTTCTCTTTTGCAATTGAATTTTATAAACTTTGCAGTAACATACCCCTTAGGGTAGGGCTTCTCATTAATACTCTCAGGTCATGGATTTTATATTTCCTCATACAGGTGAAAGGATTCCCTCTGAGAGGAAAGAAATTTCTTCACTTCCTCCATGGTAATATATTTGGAGGGAGACTCCTCCAAGCCAAATTTTTTAATTTTTCGTAAACTTACTGGTGCTGCCACTTGCTCCACTACCACCTTTTGCGGAGGAGCCACTTAGGCTGCTGTTGTTGCAATGGAGTCTACCTCCGGTGTCATGCATGATGAATCAAGCTTGCATGATCAACATTGTTTTACTACAGAAAGTCAAAAAACATGCTCATAAAATTTGTACCTGCTAGCGACATTGCTGCTGCCACGCTAGTTTGTCCTACTTGAGGATCAGGTGCTCTTGTACCTATCACCACCACCTCTTCTTTTATGGAATGGTCTCTATTAACCCCATTACCAGCCAATGTATCTTCAAAAATTAGTTTCTTAGAAACATTATGACCTTTTTTGTCTATGTTAGTGCAAATACCACACCAAGGAAAGTCGCCAAATGTATGAGGATAGTGTCACTGGGGTCTGAGAAGAAACTTGAACATGTAAGGTGCAACCCAATCCTATGGACTCTCTCTTCAAGGATCTTGTTGATGAAAAAAATTATACTAGGCCTAATTAATCGATTAAAGATAAAATAAGTAAAACAAAAAAGACAAAAGAAATTTTAAAGTGGTTCGGCTCAAAGGAATAGCCTATGTCCACTGTTCTATATCGATTGCATTGAGTTATTTTTTTTTGGTCCCTTACAATGAGGGTGATACAATGTATTTATAGACCAAGAGGGGTATTGATAGTTGTCATGTGAAAGGATGGAATGCCTTCATTTGTTAGGCATTTACATCAATACATAATGAGAGTTTAATAAATGAATACTGTCGCTTTATTGGCAATGCAAGTTGTAAGACTGCTGGCACTTGGTTGTCTATATTGGTTGGATTTTCTACTGTTGGTCGGGTAACCATGTTGACCGGTTTTCGTTGTTGGTCGGGCTTCCTTGTTAGTCGGGCTTTCTTATTTGTCTAGCTTTTCTATCATGCTAACTTGGACTTTTGCCACATTGGATGACACGTGTTAGCTTGTAATTTGGTCTATGTAGGGTGGTAAATTTTGGTATCAATAGAAGCCCCCAATGTTTCATACTTGGAGTTGATACGAAAGTGTGGAATATTATGCTTCACCAGTAGTTAGGGCTATTTGGTTTAGCAGCAGACCTTCCAAACTTGTGAAATTTATCCACTTGATTGGCGATTTTACGGTGCGAATGGAAATTTTGTAAATATTTTAAATTTTAGCAAACTTTTAAGGGGTATCTTCATATTTTCCTTTTTTATCCATCGTAAACCCAAACTTCGTTCTCTTTAATCATTACTTTTCCAAGTTTTTGACGCGTCTAATAAAAAGGGAAGTAAAAATTTCGATCATCTTTTACCTCTTACTTCTGATTCTGTTGTTGTGTTCTTTAAACTTTTGTGCGATCGTTTTCTTTTCTGTCTTCGGTTCTTGCTGAATCCTTATAATTTTGTAAGAATTTTTGTTCTCTTCTTCTTTGTTTTCTTCATCATGGTTTATTCTATCGAGTCACTTGATAAGTTCAGAATCGATTTTAATATTCTATCATGGGTTGTACTGGAATTCCCCACTTTTCCTTCTAATTTTTTCTCGCTTGTTGAGGGTCATTGGTTACCTTCCAAATTTATTGTTGAATGTTGTTTCACGTTTCCTTCCAATTCCATGTGTTTGGAGTTTTTCCAATATTTTGACATTGTACCTATAAGAGTGGCTCCTTTATAGGTTTCATCAAATTTATGGAGTCGATCTAGGGATTTCAAAAATTATGTTTTGTTATAAATAGGTAACTAGTGATACCACATTTTATTTGTAAACTAGGGCTGTTAGTAAAACTTTGGTAGTTAATCTGCCTAATTCTAATAGGGATTATTTTGATCACAGGATAGTTGAAAAAAATTGGCAACATGCCCCTTTAGTTGGAAGCGCTAAATATCAAGGACCTAGATGTCTTCTCTTTGGCAATGGAATAGGTTATTTTATGTTTTAGTAAATTTTCCTTGTTTATGTTTGATAAAATGTCATACTGACTGTTGTTTTATAAATTGATTTGCAGTTGAGCAAAAAGAAATCTCCCCAAAGAGAGTGAAGTAAATTTGAGAGAGTTGAAGTTTATCTGGGGTCTTCATAAGGTAGTTACTGAAGAGCAGGTTACGTCTGACTCCTATATGCTCCAGTACAAAAACACTGTTTCTTCTTTTATTGCTAGACATGCTGCCTCTCCTACTCTGGTAATTGATCTTGAATAAGAGGTTACTGTTGATTCTGATACTCCTATGTCTGAAATTATGAAGAAGAGGAAGTTTCCTGACCTTTACATCAGTAGTGTTTCTGGCTCCCAATCATCTATTGAATGAGACAAGAAGAAAACATGGGATGTTATGAAGCCCTCAGCCCCGAAGGATCCAGTCCCTAAACATCCCACCCCCAAAGACCTAGATCCTAAGGATGTAGCTCCCAAAGAGGTTGAAGTTACTCTGAGGAGACTTAGGAGAGGGCTTGCAGAGAAGCAAGTCGACCACGTGACTGATCAACTATCCTTGGTTGATTTACCCTCTTTTGATGTTGTTCCTCTAATAACTATTACTCCTGGTTCGGCTAGGAGGTTGATCAAGTCTGGTACTCTTCCAGACCACGGGGGTGGGGGTTTAGGGTGGTGGGGTGGGGTTGTGGATGACATGCTCCCTAGAATGAGGGTTTCTGAATTGTCTTCTCAGAACCTTGATTCCCTAAGTAATTTACATTTTCTTGGTTTGGTTGTCTTTTATATTTCTCATATACTCAGTTTGATCTTCCTCTTTTGCCGTTATTAGTACACTTCAATAATATGATGGAGAATGATGATGTAATTAAGGCTTCTTCAAATGAAGTGGAGGAAGCCTTGACTCGCTTTAAGAAATCTCTACTCGAATCTCAGTAGGCCTTAGAGACTGAGAAGAGTACTTAGGCAGAGAAATTGAAGATAACTAAGACTGCTCAGGAGACATCTAATGATAATGACCTTGAAGTTGAGCGCGGGGCTAAAGATGTTGGGCACTAGAAAAAGAAAGCTGAGCGCAAGAAAGAGGAAGCTGAGTGAAGGGCAGAGGAAGCTGAGCCCAAGGCAAAGGCTGCCGAAGAGCTTCTATCCTCTCCCAGAGCTAAGATAAAGTCTGTTGTGAAGGCTTCCTTCAGTGCTGGTTGGGATAAGGGCTAGAACAAATCCATTTCTGCTGCTTCTGCTCAGATTGAGTATATGAAGCAAAAATGTTTTATAGATGGTTGGTTTGCTACCCTTCAAGAGTTGAACACAACTGGAGACTTTAAAATTTTGGAGAGGTATATTCATGGTCCTCCTCTAGTCATAGAGGATTAGGTTGAATATGAAGATTCTTCAAAAGATCTTCATTTGTAATTGAGTCCGCGGCCAACTAACCTGAAATCCTTGAGTTTTATCTTCCTCCGTTTAAGCAAATCGAGAAACTCCATCCTGTAGTCCTTTCTTCTGAACAGAACAAGATGGTTGAAAATGATACGGAGAATGTTTAAAGTTGTTCGGAATTTCCCCTTTTACTTTTGTTGTCTGTTTTTTCTTTATTTTGATTGTACTTGAACTCTTTGTTATCAATAAAAGAACGTTTTGTTGTTCCTTTCTTATCTCTTATTGATTATACTTGTTCTCCATCCTTATTGTTGATTGGTGGTTATTTCTTTTTGCTTGTTTATAGTGAAGATCGAACAAATGTCTTCCTATGATACCGATCTACTGAGGAAGTGCAATGCTTTTTTTCAAAGCTGGTCAATTGGACTTATCCGATGAAGAAATCACTCAGTTTCTCGGTGATGATGCATTAGAGCAGGTTAGATAATCCTACAAGTTTTGAAGTACTTACTTGATCGAGCGGTAGCAAATAATGTTTCCTACTATGAAATGATAGAGGAACTTCAAGAACAGTATAAAGAATCCAATGCGTTGTTGCACCTGAGCTATGGGCAGAAATATTAAAGATTAAGTGTAGGTCAGGTTTTTGATAATTTTATCTCCGTTTATAATAAAAGGAAGCTTTACTTAAGCTTGAAGTTAAAAAAACTAGGAGTGATGCCAAACTACTGGAAGAGGGGAATAATAATAATTTGAGGAATGAAGTGAATCTTCTGAAGTCTGCCTCTGGAACTGTTGGTTCTAATACCGATGAAGGTTATTCCTTTTTAGAAACTTAGAATATAACATTAAGAGATGAGTCGGACGCCTTAAAAAACATTAAATCTGCCGCTTCCTCCCAAGCTAGAAATAGGCCTGGCCGAGGAACCACAGAGAAAATTAGTACCCAACAGGACCTTGCCAATCAAGCTGCAGAGTTAAAAATAAAAGACCGTGCTATTACTGAGATGTCCTAAAATCTGCAAACCATATCGAAACAACTAGCCACTCAACCTTCCCAATTAGAGGTTAAGGATGAGGTACTAAAGAATTTGAAATCACAAGTTGATAAATTAACATTTCAATTCCACAATCATCGAAGAGAAGTTTGGATGGGTGGGTATAATGAAGTTTTGGGATATTTTGACGATAGACTTCGACTGGCCCAAAAGGAATCCTACAAATGGGTTTTGATAAACTCTTTAACTGTTATAAAAGTGGATGGGAACAACTCTCTATGGGATTGGTATGATCAGGGATTGCTACAGCTTGACAATACTCCATTCAAGTTAGATGTTAATTGGATTCCTGTTCATCGTATTCCCCAATGCTGAATTTCCAAGTACTTGGGAAGTTACAAGCTCCATGAGGAACTAGAGATCGTCCGTCCTCCTCATCTGATTGATCGTCCTAGTAGAAGCAATATCAGGATGCTTCAGGATTTTAACTTCATCAACTCTCCTTTTACTTTGGATGATCCTTCAGTTGGAATGTATCCCATCTCTAAGGCTGAAGGAAAGCGTCCTATAGAATAAGGCTTTGTATTTTGTTTTTGCATTTCTAAGCAACGATGTAAAACGTTACTGTATGATATCAATTTAAATTAATTCGCAAGTTTCCAAGTATACCTTATTTAATTGGAGTCTATTTTTAAACCAAAGGAATTCGGCCCCCAAACATGCAACTATGTGTGTGCATGTGTCAAACCATAAATAGATAAATCATGAGACACCAATTTAAGGAAAAATCCCTGTGGGGAAAAACCTTTTATTTCTAGAACTTTGACAAGTTTACAAGACCATTGACTTATATACCATCTTGATTTCGCCCACAAGAGTAACGCACGGTGTCTTCATCAAACCTTCAAAGCAACCACTAGAAGTCTGCATTGGTTCACGCGCAGTTATACCACAAGGATCGCAGCCCAAAACACTCCGTAGGGACTCCCTCCACAATAGCACGCAACTCTCCGGTTATAGAGTTCTCTCCATAAAGAATAAACAACAGAAAAATTTGTGTTCTTGAACACCAAAACAATTGACCAAATCATATGGGATTTTCTTGAATTGTTAATAAAAAGGGATTAAACCCTAAAAGAAGAAGTCAAAAGGATTTTCTACTTTCGCAGTTTTCTGTCTTTAAAAACGGTGAATGAAAACGTTACCAAATAACGAATAGTTATACAAAACTACACTGCCTCGAAAAACGATCTCGTTCAAACGAGATAGCAGTCTCGTGTGAGTGACTTACAGATGTCGTTCAAATGACATCTTGTGACATCCAATGTTGCTCAAACGAGAAGGCTATCTCGCTTGAACGACCTAGGAGTTAAAATCGAGGTACGCTCCAACACTTAGAAAAAATTATTCATTATCAAATTTGACGAAAAAGTCCGCTCCAACACTTAGAAAATATTTTGTAAAAATATCCCAAAAGCTCTAAGTGGAAAGTTAAGGTATTTAAAACAAAACCTTACCAAAGTAAACTTCGCGGAGTATTTTTGATGAAGAACTTGATTAATTCAGATCCGTCTTGATGTAGATTGCTCTTGAATGCTCTTCGACGGTGTAGTGGTATAAGACATAATAAATTGATAACGGACATATAAAAATATGTCCTTACAAATATCCCCCTATGTCTATGCCGATACATACATGAAACTATCCTAATTATCAAAAACCGAAATGCCTATACAAATCAACCCTCCAATGAATAAATTTGCAAGACCTCAAACTGTTCTTTAAAAAGTCTTCATCAAATCTCAAAGATTTTCTCATTAGGGTTTGCAACAGAATGATCTTCCGTGTTTGTACTTACACACATGAGATAAAGAAAAATACCTTCGTGACACATTGAGTTTGAAATTATATAAGAATAAATTATTAATAAATCATTAATAAACCATAACATGATAATTCTTTCTCCCCTTTTTTATGATGTCCCCAAATAGATAGATAAGAAGAAACAATCAAAACATGGAGTGTCACGATAAAAATGCATAGAAAACATGGATCAAACAATGTGCATGCAAAGGTATGCCTAAAAACTTTCACAAACTATTTTCGATTTTTCAAATTTTTTTATACAAAAATAAAATACAAAAAATCACACCATGGATTTAAACTCAAACAACCAAGTCATGGAATGGAACGTATTGGTGTGAACACATTTGATAGGTAAATCAACTCAATCAATCATATGTGCACGATGCATACATGTAATCCTAACAAATGAACATAAAAAGATCCTTAGGTATAAAAATTGTTAAATTTAGATGACATCGTCTTATGCAAATCAACAAATCAAGGTCAAAGTGATTTGCACACCAATAACGTCCAAAACTATGTAACGCCTTTTCAAGATTTTCAAGGACGTGCAAACCCGTTATAAAATCTCCAATCAAACTCCCTCATATATATTTTCTTTTAGAGGTGCTAAACTAAATTCTCAAACTTTGGAGAATTGGTACAAAAATCTAATTGGCCCATAATTGGCTTGAATTTCTTTTTATTGCCTTTATATTTTTTCGAGGCTCTTTTAAACCTCTTTGGACCCCGGATAATAAATTCCTCAATTATTTAGGTCCAATTTAAATGGCGTCTTAATCGCAAAGGATAAATGATCATCTTTCGTAGCCCTTCACCGTTTTCAAATAAAGCACACAAACTCAAAACGGCTCTTACATGCACAACTTTCTTGTCAAGTTTTATCGTGCTTGGTTCATTTGAAGGACATGATTGAAGTGAAAACACCCAACCAACATGTGATAAGACAAGTACAATAATCAAACAAATCTGTGCACGTGTATAATAAAGGAACTCTAAACATTATAAAGCACATGGATGAATTGACCTATTGTCTCAAAACACTATTAAATAGTCACATGAAAAATGGAATGATGTTGTGACTCGGTCATCCTAAGTGTCCATCCATAAAAGGTGCAAACAAAATATAATATTTTTTTTGGATTTTAAATTTTTTTATCAAAATAAAATCTTTTTCTATTTTTCAAAAGAAAAAATTTATACAAAAAGTACATGTCATTACACTAGCAAATATATACCATGAAACCATAACTAGTGTATGTCAAACATGCAACCACAATCATCTATATGATATGGCAAGAGAACAATCATGTGCAAGCAAACGGGAATATACTTTGCTAAAATCTAGTGCCTCTAAAAGTGATTTTCTAACCCAAATAGATGTGAAACGTCGTGTGGGGAATTTAGGAACAAAGGGAACACTAGACATAAACTTCCTTGGACATTTTTCAAGATCAAAGTAAAAATGCCTAAGGTGACCTTTCCTACCACAATATGAACATGTGTAAACGGGTGGAACGACAACTATAGGTTGACCTTTTCTAACATCCTTGAAATTTGTTGACACTATAAAACAAATAATGGTTTTGGCTTTAGCATCAGAAGCATGAGAACAAGATGAACCATTACCATCACTATCGAATCTACTCGAGTCTGTCAAATCAGTTTTTAACTTCAAAATTCTTTACTCAAGCAAAGAATCAGACTCTTCCAATTTAAGGAATGCCTTTTTCAAAATTTTCACAATTCTTAAAAGAGTATCTCTCTCTCCCTCAATCAAAGAATTTTTTTCCCTAAGAGTCTATTCACGTGCCACAAATTTATTGACTAAAATATTTTTGACCTCTTTGGCACAAACACAAACCATCGAATTTTTAAGGTCCTCTAATTATTTTTCTAAAAATAGGACCCTATCATCACTCTGATTTTTGGACCATTTTAAAGCATTAAATTCATGGTCAAAAGAAACAAGTTTTTACGATAAAAATCTCTTTGATTTTCAACCGTTTGCAAAAGATCCATCGTGGATTTAAAATGAGAATTTTCTTTTTCGAAAAGATCAATTCTTTTAGCAAACGTCAAATTCAAATGATTTGTATTATCAAAACTATGACTCGTGTCATCAAAGAGGGGCATTCGATTACATAAGTGCTCCATTAAAAAAATTGCGATTTTTAAAAAAATAATTTTTTTTAAAAAATCAATATCACGCAAATTTTGCAGAAAACAAGAATACACGATAAATTAGCGCAACTCGCTCTGATACCAATTTGTAAAACGTGACTGGGTGATATCGATTTAAATTAATTCACAAGTTTCCAAGTATACCTTATTTAATTGGAGTCTATTTTTTAAACCAAAGTAATTCATCCCCTAAACATGACACTATGTGTGTGCATGTGTCAAACCATAAATAGTTAAATCATGCGAAACAAATTTAAGAAAAAATCCCTGCAGGGAAAAACCTTTTATTTCTAGAACTTTCACAAGTTTACAAGACCATTGACTTACATACCATCTTGCTTTCGCCCACAAGAATAACACACGGTGTCTTAGTCAAACCTTCAAAGCAATGGCTAGAAATATGCAGTGGTTCACATGCAACTATACCACAAGGATCGCATCCCAAAACACTTCGTAGAGACTCCCTCCACAATAGCACGCAGCTCTATGGTTGTAGAGTTCTCTCCACAAATAATAAACAACAACAAAAGTTATATTCTTGAACACCAAAACAATTCACCAAAGCATATGGGATTTTTGTGAATTATAAACAAAAAGGGATTAAACCCTAAAAGAAGAGGTCAAAAGGATTATGTACTTTCACAGTTTTCAGTCTTTGAAAACACTGGGACTTCTTAATGAAAACGTTACCAAATAATGAGTATTTATACAAAATCGCGCCGCCTCGAAAAACAAGCTCGTTCGAACGAGATAGTAGTCTCGCACGAACGACTTATAGATGTCATTCAAACGACATCTCGTGACATCCAATGCCACTCAAATGAGACGACTATCTCTCTTGAATGACATGGGCATCAAAATCGAGGTACGCTCCAACACTTAGAAAAAATTACTCATTCTCAAATTTGACGAAAAAGTCCGCTCCAACACTTACAATATTTTGTAAAAATATCCCGAAAGCTCTAAGTGGAAAGTTAAGTTATTTAAAACAAAACGTTACTAAAGTAAACTTCGCGGAGTTTTTTTGATGAATAACTTGATTAATTCGGATCCGTTTTGATGTAGATTGCCGTTGAATTCTCTTCGACGATGTAGCGGTATAAGAGATCATAATTGATAACGGACTTATAAAAATACGTCCTTACAAATGATATGTAATCATTTAATTTTATTGAAAAGCTTATTTTTAGAATGGATCAACTTTTAGTTAATCTCTAAATGTTTTCTTAGTCTTTGACTATGAATGGATCAAGTTTTTTAGTTAATCTATAGTTTTTCATCGCTTTTATTGATATCCGCATGATTATCCTAAGTTTTATACCAATTACCAATATTTCACCATGGTTCTACTAATGTACCTAAATTTTATGGTAATTGCATTAGTTACCTTGGTTTCCAGGTGTGAGTGGAATATTTTTCCATCTTTTAGCCAATTTTAGATGAAAATTATTCATCCGGGTCTTCATTAACCAAGCATTTGGGACTTAAAATTTTGCCTTGCGTGGTTTTATACGTTTGACAACCAGTTTTGTTGGTGCCTTTATTGATGCCGATGAACTTTGTTGGTGGCCTTTCACTACAACAAATGAGGAAAATTGTAACGGATTTTTTTCCTATTTGTAACGGATTTTGTCCATTACACATTTGTAATGGACAAAATCCATTATTAATAGAAAAAAACTATTACAAATGTATTAGAATTACATGGAAATGTCATTAAAAAATGAATTTGGGAGAGAACAGCGACTTCCACTCTCCAACTCTCTTCCGTTTTTCTCTATGCCTCCCATACCTTCCCAGTCTCTCTCTAGGTATACCTCTCTCCATCGGATTCATACGCTTTATTCTCCCATACCGTCCGCCCACTTTTAGTCCCATACCTACCCCGTCCTAATCTCCAACGATCAGGTATTTTTCTCTATTTGTTGCTCTTATTTCTCTCATCTCTCTCCATAACATTCACGGTTTTGTTAGGCACAATTGTGGTTATTGGGGATGTAATTAAAAGTTTAAATCCTGGTTGAACACAATTGTGGACGATAAAATTCCTATATATGATAATATTAAAGCTAAAAAGTAATAATTCAGGAAATAAGATCTCATGTTCAGAATATATTAAATGAATTAAAGGAAAGAGAGTTTTCATTTTTGTATTATGTTTATTATGGCCCATCGTGTGGATAGTGAGTAACGATAATGCGTAATTAGAAGCAATTTTTTTTCTGATTTGATTAACTCAAATTTCTATATGGATTGACAAGGGAAGGCTTAAATATCAGAGTATCCCTAAAAAAAAGTTACTAGAGTAGTTGTATAACATAATTATTTTTTATGCAACCATGGTTGGGTTTTGAGCTCTTTTGAGGCAACTTCTTAGGCCTGATTTAGATTTTAAAACTATCTTGGAACAAGTTGATTCTTGTAGGTTAAACAAAGGTTGATTGTTTTAAGCGAGCTATGTATAGATATGATAATGAAGTTGGCTGATTGTATAATACTTGAGGGATGATTCTTATTATTATTACATTTTTTTGCTTTGGAGATTTCATATGATAAAAATTGTGATTTTCAGTGGGGGCCAATTGTTTAATGCCGTGACTTTGTTTTGTTGGTTCGTTTTGGTGGGTGTGGTAGACGTTAAATTAGTGCTTTTTAGTTTTTGATATTTCATTTTTCTCGATTGCCACGTTCCCATATGCCAACGTCTATATATGCATATACATCTATATAAATCTGTTTAATTGATCAAATTAAACTTTGTTTCTAGATTAGGAGTTTTACTTTTTATTTTCAAATTGTATAACCATTGTTTACTGTGCTAATTTTATGTTATGAACACTAATAATATTTATTAGTTTGATGCATATTGTTTTACTAAAATAATTCTTTCTCTAATATTAATATGTTATACACAGTCCAAAATATGTTGATTAGGTACTTATTGTTAACTTATGGTAGATAATATTTGGAACAAAGTGAAAATTTAAGGTTAATACTTTATGCATGCTAATAGTTATATTGTGTATATTTTTATTAACCAGTGTTGTTGATAAATATTTGATGTTAAAAATATGGGCTTTAGGATAAGTGTCCATTTTAGATTGAGCGGTTACACGAAGGGTCATTTTCTTATGTCTGTATCTTAAGTTGATTAATATTTAGTTTTTCCCAACAACTTATTGCGATACACATATTAAGTTTTATGGTAAATCAAAAGGACCCCCATGAATGACCACGTTAGTTAAAAATAGAAATCATGATGAGTTATGTGTTTAAGTTACTTGATATGAGGAATATGCTCAATTTTTTTCATCGAAAGTGTGTTTAGAATTTAGAAATCATGAATTTAGCATAAATCGGGGCATAATTAGTTGCCATAAATAGACACCAGCCATTACCGAAGATTACAGTTGCAACTTGTGGTGATAATTATTATGCAACACAAATAGATAAGAGAAAAGCAATCACCAAGTAAGAATAAGGAATGAAAAATGACGATCACACAACAAAGGATGTACGTGGTTCAGCAAAGATGCCTACGTCCACGGTGATGCAGTCAGTATTATTTCTATGTTCTCCGGAGAGTGATTACAGAGAATACAATGTGTCCTTTGCCTCGGACCTAGGGTTTATTATATACATGTTCATTTCAGTGAGTGGGGGTGTTGGACTTCCCCACGTTTTCCATCTCTTCCTAGAACCTCTCTTAATGGGAACATGGGAAGAGACTAAATCATAATCGATTAAGACATGGAGGGTCTGAACTTTGGGCCGCCACAAATGGGCTACTTGTCCAGGCCCATCATTCTAATTTCGGGTACCCACAATTGCCCCTAAGTTTGTTGGTCCATGCTTGGGCTCAATAAATTTAAATGATTTGTCATAATGGCTCCTTTGTACATCGTGCAACTCTTCCCAAAGTTTGAGGACTGATTCTGGCGGCACCTGCTTCATGGCCTGTGCACAATGATTAGCAACACTTAAAGGTTTTCTAGAGCAGCCACTTTTCGACCGTCATTTCAACCTTCTCAGCATTCTTCTATTTCCTGTGAGCTCTAGCGATTCACACTCTCTTCTCTCAGTCTCCATTATTATCGATTCCTTATTGTTTTGGCTCGTGATTCTTCATCGTTCGAGTCGAATTTTCATCTTGTAAGTCTTTTGTGCCTTCTCTTTGTATTTTCCCTTTGAATTTGTAGTTTTCTAGGGTTTCTCAATGGCAAAGATTGGTAATAGGTCGATGTCTGAGTTTAGGAAGTTTTATAACATCCCTGAGTGGATAGAGATTGAGTGTGTTCCTCCCCCTAGAAATGTTAGAGAAATAGAGGGTGCCCATTGGATCCATGTTTTGATGCTTTCCCAAGGGGGACTTACTTTCCCTCCCAACCATCTGTTCTTGCACTTCTTTGGTTATTTTAATATTGTTCCTGCACAGTATTCGCCCAATGTGTGGAAGATAATTAATGGTGTCCATAGAATAAATCAGTTATATGGTACCAAATTAGGGCTCGCCGAGGTCTGGTTTTGCTATTCTTTTTCTCGAACTAGTTTCGGTGTTCTCTATCTCAAAGCCAGGAGTCTTGATAGGGTATTGGTAGTAAACCTACATGATTCCAATAAGGACTATTGGCAAGAGGGCTTTCTTGCTAGAAATTGGCAGTTTTCTCCCCAGTTTGAGGGGTCGAGGTCTGATAGGTTCTCTGTTCCCTTTTTTGGGGAAGAATACATAGGTAGACTTTCCTCTTGTTCCTTCAATTTCTTTTACTGATTCATGATCGTTCTGACTTTTACTATTTTTTCTTCAGCGAGATCGAAGATGTTGGAACCTTCTCTCAGCGAGGTTCGCATTTCTGAGTTGATCAAGGCCTGGAATATTAGGGAGCCTTTAGCCGACGGCGAGCACCCCCGGTCTGTTGCTTTCCTGCTTGAGTACAAAAATGTTGGTTCTAGTTTTATAGTGAGGCCGATAGACAGTATCCCTGAGTTTGATACCTCTGAAGAGACTGCTACTGATCCTATTCAGTTGGACGAGGAGGAGAGAAGTTCTGAGAGTGATATCGTAGGTGGTATTGAAGGCAACTTTGGTGAAGGGAGATCCGGTAATAGCACTTCTGATTTGGAGGAAGTTTCTGAAGATCGAGAATCTTCAAGCACATCCAGCAATTCAAGCGAGGAGATGGTTCCTCCAAGGAAAAACCTGATTCAGGATGATGATGAAGACGATCACGTGCTCCTCGCTCAGAGGTCAAAGAAGAAAAAGTCCTGTATTGGGGTTGTAGCTACTGGCTCTCGGTCTTCTACTCAAGAGCAAGAGAGGAAGAGGAAAGAGGAAGAGCAGATGAGAGAGAGGGAGAGAAAAAAGGAGGAGGAAAGAAAGAAGATGGAGGCGAAGAGGAGGATGGAGGAGAGGAGGAGAATTGAGAAGGAGAAAGAGGAAGAGAGGAGAAAGATGGAGTCAAGGACAAAGGCTGGGCAAGCCTTAGTCTCAGTGTCTGCTTTGCCCGAGGGAGCCTCTGTTGCCGTTTCCCCTCAACTGGATCCTGCGCTTCTCGAGAGGGTAATTCTTCCAGCAGACCGCCAGAGGGTGATGGGGTCTGATCAATTGGCTCTACAAGCTAGCCAGAGGCTAGCCTTGGTAAAATCTTTTCCATTTTCTAATGCTTTAACAAGTTTTAGTTATTTCTCCTTCCTGATCTCTTCTTTGTTTATGGCAGTTTGTGACTGACTTCGCCGTGCTCTATCGCTCTCGCGACGAGCTAGTGAGAAGGAATGGCGAGATGGAGAAGCAGAAAGATGTTTTGGAAGTGAGGAGTACTCAACTGGAGGCTGATCTAAAGACTGCTGACGCAGCTCGAGTTTCCTCTGACCTGGCCCTCGTCAATTCTAATCGAGAGAGAGATGCGACGGTTAAGGAGATGAACGAGCTGAGGTAGGCCTATGATCTGGTCTGCTCGAGCAAGTTGGCCGTTGTAGAGGAGAATAAGGTTCTGACCGAGCAGTTAAAAGAGAAAGAGTCCCAGGCAGCCACCATCAAGGATGATTCATACAACTCCGGGTGGACTGCTGCGTATGAAGACGTCGAGGTTCATATAGGCTACATCAGCCGTCTGAACTTTAAGAAGGGTTGGAACAAGGCCCTCTTAGCTGCTGGTGTTGATGCTGACTCTCCTCTGTTCGACGAGCATGACCTGGGCCCGAAGCCGACTGTGGATGAAGAGGCCCCTGCCCCAGTCATCGAAGACGTTGAGCCTGTCTCCCAGATGTTGCCTGCCGAGGTCCTCCCTACTCAAGTGACAGAGGTTGTCCCTGCTGAGGGGGTGCTCCTGCTGGTGCTGATAAAAGGAAGCATCCATCGACTTCTGGGCAACCTGAGGTTTCTTGTTAATTCTTACTTCTAGGACTACCTTGTATCTTTGCTTGTAATTTTTTCTTTTGATTCTTCGATGTATCCTGACTTTCTTCATTTTAATAAAATGAGGAGGTATTTCACTCCCTTAGTATACTGAATGATTTTGTTCTCTATTGCTCTTTTATTTCCTATAGTCAATTGATGTAGAAGAGTATATGTGACACCCCGCCTAATTAAATACCAGACGATCACTCCTTTATTAAATTAAATCAAGGTGAACAGTTGGTTCATTCTCAGCATCACTGTCAAAAATAAAATTTTCCAATTAAACACCCTAATTAATTAAGCTAAGTGTCAAAACCATTTTATAACATTACTTCCAAATTTTATTTAAAGAAAAAGTATTTATTTATTTATTAACAACATTATAATGAGTAAGAGTCACGTCAAAAAAATCCTGGAACATAATCCAATTAATTTAAAACATTCGTCAATCTCGTCCCAACAAGTAAAATTTAAAGTAACACATCCCTACGGAATAAATCCAATAGTAATAGAAATAGAAATAACTGAAATACAAATGTCCCAAATAAAACAGATTAATAATGGAAGGGCTACACATGCCCAACTAAATGAAAGTACAAAGAGTGGATCCGAATGAACGAAGTCGTCTAATCAAGAGACCTGCAAATCCCACCTAAGCTGCAACACGTTCCTTCCAAGGGATCCTAAGCAAGACGCCCCTGTGGCTGGGCACCTGTAATACATATATATATATACAAGAGAGAGAGAAAAAGAAATGGGTCAGAGCCCGAAAGTGTGTATGATTTAAAATTCGTTTAGCAAGTATTTAAATTGATACAGGCCAATGCAACAACATATTAGTACGACTCTCTCTTGAGAAATTCTCACCTCTCTTCTAATGTGCACGCCTATCGTTCTAACCTTCCCAATTGATTATCTATTTTATATCAAACAATTCTCTCTCAATGATTTAACTTATCTTAGGTTACTCGTAAGATTTCAAGGCCGAACAATATAATGGATTAAAAAAAATACTTCCAATTAGTAACCCAACTCTTGTTTTAGCTTCATTGATTTATAAAGTAAGATTTCAATTTGTAATCAAGGTTCTCATTATAACTTTATTAATCACTAAAGTTTTTCCAGTACCATAGTATACTTTCTCAAAACAAGTATTTACCCTTTGGGCCATCAATCGAATCCTACTTATTAAATCACAATAGGCAGTTCCAAATTTCAAAATTTCATAATTATATATATATTAACTACTCGCATAATATATATATATTTTATAATAGCACCCCGAATAAAACTATGGTGCGGGCATACTCTGCTATCCAATCCCCGTATCGCTCACACTAAGGGAAATACAAGTTCGAACTCACTCTTGAACTGTACCAACACATATACAAACAAGATTTGAGGCGAAGCATAGATTCCAAGTCTCTAAGAGGTCAGTACATACCCTCACATCTCTTAGGACCGTCTGAACTATCATTCCGATAGCCTGTACTAAGGACATCTATCTCCTAGGGTACGAATCAATATCCCCCATAAGGCAACACAAGATAAGATCGTCCCAGCGCGGTAACCTCGGGGATAGCAAGTAGCGCGGGTACATTTTTCACACGTATCTAATATGTGCATACACAACCATATAAATATACCACTGGTTATCAAATCAATATAGGTTTCTCTCATCACCCTTAATTACAATATTTATCCTTAATTTTCACATTTAGTATTTCTTATAAGGGTTCGTCACTAACCTTAACTCGAAGGGTTTCTCCAACTCATTTCGTGACACTCGTGGACTCTATCCTCATAAGTATAAAATTCAGTAGGTGTCCTTATTATGTTCCAACGTAACTCTCTTACGCACCTTACCCTTCAATACATAAATTAATCGAATTATTAGTGATTATCCCAAAATGTAACTCTCGGTCCACATTAAGAGTCTCCAAATTTATTCATACATCCTACTGGTCTTCCCTATCTCCCAAAGCATTTTATTAAGGATGTCCAAGAATTATTTCATGATAAATAGAATTTAACTCATTTAACAAGGAAATAGGAGTCTGTCAGGAGGGGTCGATCGATCGAGGTCTGGGGCTCGATCGATCGAGCCTTCGATCGATCGATGTTCTGGGCACGATCGATCGATCAAGCAGGTCTGCGAAAACTGAAATTCTGCAGTTACGGGTTTCATCTCCAAACATCAAAAAATTCCATCTTTTCTAATCCCTATCGTCCCAGAATTGATACTACTAACCTTATATCACCATATTAGGTATTTTCAAAGTAAAGCATGTGGATTTCGTCATTTAATCATGGATTATCAACCCAAAGTTGTATCTAATTATCAAGAACCCTAGAATTTTCTTAAACAGGGTTCTAACAAATTTTCTCCAGAAATTCCTTCTTATAATCATCATAATTTCGTGGTTAAATTCCTCTACATGGCAAGGGTTTCCAGAATCATCATATAAACCAATACTACATGGATTTTCCTATCACAAATTGGGTTTTCTTCCATTAAAACTCATACCAATTACTCCTAAACTAACATGAAAGATGAATCAACGAAATAAGCAAGATAAACACTTGCCTGGGATTTTCAGAGGTCTGGTTTGGTGCCGAATTCGGTATGATTGCGTTCCCCGTCTCGCGATCTTCGCGTTGGTGGTGGCGGCGATGCAAACCGTTGAGTTTTGAGCCTTGGAATCCCTTGAGAGCTCTCTCCTCTCTTCTCCAATGGACGTTCTAGGTTTTGGGTATTCTAACCCTAGGTGACAACCTCAATATGTGATATAGCCCCTCTAATTTTCGTTGGTTTAATTACCCAAAAATGTAAAATGACCAAAATGCCCTCCCGGGTTACTAATTAGGCCTAAAAACGCCCCGAGACCCAAACTAAAACCCCGGGTACACTTTTCTGACTATCTCGACCCTTTCGGATGCGTTGGCGTACTCAAAACGACCATACGGACAACTTATAAAATATTCACTTTTTATTTATCAAAATTTAGTCCCGACGCGACACGAGCACGTCCCGACTTAACTTTCCGAAATTGTCATTTAATTCACTCATGACATTCAATATAACCAATATCATATATATTACTATGCTCATTAGTAATATTCAACAAATTTCATATAATTACTAACTCTCGTCACGTTAATAATTATAACATAATTAATTTCCGGATTTTTATTAAATAATTAACTCACATTAAATTTAATAAATCCCCAAATTAATATAGCTTGAAAAATATGGGGTATTACATACTTCCCCCATAATAACGGAATTTCGTTCCGAAATTCGAAAAATAAGGCATACCTGGTAAGAACAAATCTTGATATCTTTCGCGCATATCTGCCTCGCGCTCCCAAGTAGATTCCTCCACATTATGGTTCTCCCACTGGACCCGCACAAGTGGAACTATCTTCGACCTCAATCTCCTCTCACTAAAGTCTAGGATAGCCACCGGTCTCTCCTTGTAAGAGCTATCAGGATGTAAATCTTTCTCATCTATCGCGATGTGAGAATGGGCCATATCATCCCGAAGATATCGTCTCAACAATGAGATGTGAAATACATCGTGAATGCGATGTAAATGCTCTGGCAATCCCAAACTGTATGCAATCAGCCCAATCCTCTTGATGATGGGAAATGGTCCCACGTACCTCGGAGCCAATTTCCCCTTCCTCCCGAACCTCATCACTCCCTTCATAGGAGATACACGTAACAACACTTGGTCCCCCACACTAAACTCCCGGAAGAACCTTTTCGCATCGGCGTAGATCTTCTGCCGATCCTGGGCTACTCGAATGCGACTCCTGATAATCTCAATCCTCGCGGAGGTCTCCCGAATCACCTCTGGCCCTAGCAACTTGTTATCCCCCACCTCGAGCCAACAAGCTGGGGAACGACAAGGCCTGCCATACAAAGCCTCAAATGGAGCCATGCCAATCGTTAACTGATACGAGTTATTATAAGAAAACTCTACCAGTGGAAGGTGTGGCTCCCAACCTCCTCCAAAATCAAGAACACACATGCGTAGCATATCCTCCAACATTTGATTAGTACGCTCTGTCTATCCATATGTCTGTGGGTGATAAGCTGAACTCAATCTGAACTCAGTACCCATAGCCTCCTAAAAGCTTTCTCAAAAACGTGACACGAAGATCTTGTCTCTATCTGACACAATATTCAGGGGCACCCCGTGTAATCTGACGATCTCGGCAATAAACAACTGAGCATACTGACCCATGGTATAATCTGTCCGCACCGGTAGAAAATGAGCCACTTTGGTCAGACGGTCTACAATCACCCAGATAGAGTCGTGGCCCCGCTGTGATGTAGGCAACCCCGTAATAAAATCCATGGAAATACTCTCCCACTTCCACGTGGGTACTTCCAAAGGCTGAAGTAATCCTGATAATTTCTGATGGTCCACCTTCACCAGCTGACACGTAGAACACTTGGACACAAACTCAGCAATGTCCTTCTTCATCCCACTCCACCAGTATTGTCTCCACATATCCTCGTACATCTTATCCCCTCCAGGATGCACTGCAAACCCGGACCCGTGAGATTGGGTCATCGGTGCATGACGTAATTTAGCCCCTTCTGGAACTACCAACCTCCCATTAAACCTCAAACCTCCATCAGAACTAACGGAATAGGACTCAGCACCCTCGGCTAGAAGTCGCACAATCTTCTCCTGGCAAAACGGGTCTGTGGTCTGTGCCTGTATCACCCTCGTAACAATCTCGGGTGTGACTGACATAACGGATATGAAAGAACGGGCTACTGCGTCCTGGTGACCCAACTCCTTCCACTTTGCTTTCCAGACGTCCACTACCTCATCTATCGGTCTACGACTCAACGCATCAGTAACTACGTTGGCCTTCCCCGGATGATACTGTATATCGAACTGGTAGTCCTTCATAAACTCTAGCCATCGGTGCTGACGCATATTCATCTCTCGCTGAGTGAACAGGTACTGCAATGACTTGTGGTATGTGAACAAACGGAATTTCTCTCCCAACAAATAGTGTCTCCATATCCTCAATGCAAAGACGACTGCTGCTAACTCCAGGTCATGGGTGGGGTAATTCTTCTCATGCGGCTTAAGCTTGCGGGAGGCAAAAGCTATAGCCTTCTCCTCCCGCTGAAGTACTCCCCAAGTCCCCGTAAAGACGCATCGGTGTAAACCAGGTACTCCACACCCGACTTCGGTAATGCAAGGACTGGTGCTGAAGTAAGCTTATCTTTCAGCTCGTCGAAAGCCAACTGACAAGCGTCATCCCAATCATACGGTACCCCTTTCCGAGTCAGATTCATCAGTGGACCCGCTATTTTGGAGAATCCCCGAATAAATCTCCTGTAGTAACCAGCTAACCCCAAGAAACTACGCACTTCCGTCGGTGTCGTGGGCTGTCCCCACTCCCTCACCGCTGACACTTTACTCGGGTCAACTGCTATCCCCTGCTCAGAAATAACATGCCCCAAGAACTGTACCTCTTGCAACCAGAATCCGCACTTCTCGTACTTAGCATACAACAGATGCTCTCGTAGAGTCTGAAGAACCTGTCTCAAGTGCTCAGCATGCTCCTCCTCGGAGTGTGAATATACCAAAATGTCATCTATGAAAACGATGACAAACTGATCCAAGAACTCTCTGGATACTCGGTTCATCAAGTCCATAAAAATAGCTGGAGCATTTGTGAGTCCGAACGGCATCACCCTGAGCTCATAGGACCCATATCTCGTCAAGAAGGAAGTCTTTGAAATATCCTTCTCTCTAATACGCAACTGATGGTACCCCGACCTCAGATCTATCTTCGAAAAGAAAGTCGCTCCCCTCAACTGGTCGAACAGATCATCGATTCGAGGCAACGGATACTTATTCCGTATCGTGACCTTGTTCAACTCCCGATAGTTCACACACAATCTCACTGAACCATCTCTCTTTTTCACAAACAAAACTGGAGCGCCCCAAGGTGAGATACTCCTGTGAATGAAGCCCTGACCTAACAGCTGCTCTATCTGATCTCGTAGCTCTCGCATCTCTGTCGGAGCCATACGGTACGGTGCGCGTGCTATAGGTCTCGTATCTTGCAATAAATCTATGACAAAGTCTATCTCACGACTGGGGGTAGGCCTAGTATCTCCTGAAACACATCGGAATACTCCCTGACAACTGGGATCGAATCTAAGGGAATCACAACCTCCTTAGAGGTATCCTCCTCTATATAATACAGATGAGCGGTCGAACCTCCCTCTGGGCGAGGCATCGCCACTACAAACATCTCTTGCCCCGGAATGGTAAAAACAATGCTCCCACCGAAGCAATCAATCATGGCTCTATAAGCTGTGAGCCAATCTATACCGATAATCACATCGTGCTCGTGCATGTCTAAGACTAACATGTCTGCAGGTAATACCAAACTACCGATCTCTACCCCCACTCCCCGGCATATAAAGAAAATAAGGGACCCACTCCCCAGTGGTGAGTCTACACACGTCACTGTGCTCTCTGCTATGGCTAACAACCCTAAGTCCTTCACAAAATGCGTAGCTATAAAACAATGCGTTGCCCCCGTATCAAACAAAACTCGACCCATAGTACCATGGATAGGAAACATACCCTCAATCGCGGGTGGTGCCTATGGAGCTATTGCCTGGTGGACATTATATACACGTCCATACTGTAACTGCCCCTGCTGCACTGGAGCTGCTGGGATGGCTGGTAGGGCTGGCACCTGGACTGGAGCTGGGAGGGCAGGTGGGAAAAGTGGTCTCTGTGGCTCATTACGGGCACCCTGCTGCTGTGGGGACCTCTCTCCCTCTTGACAATCCTGGTGTCTATGGCCGTGCTTACCACACCCAAAACATCGGCCTGTGAAGTTACCTCCACTCTGTCCCTGCTGACCACGGCCCTGCTGGCCGTTACCTCCCCGCCACTGGCCCTGCTGGCCCTGATTAGTACGCGATTGGCCCTGATGGCCCTGTTGCTGACCCTGCTGTCGGTGTTGTCCTTGATGGCCCTGCTGATTAGGCTGGCCCTGCCTATAACCCCCAAACCACTGCCTAGAATCACCTGAACATAATCGCTTAGCAGGGTCCCCCTGATGGGAACTCTGCTCGTGCTGACGAGTCTGTCCATGAGATGGTGCCCCACTAGCACTATTACCCCCGGCCCTGCCCTGCTGGCTGGACTCTCTTGATCTCTTGCTTCCCTGAAGATGGAAGAGGTGATCCTGGAAATGTAGTAACGCAGTATTGAGTACATCAGTAAAAGTACTCAGGGATAAATTCCCAATAAGGTGCTGACGGATCTTCCAAGCTAACCCATCAACAAACAACATAATCCTCTTTCTCTCAGTGGGTGCCTCATCTGGCACGATGGTGATAAGTCTCTTGAACTCCTCCTCATACTCTACTACAGTAGAATTTTCTTGCTTCAGATTCAGTAATTTCCGCCTCATCTCAGTCTGCATTGCAGGTGGAAAGTACTTGCAGTCAAACCGCTCCCAAAATGACTGAATATGGATCGTGTCCCTCTCCTCCAAGGTAGTAGTGGACTCCCACCACTACAATGCGGCCCCCACCAGCTTGAAGGAAGCCAATAACTACTTTTGCACGTCAGTGCACTCATACATACGGAGATGCCGCTGGATGTCCTTCTTCCATTGGCTGACTGTGACAATATTTGAGCTACCAGAGAACTCAGGGGGATGAGCTTTCTGAAAAGCCTCCCGAACCCTCTCCCATGCAGATGGAAGTTGTGCTATAACTAGCGCCACTTCCTGAACCTGGGGTGAGGCCTGCTGAACCACCGCTAGTGCGGCATTCACTGCCTAAGCAACAATGGCGGCTACTTCATTTGCATTCATTGTGCCTTGTGCCAGAGCTACTGGCTGCTCTGCCTGGGCACGCCTATCCTTCAGAGCACATCTCAGAGGCATCTGAAACGTGAAGAAATTTATTAGTCTACAGTTATTATCAAATCTCAAATAGCTGAAGACTTAAATGTAAAAGCAAGAGTACAACAATCCTAAAAATAGGGCTCTATAGAAAAAACGTTAAGCTGATAGCGAAATAAGCCGTACAGATCCTATGGACACTAGAACCTGATGCTCTGATACCACCTGTGACACCCCGCCTAATTAAATACCGGGCGATCACTCCTTTATTAAATTAAATCAAGGTGAACAGTTGGTTCATTCTCAGCATCACTGTCGAAAATAAAATTTTCCAATTAAACACCCTAATTAATTAAGCTAAGTGTCAAAACCATTTTATAACATTACTTCCAAATTTTATTTAAAGAAAAAGTATTTATTTATTTATTTATTAACAACATTATAATGAGTAAGAGTCACATCAAAAAAATCCTGGAACATAATCCAATTAATTTAAAACATTCGTCAATCTCGTCCCAACAAGTAAAATTTAAAGTAACACATCCATACTGAATAAATCCCATAGTAACAGAAATAGAAATAACTGAAATACAAATGTCCCAAATAAAACAGATTAATAATGGAAGGGCTACACATGCCCAACTAAATGAAAGTACTAAGAGTGGATCCGAATGAACGAAGTCGTCTATTCAAGAGACCTGCAACTCCCACCTAAGCTGCAGCACATTCCTTCCAAGGGATCCTAAGCATGACACCCATGTGGCTGGGCACCTGTAATACATACATATATATACAAGAGAGAGAGAAAAAGAAACGGGTCAGAGCCCGATAGTGTGTATGATTTAAAATTCGTTTAGAAAGTATTTAAATTGATACAGGCCAATGCAACAACATATTAGTACGACTCTCTCTTGAGAAATTCTCACCTCTCTTCGAATGTGCACGCCTATCGTATTAACCTTCCCAACGGATTATCTATTTTATATCAAACAATTCTCTCTCAATGATTTAACTTATCTTAGGTTACTCGTAAGATTTCAAGGCCGAATAATATAATGGTTTAAAAAAAAATACTTCCAATTAGTAACCCAACTCTCGTTTTAGCTTCATTGATTTATAAAGTAAGATTTCAATTTGTAATCAAGGTTCTCATTATAACTTTATTAATCACTAAAGTTTTTCAAGTACCATAGTATACTTTCTCAAAACAAGTATTTACCCTTTGGGCCATCAATCGAATCCTACTTATTAAATCACAGTAGGCAGTTCCAAATTTCAAAATTTCATAATTATATCTATATTAACTACTCGCATAATATATATATATTTTACAATAGCACGCCGAATAAAACTATGGTGCGGGCATACTCTGCTATCCAATCCCCGTATCGCTCACACTAAGGGAAATACAAGTTCGGACTCACTCTCGAACTGTACCAACACATATACAAACAAGATTTGAGGCGAAGCATAGATTCCAAGTCTCTAAGAGGTCAGTACATACCCTCACGTCTCTTAGGACCGTCTGAACTATCATTCTGATAGCCTGTACCAAGGACATCTGTCTCCTAGGGTACCAATCAATATCCCCCATAAGGCAACACAAGATAAGATCGTCCCAGCGCGGTAACCTCGGGGATAGCAAGTAGCGCGGGTACGTTTTTTACACGTATATAATATATGCATACACAACCATATAAATATACCACTGGTTATCAAATCAATATAGGTTTCTCTCATCACCCATAATTACAATATTTATCCTTAATTTTCACATTTAGTATTTCTTATAAGGGTTCGTCTCTAACCTTAACTCCAAGGGTTTCTCCAACTCATTTCGTGACACTCGTGGACTCTATCTTCACAAGTATAAAATTCAGTAGGTGTCCTTATTATGTTTCAATGTAACTCTCTTACGCACCTTACAATTCAATACATAAATTAATCGATTTATAAGTAATTATCCCAAAATGTAACCCTCGGTCCACATTAAGAGTCTCCAAAATTTATTCATACATCCTACTGGTCATCCCTATCTCCCAAAGCATTTTATTAAGGATGTCCAAGAATTATTTCACGATAAATAGAATTTAGCTCATTTAACAAGGAAATAGGAGTCTGTCAGGAGGGGTCGATCGATCGAGGTCTGGGGCTCGATCGATCGAGCCTTCGATCGATCGATGCTCTGGGCTCGATCAATCGATCAAACAGGTCTGCGAAAACTGAAATTCTGCAGTTACGGGTTTCATCTCCAAACATCAACAAATTCCATCTTTTCTAATCCCAATCGTCCCAAAATTGATACTACTAACCTTATATCACCATATTAGGTATTTTCAACGTAAAGCATGTGGATTTCTGTCATTTAATCATGGATTATCAACCCAAAGTTGTATCTAATTATAAAGAACCCTAGAATTTTCTTAAACAGGTTTCTAACAAATATTCTCCAGAAATTCCTTGTTATAATCATCATAATTTCGTGGTTAAATTCCTCTACATGGCAAGGGTTTCCAGAATCATCATATAAACTAATACTACATGGATTTTCCTATCACAAATTGGGTTTTCTTCCATTAAAACTCATACTAAATACTCCTAAACTAACATGAAAGATGCATCAATGAAATAAGCAAGATAAACACTTGCCTGGGATTTTCAGAGGTCTGGTTTGGTGCCGAATTCGGTATGATTGCGTTCCCCGTCTCGCGATTTACGCGTTGGTGGTGGCGGCGGTGCAAACCGTTGAGTTTTGAGCCTTGGAATCCCTTGAGAGCTCTCTCCTCTCTTCTCCAATGGACATTCTAGGTTTTGGGTATTCTAAACCTAGGTGAAAACCTCAATATCTGATATAAACCCTCTAATTTTCGTGGGTTTAATTACCCAAAAATGTAAAATGACCAAAATGCCCTCCCGGGTTACTAATTAGGCCTAAAAACGCCCCGAGACCCAAACTAAACCCCCGGGTACACTTTTCTGACTATCTCGACCCTTCCGGACGCGTTGGCGCACTCAAAATGACCATACAGACAACTTATAAAATATTCACTTTTTATTTATCAAAATTTAGTCCCGGCGCGACACGAGCACGTCCCGACTTAACTTTCTGAAATTGTCATTTAATTCACTCATGACATTCAATATAACCAATATCATATATATTGCTTTGCTCATTAGTAATATTCAACAAATTTCATATAATTACTAACTCTCGTCACGTTAATAATTATAACATAATTAATTTCCGGATTTTTATTAAATAATTAACTCACATTAAATTTAATAAATCCTCAAATTAATATAGCCTGAAAAATACGGGGTATTAAAGTATATTCCTTCCACATCTCAATTGGGCAGGACCCTTGGTCCCAATGAAAGTCCTCAGGTTCACCAAGCCTTTGTTAGGCTTTGTAAATCTCTTAGGTCAAGGAATCAGAAGTATAAAGATCAGTCTGAGCTTGTGGCCAAGTTAAAGGACAGGCTTCAAGAGATGGAAGAAGTTTGTGCTTCAGTCCAAGAGGAGGTGAATACATTAAGGGTGAGGCTCCTGAATGCTTCAGAGATTAACCAGGTTGGGGAGGTTCTTCAGCAAGAGAACAAATCTCTGAGGAGAGAGGTGTCGCGACTTAGGGAACATGCGCCGAGCAATGCTCCTGCAGTATTACGAGGTTCCTCTTCGTTGCGATCTAGAACTGGTCCTGGCGATGTTCCTCCTGTGCTGCAAGGTCCTACTACTCCAACCATTCCGCGAGCTAGCAGGAACCCCATGGGTTCAGCTAGGGAAATGGAAGAGCTTCGTGATGATGTCCGACGAGCGTACGTGGTTGCTTTCGGGCTTCAAAGGGACATTACTCGGCTGCGACACCTATTTATAAAAGGACCTCGGCGAGTATGGACTGATGGCTATGACCAGGGTTGGTTAGACGTTCCAATGAGGCTGGCAGAGTTTGAAGAGCTCGCCTTCATCAGGGGGTGGTTGAGCGCCTTGAGGGAGATGAAGGTTTCAAGGAACTCGATGCTCTGGTATCGCCAAAAAATTTCTCCTTCTACTCGGATGCCTAACCCCTTCCGGAGAGATGATTAGTGGATACTCATTGATTCCATCCCTCGGAAGTTATTGGAGTCGGACGCTAACAAAGTTGAGGAAGAGTTGGTTCCCCTTCCCGACGATGGTCGAATAGCTCAAGTGGCTGATTATCTTGTTCGGAGGCCTCACCCTCACTAAGATTTTTCCAGTAGTAGCTCCGTATATTTTGTATTGAAGTGATGTAATCTCGATGTTTTGGGCGAGCTCTCCGATTAAACATGTATTATATTTGTTGTAAATGTGATGAATTAATATAAAATTTATGCTTTGGGCAAATTTTTCGACTAAACAAGTGTCTTATATTTTCCACATTTTTGTTTAAAAATCTTGAGCCTATCTTGGTTGACTAGATTTTTATGTTCGCATTATGAAGTAAGTGTCCTTCCAGTCCAGTATGCCAACGAGATACAATTCTGCCTCACTTTACCTTTTAGGTTGTGTCGTCACACTCCCTTAGGCCTAAGTGTGGCAATTGGCGAGGACACACCTGGTGTTGGATACTCTATCCGATCAGGATTTTAGTCAACCAAACATTGTTTGGTGATCAATTGTGACTTGGTCATATTGCCTAAGGATCTCCTGGAGGGATTCATATATTGCCAAGGGCAATGCTTATGAGGTCTTTCATATTTTCATGATGAAAGACCTGATGAGGGTCATTTCCCTGCTATAGTGTGCTTGTTACTTGGAAAGTGTCCGTGGGTTATAAAGTTTGTACATCGATACCTCGCAAAAATGCAAATTAGTTAATTGATACTTTGTAGAATGCAACTGTCAAACAATTTTTCATTAATGATAAGGAAATAAACTTTCAGTTTCACAATTAAAGATCAAAAGAAGAATCTAGAAATATAATTTGTTAAGGTTGGCTGCATTCCACGCCCGGGGTATCTCTCTGACTTCCATTGTTTCCAATTGATAGGCTCCTTGCGGGTCATCTCTAGTTATCCTGAATGGTCCTTCCCAGTTTTTCCCCAGCTTGTCGTCTGATGGTTTTACTACGCTGCACAGGACTTTCCTTAGGACATAATCCCCAACTTGGAATGCCCTTGGATTGACCCTTTTGTTATAATGCCTTGCGAGTTGTTACCGATAGCTCACTAGTTTTACTAGGGCTAGCTCTCGGCGCTCGTCGACTAGGTCGAGCTCAGCGAGCAATGCTGCATCGTTATGGCCCTGGCCGATAAGGCTGGACCTCATTGTTGGTAAACCTGCTTCTAATGGGATAACTGCTTCCATTCCATATGTCAGTGAGAATGGAGTTTCCACCATTGCTCGACGTGGAGTGGTTCGATAGGCCCATAGAATACGTGATAATTCATCTACCCATGCGCCTTTGGCTCGCTCTAATCATTTCTTTAATCCTTCGATCACTGTCTTATTGGAAGCCTCGGCTTGGCCATTGCTCTAGGGATAGGCCACCGAGCTAAAATGGTGTCTCATTCCATGCTCATCGCAGAAACTCTGAAAGGATCCGCTCTCGAATTGCATTCCATTATCAGTGATGATGGTTCTTCGGATGCCAAAGTGGGTGATTATATTTCTCCATATGAACCTTATCATATCTGCATCTCGAATGTGCGCTAGAGGTTCCGCCTCGCTCCATTTGGTAAAGTTGTCAGTTACGACCAACAGATATTTGCGATTGCCAGTGGCGGTAGAAAGTTGTCCTACGATGTTGTTTCCCTATTGGGAGAATGTCCATGGGATGGACAGTGATTTTAGTTCGCTAGTAGGTTGGTGGGCCATAGGAGCATGAAGTTGGCATTTCAGGCACTTGCGAACATACATCGTAGAGTCCCTTTGCAAATAGGGCCACCAATAACCTTCTTTCATTGCTCGAAAAGCTAGAGACCTTCCTTCGATATGGCTTATATAGATTCCTTCATGAAGCTCCTGTAGAATTTGGTCGACATTCCTTGGGTGAACTCAATGAAGGTAGGGACCGGAAAAGGACCTCTTATATAGGTCACCCTCTAGAGATAAGTAAAAGCGAGCAACTTTGACTCTTATCTGGTGGGCGGTCTTCTTGTCGCTTGGGAATGTACTATCCTTCAAATAGCTCCTTAAAGGGTCCATCCAACTGGGACCTGATCCTACCAGGTGTACCTGTTCTACACCTGACGGCTTATAGTTACGGTTAATGCTCGGATGAGCGAGGAAATTAATAGGGATTGTTCTTTTTAAGTCAGAATCGACTGCTAAACTCAGGGCTGCTAGGGCGTTGGCATGGCTATTCTGCCCTCTGGGAAACTGCTGGACATTGATATCTTCGAAGCTCGCCATTAGTTTTTTCACTAAGGCTAGGTAAGCTACCATTATTTCATCTTTTGCATTGTAATCTCCCCTTATCTGATTGGAGACTAATTGAGAATCGTCGAGTACTTGTAAATGCTTTGCTCCCAAGGTGTGAGCCTTCTGGAGGCCAACTATTAAGGCTTCATATTCTGATTCGTTGTTGGAGGCTGCAAATCCAAGCATGATCCCTTGTTCAAGGATTGTATCCTCTAGAGTAATGATGAAAATGGCTACTCCTGCCCCCTTTGAGTTGGAGGCTCCATCAACGAAAAATTTCCAGGTTTCCTCCGTTACGTCATCCCCCTTGTGGTTTACTGGTTGAGGTCGTTTGGAAGGTTGTTCTCCTGTGAATTCAGCAAGGACCTGCCCCTTGATTGTGTTCCTTGGTTAAAATTGGATATCAAATCATTCGAGCTCGACTGACCATTTAGACAGTCTGCCCGACAGATCTGTCTTCCTCAGGATTGCTTTAAGGGAGTACGATGTAAGGACGATGATAGTGTGGGCTTCAAAATAGTGGTTCAGCTTCCTCGAATCCACCAGTAGTGCAAGGGCGAGCTTCTCCAGTGGTAGGTACCTCTGCTCAGCATCTAGTAGGGTCTTGCTCGCGTAATAAACGGGATGTTGGATTCCTGCAACTTCACACATTAATGCAGAACTGACGGCGTGGTTGGAAACAAAGAGGTACAAGTACAAGAGATTTGTTTCTTTTGGTATGACGAGCAGTGGTGGGGAACTGAGGTAAGCCTTGAGCTCGTCCAATGCCTGCGAGCAATCTTGGTTCCACTCTACCGGTTTATTTCCCTTTAGAAGCTGGAAGAAAGGCTTGCACTTCTCGGAGGACTTAGAGATAAAGAGATTTAAAGCAACGAGTATACCGGTGAGCTTATGTACTTCTCAGATTATTCAAGGAGGTTGTACCCTGTTTATTGCATCGATCTGATCTGGGTTAGCCTCGATGCCTCTCTTACTGACCAAGTACCCAAGAAATATTCCTGACTGGCCACCGAAAGAACGTTTGCTCGCATTAAGCCTCATTCGGTACTTCCTGAGGATTTCGAAGGTACTTGATAGGTCTGAGAGGTGGTATTCTTTCTTATTGATTTTAACAAGCATGCCATCGATGTAGATCTCCATGGTGCCTCCCACCCGGTCCTTGAACATCTTGGTGACCAACCACTGGTAGGTTGCCCCTGCGTTTTTGAGCCCGAAGGGCATGACCTTGTAGTAGTATAACCCAACTGTGGTGATGAATGATGTTTTCTCTTAGTCGGAGGGATACAGAGGGATCTGATGATACCCTGAGTATGCATCCAAAAAACTCATTCTCTCGTGAGCTGCGGTGGCGTCTACCAGTTGATCAATTTTTGGGAGGCAGAAATTTTCTTTAGGGCATGCCCTATTGAGGTCAGTGAAGTCGATGCAAACTCTCCACTTACTGTTGTGTTTTGGAACTACTACTGGGTTGGATAACCACTTGGGTAATTGTACTTCCCGTATGGATCCTGCATCCATCAGTTTTTCAACTTATTTTTCCACAGCTTTTGCCTTCTCGGGTGTAGTTCGCCGTGCCTTCTGTGCAATTGGTTTGAAGGTGGGATCGACGTGCATATGATGACAAACCATACTAGGATCAATTCCAGGCAGATCATATGGTTCCCATGCGAAGACGTCTCTATTGTTCCTTATCAAGGCCGTCAGTTCCTTCTTCTCTTAATCTGTGAGAGAAGATCCAATCAAGAAAACCCTGCTATTGTCGCTATCCCCAGCTATGACTTCCTCCAGGTCCTCGACCACCCGTTCGAAGGGTAGGAGCCTGGTCTCCTCTACTCTGGGCCTTTTGTACCTTAATTTATATTTCGATGGTACCAGACCTTCTTGTTCTTCAACTCTTTCGCTGGACTTGTCGGCCTTCTTCTCTGGTTTTCGGAGAATGGCCGCTATGAAGCATCTTCTTGCCATCACTTGATCGCCACGGATATCCATTACTCCTCCCTCGGTCACGTACTTGAGCTTCTGGTGGTAGGTCGAAGAAACTGCCTTTATTGCATATAGCCATCCTCAACCGAGGATAGCCTGGTATGGCGAGTAAATATCGACTACCAGAAATTTGATCCTTTTAGAAACATTCCCTGCCCTTACTGGCAGCACGATCTTTCCCAAGGGCATAGTTATTTTTCCAGCGAAGCCAACCAAAGGGACAGTAGCTTCCTTCAGGTCGGCAATGCTTAATTTCAATTTCCTCAACAGGTCAAGGTACATCACCTCGGATGAGCTCCCTTGGTCGATGAGCAATTTATCGACATCGTAGTTCGCTATGTTGAGAGTAATGATTAAAGCATCATGATGTGGGGTTCTTACTCCTATCAAATCTTCATCCATAAATACGATATGCTTATTATAGTCGACGTCATCTGCTCGCCGACATTTTCTTGACTGTGTTTTCGCTGGATCGATCTGAAAAGATTGCATCACTGCCGTAAGCTTTTTCACCTCCATTCGAACTGAATTCCCCTGGATCTATTTTGCATCAGATGCCCCATGGATTACGACGAATTTGTGGCCGGCATCGTCTTCGAGCACGTTGTCAGGCCTAACTTCTTTATGGGCAGCAACATTCTCTCCCCTTTTGTCCACGGATTCATTCAGATGCTCGAATTGGGCCAGCTCTTCGAGGTGGGACTTAAGAGCCTTGCAATGCTCAGTCTTATGTCCTCCTTATTTGTGAAAGGCGCATCTCAGCGCATTTTTTCTTTTTGAGGGATCTCCTCCCATCTTCCTGGGCCACTTAAGAAATGGCTTGTCTTTGATTTTTATGAGAATTTTGTAAATTGGTTCTCTGAAGATGGTGTTGACCGCCTGAAATGCTTTTGACACATCATTGTTGCCTCCGTTCTTTTAGCCATTTTTGCCCCCATTCTTTCCTCCTTTATTTTGGTTATCGGTTTTGTCACTGCCCTTGGTGGCGAGCTTAGCTCGACCGTTTTTCCCTGCAGTAACGCGGGTGACATCTTCCACCTTGGCATACTTCTCGATGCGGGCCATTAGGTCGTCGATGGTTATGGCTTCCTTCTTCGTCAAGGATTGGTACAGGAGGTAAGAGCTTGGCAGCCCAATTTTGAAAGATGCCACTTGTTCGGAGCAATCCTCGACCTCGTTGAATAACTCCCAGTACCTCTTTGCGTAGTCTCGGAGGGTCTCTTGGGGCGTCTTTTTCATTGTCAGTTGGGCATCCATGCTTTTGGTATGGGAGCTACTAGTAATGGATCAGGCCGTGAAAAGCTTGGCCAGGGATTTGAAACTTCGGATGGACCGGTGGGGGAGCCTTTCGAACCATTTTTGTGCCACATCATACAGGCTCGAGGGGAAAATGAGCACATTAGCGCGTTTCGGTGGTTCCAGAGGGTCATAGCCCGTCGGTACTGCCTGACGTGATCAATGGGATCAGTCTTACCGTCATAAATTTTGAACCTTGGAATAGAAAACTTCTTGGGGGATTCTTCTTACTCAATTTCCCCCGAGAAAGGTGAGTTAATCTAAGTTTTGAGAGCTCGCCTAGCGAGTTCTCGGGTCGATTTGGTACCGTGATGGGCAGGATGTTGGTCCATCTCCCTTCGGACCAGATTTTGTATGTTCTCGTTGCTGCGATCCAGGCTTCTGTGGCTGCGAGCTAGTCATAGTTTCTCGAGCAGTTCATCCTATGACTCGTTTCCCTTGGCTCTTTGGGATCCGCGCCTGGGGCTCCTTCCTCGGCTGCGAGACTTGCTCGCCTGAGGGATAGGAGTGTGGTACGGACGTTTCTTGGTAATACGATGGAGCTCTCTCTCTATTCTTTCTAATTTTCTTTTAAGGAGAGCGTTATCAACCTCATGCCTGCGAGAAGACCCCCTCTGCTCTTGGAGCCTCGCTTCATATGCATCAATCAGCCTGGATATCTGCGTGGATCTCGCTGGTCCTTGGCTTTCTTCTGAGGCTGGCCTTTCTGAGCGAGCCCTGTGATCTGAACGTCGAACTTCAGACCTAATCCTACGAGGAGCAGGGGGTTCTTGAATATCCCCTACCTGGGGAGAATTACTACTGTGACCAGACATTTCGAACTCTTTTTTTGGTGTGGGCTTTCTCAGGGAAGATAAACGTTTCCCACAGACGGTGCCAATTGTGGTGACAATTATTATGCAACATAAATAGATAAAAGAAAAGCAATCACCAAGTAAGAATGAGGAATGCAAAATGAAAATCACACAACAAAGGATGTACGTGGTTCAGCAAAGATGCCTACGTCCATGGTGGTGCAGTCAGTATTATTTCTATGTTCTCCGGAGAGTGATTACAGAGAATACAATGTGTCCTTTGCCCCGGACCTAGGGTTTATTATATACATGTTCATTTCAGTGAGTGGGGGTGTTGGACTTCCCCACATTTTCCATCCCTTCTTAGAACCTCTCTTAATGGGAACATGGAAAGAGACTAAATCATAATCGGTTAAGACATGGAGGGTCTGGACTTTGGACCGCCACAAATGGGCTACTTGTCCGGGCACATCATTCTAATTTCGGGTACCCACACAACTTATTATTAATGTGTGTTTTATCTTGTTTTATAGAATGTCATGAAAGATTAACAAAGAGTGGATGATCGAAGAGAACAAAGGCAACTTGTTGTATTTAAAGTGCATTGAAGAATTTATTAAATTTTGCGAAAGAGAACAATGATCAGGGGTTGACAATGATACCTTATCCATATTCAAAGTGTCACAATAAATTGTGTCTGAAATTGAATGAAGTAGAGAGACATTTGTGGAGGAATGGTATGCATCGATTGTATACTGTATGGTTTTTTCACGGTGAAAATACATCCATAAACACTATTGATCCCCCACTGGTAGAATAAGTTGAGGAGAAAATAGTAGAAGAAAATGTCGAGGAACAAGGTGTTGGGGTGGAAAATCTTGTTGATGTTCTTTATGAAGTGCATGGGGTACCTTATGTAGATGTTAAATGCAATCAACCAGGAGTTTCCAAAGAAGATCATGTCGAAAATGATAAGTATAATGAATATAAGAGATTAGCAGTTGAGAGATTATATCCTTCATGTGAGAGTCCCCAAACAACTCTTTCTTCAATTGTATAACTTCACAACTTAAAGAAGTAATTTGGTTGGTCAATAAATAGTGTCACGTCACTCTTGTCTATCTTAAAAAGGTGGCTCCCAAAAGGTAATACACTAACAGAAAAATATCCAAAGATGAAGAGTATGATGAAAGACTTAGGGATGAAGGCTAATTACATTCATGCATGCGTCAATAACTGTGTCTTATACTGGATAGAGAATGAATTTATAGATGAATGTCCCTAATGTGGAGAATCAAGGTATTCAGTTACTATGAGGAAAGGGGGAAGGATTTCCAAAGAACCTAAAAAGGTGTACAAACATTTCCGTATGATTCCAAGGTTGGTGAGATTTTATACTATTCTGTGGATTGCCCGAGAAATGACATGGCACCATAGGGCAACCACTTCGTGGGATTACCAGCGACATCTATGTGAGTCGTCCCAATGGAGGAGTTTTAAATCAAAATGGCCTGAATTTTCTTAAGAAGGACACAGTGTTTGGCTCTCAATAACAATAGATGGGTTTAATCCTCGTGACATTCAGTTTGCCAATTATAGTTGTTGGCCTATAATTACGATGTCGAATAATCTTTCACCTTCATTGTGCAAGAAGAGCGAGTTTCAAATGTTTTCTCTATTAATACCTAGTCCGAAAGCACCGGGGCAAGACATTGATATTTTTCTTCAGCCATTAGTTGATGAGTTGAAGGAATTGTGGGAAGTAGGTGTTTCGTCCTATGATATGTATGAGGTGTAAACTTTTACATTGAAAGCTATGTTAATGTGGGGGATTCACGATTTCCCCGCATATGGGAATTTATCTAGGTGTGTTACACATGGTTATAAAGCATGCCCAGTTTACGGGGATGATAATCCATCCATCTGACTGACACACGGTAGTAAGATAGTTTATATAAACTATCATATTTTCCTTGACATAGATCACCCTTTTCGGAAAGGTGGGAGTTCGGGGCTTAGGTCAATAGAGTATACACCTCCTCCATGTCGGTTGAATGGGGACGCACTTTTAATGAAGTTATATTGCATTGAGTATGCACCGTGAATGTCTCCAAAAGTTTCCAGTAAGAAGCGAAAGATGGGTGATGCAAATGAGAATTGTAATGTTGAAGTTAAGGAGGCATGGTATAAAAGGTCAATTTTATTTGACTTGGAATATTGAAGTACTCCTAAAATTTGACATGTTCTTGATGTGAAGCACATCGAGAAGAATTTTTCAGAGCATCTAATTAGTGTAATCCTCGATGATAAAACGAAAACTAAAGATACAATAAATGCGTGAAAGGATATGAAAGACTTGGGAATATGTAGTGATCAATGGATGTGAGAAGTTGAGCAAACCAAAAAATGGATGACACCAAAAGCATTATTTATATTGAATAAAGAAGAGAAACGACAGTTTTGCCAAATTCTGAAAGACTTAATGTTACCTTCCAGCTTTTTGTCCAACCTGAGCAATATCGTCACCCTTAACCCACCTGGTTTGCACTGAATGAAGTCACATGACTATCACGTTATTATGGAGTATTTGTTTCCCGTATTACTTCAGCATGCATTTTTGAAATAAAAAGATTTGCGAAGAGCTATTCAACAGTTGAGCTTATTTTTCAAAATATTTTGCTCAAAAGTCTTAATTCGCAAAGATATCTAAAGGGCAAAGTTTATGGTTGCAGAGGCATTATGTGTGTTGGAGAAACACTTTTCGCCGACATTTTTTGATATTAGTATCCACCTTACTGTTCATTTAGTCTATGAAGCATTGACTTGTTTTCGTACAGATTCGCATTGGATGTATTCGTTTGAACGGTAAACTCTTTATAATAATTTGTATTTTCACACAAACACAAACAAAAACACAAACAAAAACACAAACACAAACACAAGCACAAGCATAAGCATATAGGTATAGATCATTATTAATGAATATGTCACATATACTTTTTTTTATTCACACGAATAGGAAGATGCATGATTTTAAAGATATACCTAGCAATAAGCGATACATTGAAGGTTCAATTGCAAAGTCTTATGTTATTGCTGAATCTGTTAGGTATTGCATGGAGTGCATGCCTAATTATCTTGATGGAAACCACAAACGTACTCGTGAAGCATTTCTAGATGAAGATGGAGAGTTTTCTGATGAAGGACCGTTGTTAGATGATAAGATTGTGATCTTGGAGCCTAAACAGTTTCAATAAATACGTCGATGGGTCCTATTTCGACTTGGCGTTGATGGTCTTGAAGAGTTCGAAAGGTTTGAGCAATTTAATAACTATTTATCAAAATTTACATTTAAATACTAATACAGGAACTTATGTGATTAAATTGTAGTGAGTAAAAAACGTTACTAAAATCCACTTAGCGTGCTAAAGGAAATGGCTGTCAATTCACAAAAGTAGAGATGCAAACTAATTTCATTCCGTGGTTATATGATAAGGTGTTATTGATTTTAATAGTATATTAAGATATATTCTTTAATATCCAAACTCACTTTATAGCTATTATTTTATTTTTATTGTGCAACTGGTCAGTTCTGGAGAGATAAAGACAAATGCAATGTTGTGGCGGTTAGTACAAGGGCCAAAACACAAGGTTAAAACATATAAAAAATACCTCATCAATGGGTTTGTATTTAATCCCAAGTATCATGACAATACTGTTGTGACACAAGAAAATGGTGTTTCCAAGAAGTCTTGGACTCAATTTAGGGCAAGGAAAAGTGATAAAATCTTAAAGATGCTTAGACAATGTATTACGGAGCTATCGGGAAAATAATTGAGTTAGACTATACACTATTTAAGGAGATAGTGTTTTATTGTGATTGGGTGAGGGTGGAGGATACGATCAATGATTGTAAACATTTTCCAGACTCCAATTTGGTGGTGGTTAATTTTGATAAGTTCAAGAGTACCAATAATGAGCTTGATGAGCCTTCAATTCTCGCTTTTGATGTCAGTCAAGTCTTTTACTCAAAAGATCTTAACGCTCCTAATTGGTGGGTTGTTATACATTCCCCATAGAGATTAACTAGTTGAGTAGATGAGCTAGAGATACCAACCGTGTTCCAATCTACCCTTGAAGATGAACCTAATTTGGAGAACCTGCTAAAACAATATGACAAAGTCTAGATATTATTTTTCACTAGTTGTTAATGTGTTTTTGGTGGTCAATTGTAACACTTTTAATTAATCGAGTGGCGTTTTCGCATAAGTTGTGGACATGTTTTTTTATCAATTTAGATTGATCCTTTCAATTCAACTATTCTTGTCATAATTATTGTCTTTATATCATGATTAGTAATATGTTAATAAGGAGAAATGATACATTAGTTGTTATATGCTTTTAGTTCAATAAGTATACTGTTTATGTTTTATTTTACTATCATATTACTATTGAACTAATGTTTTATTTTGAAGTTTAGGAAAGTTAAAATATCATCAGGTACAGGTTCAACACAACCTTCCTCCTCAATGGACAAAACCACAAATGACAAAATCAAAGTCATTGTTGAAGATGACAGGTCTATAGTCGGTGATAATGCAAAGCTATGGAGTTCTTGCACCAGGAATTTTGTGAGAGCTAATTTCTCGATTCACTTCTCGGATTGGAGACACGTGCCAAAGAAATGTAAAGATGACGATTGGAATGCTTTGATGGTAAATATGATCTTATAATTCATTTTTTATTCTTCTTTTTCTAATTTTATTCCTTTGCTATTTATTATTATGTTAATTCCTTTTCTTTTGCTTAATTATAACAAAGAGAATTTGATCTTAACGTTCCCACAGAAGTGGCTCGTCCATTAGTGGATAAGACATGGTCCCAAAAATTCAGGACTTTCAAAAATACATTACGATCCCATTTGCGGGATGATGGTGCTGAGCCTGAAGGTGTTGACCCTAAAATATGGAAGAAATTTCTAGAAATGGAAAATGGTGAGAAAAAGAGGCAACAAAAACTAAAAAATGTTGAGAACCGCTCAAAGTTGAAGTATACCCATTATCTCAAGCATCGTACCTATGCCCAAAAGAAATACCTGTTGGTGTGTATCATTTTGTTTTCCTTTTAACATTAAAAATGTTCTTAGCTAATTTGTTAATTTCAATAATGTACAACAAAAAACTAAGCCCGAAGTACAAATTGGGGGGGGGGGGGTAGAAAATTGGTTGCTAGAACATATACGGAGTGATAAAACTGTGTTGGAGAGTGCCAAAAGTTTCTATGTGAGTACAATATTTTTATTGTTGAATCTTTTAATTTTTAGTTTAAATTTTATCAAATGATTAAAAAATTTATTTATAATAATGTAGGAGGAAGTGAAGGATGCGTAAGAGAAAAGAAAAGACATAAGTATGATTGGAAATGATAGTAGCAATACTTTTGAGAATTATGACAACGATGTGTTAACACAAGTGTTTGGAAAGGATGTTAAAGGCCTAATGCGTGGAATGGGGTCCTACGTCTATAAGAAATAATTAATGCACATGGGGGTGGCGAAGGAAAAATTTGTACAACATTTGAAAGGAAATGAAGAAATCGCCTCGATGAAGATTGAGATCTTTAATGGTCACTCACAGTTGAAATACGTTACTAGTATGCTGCATATTTTTATGTCAAAATTGGAAAATGGAAAGGAGAGCTCCCCTGTAGAGGTGTCTCCACATAGCGAGTTTGGTTCCACTTCAAATCATCGACCTATCACTTTATCTCAGAATTTGAGTAATCTTGTCAACACTCCCACTCTCAGTCCCACCCATAATTCACCCCCCCCCCCCCCTCAAAAAAATTCCCTGTCATTATACTTGATAGGTTTTGTGCGTAATTGGCAAAGGGTTATGTTGGGATACATAATGGTGACACGTGTAACTTCAAACGCCTTGGACTTAGGGAAGAGGTAGTTTGGGTTGAGACCGTTCTTGAACCTGATACTTGTGTTTATAATGCTCCTCAAAATAGTTTTGAAACATTGGCAGGCTTTTCAGATGGAGGATTTATTATTTAGATGGAAAGTTGGTTGAAGTATGTTTATAATTTTTATCTTAGTTTGGCGCATTTTAGTGTAGTAAAGATACTTTTGGATTATTCTTTTGGACGATAGTTCTTAAATTTTAGTGTAGGAAAGATACTTTTGGATTATTGATTTGGATGACAATTATTAAATTCTATATATACTTGTTTTTCTCATTAATATCCCTTGCTATGTTAGGTAAAACATATTTTTGAGTTAATGATTTTGATTACACTTGTTAAATTTTATATATGCTTGTTTTTCTCATTAATCTCACTTGATATGTTAGGTAAAACCTTTTTAACTCCGCTAATGAAATGTTTTATCTTTTCATTGCCGGCTCCAATCCCGGATAAAGGAGGAGGGGAGAAGTCATTGGGTCCGTAAAGGTCTTTATATTACAAGGATGTTTACATTCATCCCTTAAAAAAAGTTCATCCAACTTCCAAGGTAATTCTATTTCCATTTCTTTGCATTTTAGTATCTATATGGAGTCAAGTGTCATTTATCCATTAATATTCCTTCGTATGATGATTTGTTCATCTCGTGCGATTGTACAAGGGCTCTTTTCATATGCTGTTGCATGTAACTTTGTAGAGTATATATGGGAATTTCCTCATTATGATTTGTTTCATGATTTCTTAGTGATATAATATATTTAATCGATCGGACCTACCTAATAGATTCCATGCATCCTCATTTATCTTGCTTCTGTGCTTGTTTTTCATTAGGCACTATTATTTCTCAGTTTGATATTATTTATTATGTATATGATGTTTCCAGGGAATATTCCCCATTGGGTGTGTTTTATACTTGAAAATCTTACCACTAACTGATTTTGTCTAGTTTTAGTAGTGACATAACTGAATTTCATATCAAAAATGTTTATTTTTCGTTCCGTTTATATGGTCAGGAGTGAGGTCTTCAATTTAGTCTTGGATCTTATCTTTAAGTTGCGTAGACAAATTGACAAGAGAGGCGTGTTCTCTTTTTTGTCTTTTTTGGCTCATGTAATGTAATCTGCAAATGGTTCTTAATTGAGTGTGAAAAACACGTTCTCTGCTCTTCCAAGAAGTGGTGTTAGTTCAAGTTCTTATGAAGATACAATAGAGGTGTTAGTAGGGGGTATTTTTATTGGGATAAGGGATTTGCTGGTTTATGAGTTTTTTCATAGTTATTCAGGTATGCATTGTGCAATCAGGTTACTTTAATAGGATAGTTGTTTTCATATGTATTTTCATAATTATGAGACTTTGTTGTCTCGTACTTGAACAATCATCTTTGCAATGTCTAGTTTTAATGGAAGGAGGGAAGAAAATACGCTTGTTGACATGTCTTCTTTTAGTTTAGTTTCTCTACTGTATCTTACTAGCACGTGATCAAATTAAGATTTATGTAATAAAGATGGTGAATAATTTGATTACTGGTGGAAGTTCATTGATTGCCTAACATGAGTGAGTGGGATGAAAGGTCATGGATTCTCTTGTCCATTTCTGTATGGGTAATAGGGGTACCATGAAAACGAAGTGGAAAAAAAGGAGCTTAATTTAGAAGTACAAATTAACTTCCTTAAACTAGTAGCAATCTTGTTTTGACGTTGTTTTTCCATTAGCATATTACATAAGATGAACCACTTGTCTTAGGTCTTTTGATAGTTGTTAATATCATTTTCCCTTCCCTCATATCCTAATTGATTCACTTACCTCTTTAATTTAATATAACAAAAAATATTTTTTAAAAGAAAAAACACATGGGTCCTCAATTGAAATATGTATTCTATTCGTTTCTGGAAACAATTTTTTGGAAAATTATCCTTCCATTTGTATCACCTCAAGAAAGTGTCTTTGATATAAACATGATCAAGCATGCATTGAAGTTTCAATTAAAGGTGATTTGTTTTGGTACAAAAACTAAAAATTATTAGTGAATTATTATAAATATTAAATACATATTGAAATTTCATACTGAAGACTACTTAATTGGTTCATCTCTTCGAACTGGTTGTCAGTTATACACATGTTGACTCAATTGTAATTATAATTTGTATACTTATCCAACTTATAGTTCACCAATTTGGTATTCTGATCAAATTGTCTCCAACTAATGTAGGACTTGGTTCATTTGATAAACTTTTCATAACTTTCTTCTTATGTTCCACTTAGTCAACTCCAAACTTCTTAACTATATGTATATGTTTTAGGAAATGCTTGTTGAGATTCCACGATGAACACTGTATCAGAAAACTAACCTTCCGTTGGCTTATACATGGGATAAATTAGAAGCAGGCAATAGCTTTGGTTCACAAGCATCTTCTCTAATATCGAGTTGTCTACACAAGTACATGACAAAATTCCATGGAATATTTCAAAGTCAAAACATTAGATCCTCATTCTTTTGTCATATGGGTATGTTGCTATCATGCTATGTTGGGTAAGTGAATTTAAACACTCTCTGCAACCATTTCTGATTTGTTGTGGGCAAATTTATGATTAATAAGCATGGAAAAACTATATCTTTCATGTTGAAGATTTGTTGTTTGTACATGATATGTTGTCTATTATAGAGTGTGGTTGGGTAGGGTCTTATTCAAGTTTCAACTAACACGCCGATAAAACTCACCGGATGACAGCTATCAGTGGGGAAATAATGAGGGCAATAATGGTACATCAGGATGTGGTTTACCAAGTATGTCGGTGCGGTAACTTCAAGATATTTTTTTGTGGCAATTTACTCTTTTACATTTTTGCGAAGTTATTTCACATTTGAAGTCGTGCCTCTGTTGCCATCCATGTTCAGGTTCAATGGAATGAACCTTCATCAATTTTACGTCCAGAGAGGGTTTCATTGTGGGGATTATAGCCTCTTGTGGCAGCAACTCCTTCAAACACACAACCTCAACAAAGGAATAAGTGGGCATGACCTCCCATTTTACCGTCACCAATGCCAGATCTTTTTGCCATTGGTATAACAACTTATTTTAAAATACATCTTCGTAGTAAGCCAAACTTCTGTTGATTTTCAATTGATCTTCCCTTTACGTTATTAGGAATGATATTCAATATTTCTTATGCCCCCATTTAGTTCAGGGTGAGATATCTTCCATGTGAATGAAAAGTAAGAGAGGTCTCAATGAGGATATTTTAGCCGATTGTAGATTTACTCGTTAAGCATGAACAACTATTTGCACACCCTTGCATCTTCTTATGTCGTACTCTCAAATATCTTCCCCGAGAGGATTAACAATTACTGATGGAATATAAGATCGTTAAACATGCAGGTTCACATGCAAGATATGGTTGTTGGCAGGGTAGTAGATTTGACAAGGTTTAACGAGTATGAGGATTTGCTCAGAAAACTTGCGATGTTTGAGATTGAAGGTGAACTTTATGGATCAAAAAATAAATGGAAGGTTGTCTATTCTGATGACGAGGAATAACATGATGATGGTTAGGGATGATCCATGGCAGTTAAGTCCTCAAACCTTAGTTCACTATTATTTTCTTTCTTTTGCTTCGTTTCGACCTCACCCTCCTTTCTCCCACCCACACCCCCTGAAAGAATTTATATATATATATATATATATATATATATATATATATATATATATATATATATATATATATATATATATATATATATATATATATATTAATGTATAAATAAAAAACAGAACTTGTCTAAACTAATGCATCCTAATCGAACTCTTGGTTGGCCAAATTAACTATTATACGCGTTTGGGGGTTAAAAATGGGCGTTGGAGGTGAAAACTTAAAACAACAATCTATAGGCCTAGATTTAGGTACATACACATCAAGTGATACCAACATAATTTGTTTAAACTAATCAAGTCTTCATCGCACCCCCGATTGGCAAAATTGACTAGTATACGCTTCTTTTTGGGGTTAAAAATGGGGTTGGCGGCAAAAATTAATAACAGCAACCTGGTAGTTTAAAAATAGATATAAACACATCAAGAGAAACCATAGTAACTTGTCTAAACTAACCGTGTTCTCATCAATCTCTCGATTGGTCAAATTGAGTAGCATACGTTTCTTTTTGGGTTAAAATAAGCGTTGGAGGCGAAAACTAAAAAAAACAACCTAGCAGCCTAAAAATAGATAAAAACATGAATGTACTAGTCTTTTATGTTATTTACTCCTTATGCTTACATATTTACTAATATTGAGTTTGTTCAACATGTTCTTATGGGGAAATATGGAGATTGCTCTCGGGAGAATGAAGTCTACTTTTGCAAGGAATATCATGAACACAACTTTTGAGAGAATAATTTGTTTAGAGCTTTAATCATGTTAGACTTCATTTTTAATTTATGGTTAAAATCTGAATGGCTCATCTTGTAGTACATTTTGTTTTTATAACTTTATTGGTTGTGAATGGAATATACTCTTAGATTGATTTAATATCACCAAAATGTAATGTCTTTCATTTTGTCACGTGTGCTTTGAAATTATGTTTTGAGTGAAATTTATGGCTATTGGTTCTTCATTGCCAATGGTTGAGCACAAATTTTTACTAGTGTATTTATATCTACTCGTTTAATGAAAAATTAATAATCTTTAAAAAATAAAATAATATTGCTAATGGACTTTAACCGTTACAAATAAAAATTATAGTTACAAATATATGACATTCCCAATCCGTTGGAATGTATTTTATAATGGTTTTTATCCGTTACAATTCTATATTTGTAATGGATAAAAACCATTACAAGTTAGTATATTCGTTACTAATATGGGATGTGTAACAATGGAAAAATTGTTACAAAATATTTTGTAGCGGATTTAGACCGTTGTAAGGACATTTTTGTCCATTATCAATGTATTATGTCGCACGCCGTTACACCGTTGAAGAAATTCAAGATTCAAGATTCAACGGATCCGAATATCAAAAGAAGAAGAGGAATCATAGTCTGACAGCCGGATCGATCCACTGAAATAAAATAACCCATCCGGCTAACCGGACCGGTCCGCCTAAAGACCCGGACCGATCCGCTTGTTTGTCAGAAGGCCAGTATACCCCGGACCACAAGCGAACCGATGAAGCCTGGAAGCGAACCGATCCGATCATCAACGGACCGATCCGCCTCAAGGAAAAAGAACCGATCCGGTCAATCGGACCGATCCGCCTCAGACCTGGACCGGTCTGCCTGGGATAAACTCAAACAGATCGTGTTCAGATCGTGTTCAAATTTTTAAGGCCCGAGACTTCTTATTTAATCTCACTACGGGAAGTGGTTTTCTAAGACTTATTGACACGATTTCCAGAGTGAAGAAAGACCTAAGACTTCACCTATTGAGCATCTAGACTCTAGGTTTTTGATTCCCACAAATTGCCAATCTTTTGTGAATCACTTTGTAACCCAGGAACGCACTCTTGCTGTTCATACCCTTTTGGAGAAAACTGTTTCTTCTTCTCCATTGCAGCCCTACTGGAAAGGGATAGTTCCAGACGCGACTACAGAATCCGAAACCTGAGGGTAATTCTTAGTCACTTGTATTTTCATTGTAATCCGAAATTGTATAGCTACAATATTATAATAAAAATAAATGGTTTTGCCCCTTTGGGGGATTTTTCCTCAATTGCATGTGTTTGAATGTTCTTGCTTAGATTATTATCTTATTCAATCACATATTGTTGCATGTTTAGGGTTTGTTTGGGTTAAAAGGGTTTAATATATAATTTGCTCATTTGAACGCAAGCACATACGTTCTCAAATTGGTATCAGAGCAGGTTACGCTAATCTATCGCGTATTCCTATTTTCCGCAAAATTTTTCTAAGATATTAATTTTCTAAAAAAAATGATTTCTGAAAAAGTGCGTGTTCAAATGGACAAGTTATATAATAAAATGCCAGTTTTTGACGGGACAAATTATGCTTATTGGAAAGCCCGAATGAGGTCGGCTTTAAAAGACATTGATGAACGTGTCTGGATTTTGGTTGAACGAGGGTGGACTCCTCCCTCCGTGACTGTTGATAATGTGACCAACTTGAAACCTGACACTTCTTGGACTGAGGAAGAATTTAAATGGTCATCTTTTAATTCTAAGTATTTAAGTGCTATTTCTGGGTCTGTCACACCTGATGAGTTCAAACGCATAATGACGTGCACCACGTCAAAAGAGGCATGGGATGTTTTACAACTCACCCATGAAGGAACTAATGCTGTGAAAGAATCTAAGTTGCAAAATTTGACAACAATTTGAAACCATCACTATGCATGAATCTGAATGCTTTGATGAATTTTATGCTAGACTTTCTGACATTGTGAATACTAGCTTTAATCTTGGTGAACATATTCCTAATGCTAGAGTTGTTAAAAATATTCTTCGTTCTTTACCTAAGAGTTTTATCCCTAAAGTCACAGTGCTAAATTCTATGGGTAATTTAAATACGCTAAAATTGGAAGAATTTGTAGGAGATTTGCAAACTTATGAAATTGATATGTTCCCTAAAACTGCTAAATCTAAAGATAAGGGAATTGCACTTAAATCCCAAGAGAGAATGAGTGAGGGGTCGGCTAGAAAAAGGGTAGAGTCGTCTAGAAAGAGAGAGACTGACACGTCAGATTCTGAGTGTGATTTTGACCTAGATGATTTGGCACTTTTTGCAAAAAATTTCAAGAGGATTCTCAAATTTAAGAAAAATGGCAATTTTAAAGATAAAAAGAAATTTGAGAAAAATAAGTTTGAAAAGAAGAATGAAAAAGACTCCAAAAATACTCCTAAGAAAGAAAGTGAAAGATGTTTTGAGTGCGATGGTAGGGGTCATAGGGCCTTTGAGTGTGCCAATCGTCTGAATAGAGAGAAAGGGAAAGTTGTCCTTAATGCTACCCTTAGTGACGATAGTGAGGTCGAGACCGTGGATTCAGGAGATGAGTCATCGCATGAGTGTAACTTCACCGCATTCATGGCCAGTCAAGTGAGCACTCCTAGTTCTCTTCACGACGATGAAGATGATGCTTCACAGGGACACCTCGACAGTGAGATCGATGTGAGTGAGGGGGAGGATGACTCAAGTAAGAGCGAGATTGATATTCAACGCGCCTACGCTGAGTTATATTCTGAGTCATTTAAAACTAAAAACGTAACAAAGCTCTAGTTCTTAAGATCACCGGCTTAGAGGAATATTTAAGAAAGGCGAGAGAAAGAGAGTCCTCCACCGTCACCGCCCTGAGAGAGAGAGAATCTGCATGTGTCGAGAAAGAGATTCTGTTTAGAGAGAGAGAGAGAGTGTTTTAGAGAAAGAGAGAGGGGACTTGACTAAACAAGTGGCTATTCTTACGAGTCAGCTCCATTCCTCCGTGGAGACTCGGAAGAAACTTGAACCCCTTGTTGCCCAGCTAACTCATGATCTTGAGAAAGCACGGGAAGTCAAGGTACAAATCGAGGACATATCTGGGAAGATGGGAAAGATGCTCCTCGGCCCAGCTTTAGGTTTTGGTGATCGGCAAGGAATTGGATATGATGGTGCCTCCACGTCCCAAATTTCACCTGGACCAGTTCCTGAGTTTACTACAACTCCTTATGGTCACTGTCAAAAACCTCGAAGGAGAGTTCGACCAAAAAAAGCAAACCAAGGTCCGCCCTTGACTGTGCTCTTTTGTACTTATTGCAAAAGAAAAGGCCACCTTAGGGAGTCTTGCTATAGCATGGGTTGAACACGACGTACTACTGCTCCACCATGTCATACTGATGAGTTTTCTAGTCTGAGAGAGAGAGTTGAATTGTTAGCTGCCACGACCCAGAGTTTAATGGAAGAATTCAGACGGATGTCTCTGCCGTTAGTGAATGCTTCTCACATTCTAGCTAAAACCAACAACAACAAAGGCAAACAAAAGGTCATCTCTGCTTGGGTGCCTAAGAAAGATAAAAAGGCCTTTGTTGTTCGTGTTGCTCTCAAAGCACATAATATCTCACAGTGGTATTTTGATAGTGGGTGCTCCAGACACATGACGGGTGATGCCTCATTTTTTACGACTCTTGAGGACTATCAGGATGGCAGAGTCACCTTTGGAGATGAGAGCAAGTCTAGCATTATAGGACGTGGTATTGTCGAGTTACCTGGATTTCCTAAGCTAGAAAATGTTTTGTACGTCAAAGGTTTGAAAGCAAACCTTCTCAGCATTAGCCAGCTGTGCGACAGTGACTTTGCAGTAAAGTTTGACTGGGACTCGTGTAAAGTCTATAATCAAGCCGGTAAACTTTTGATGCAAGGGGTGAGGACCGAGGATAATTGCTATGGGACTGAGCCCACATCCTCACTTGTCTGCAACAGCGCCACGATCACTCCTATGGATCTGTGGCACCAACGTCTAGGTCACATGAACATTAGAGATCTCAATCGCTTAGCTAAAAAGGACCTAGTACGTGGCTTACCATCTCTTGGAAAGTCAATTTCGACCGTTTGTGGACCCTGTAAGTTGGAAAAACAAATTCGTAGTCCTCATAGGAAGTTGCATTACATTACCACCTCTCGTGTTCTTGAGTTGATTCACATGGATCTTATGGGTCCCACTCGTACTGTGAGTCTAGGTGGTAAGAGGTACATCCTCGTGATGGTAGATGATTTCTCCAGGTACTCCATTGTAGGTTTGTTGAGAGAGAAATCCGATGCTGTAGAATTTTTAATGACCAAGTGTCGTGTCCTGCAAAATCAACACGGTGTCACTATTTATATGATGCGTAGTGACAATGGCACTGAATTCACAGAAGCAAAGGTAGACCTTTACTGTGATAGCCTCGGGATCAAACATGAGTTTTCTGCTGTGAGAACTCCTCAGCAAAATGGTATTGTTGAGAGAAAGAATAGAACGATCCAAGAGATGGCTAGATCTATGCTTCTAGGTCATAAAGTTTCTAGGAGATTTTGGGCAGAGGCAGTGTCTACTGCATGCCACACGGTGAATAGGGTTTATTTGCGTCCACACACACTTCAGACTCCTTATGAGTTGTGGGCTGTCAAGAAGCCCAACCTGGCATATTTTCGTGTTTTTGGGAGTAAATGCTACATCCTACGGGATAGAAAGCAATTAGGAAAGTTCGACTCCCGGAGCGACGAGGGAATATTTCTAGGATATTCATCGAATAGCAGAGCATACTGGGTTTTTAACCTGAAGGTCTCTAAGGTTATGGAATCAATAAACGTCACCGTGCAAGATGACGAACCTTCGACGGTTATTGATCCTAACCTTCTGTGTGAGGATGAGAATTGTTCTGACAGTGATTTACCTGTTACTCTCTCACACTCTGTGGACCCTACTCCTGCGCTAGGGGACACGCCTACTTGGGTTCACAAGAGTCATGACCCATCTGCCATTGTTGGCGATCCCACTCTAGGGGTCAAGACTCGTTCTCATCTAGAGAACGTTGTTACCCATCTTTGCTACACGTCCAAAGTCGAGCCCAAGAACCATAAAGAAGCACTTAAGGATGAACACTGGATATCTTCTATGTAGGATGAGTTGCTTCAGGATGAGTTTCGTTCCCATCGACCGTCAGTTAGCCGACATTTTCACGAAACCTTTAGATGCCCTTAGATTTGAGAGTCTTAGGAAGTCTTTGGGAATTTTCACAGTTGACTGAGGGGTTGGTCTTTGTCTAGAATAGGATGCTTCTTCATGTTCATATCATATGCTTCCTATTGCTAGTCTATTTTATATGTACCATTGCTTAGTTGTACAACTTTTATTTATTCTTTTTGCTGTTTATATTTCTTTTGAAAAAAATACAAAAAGATTTTCCTTTAAGAAAAATTTTAAGAAAAGCACAAAAAGATTTTATTTTGATAAAATTTAAAAAAAAAAAATTCAAGAAGATTTCTGTTTTTGCTTCTTTTATGGACGAGCATTTAAGATAGCCAAGTCACAACTTCAGTCCATTTATCCATGTGACTGTTTGATAGAGATTTGAGAGGCTACATCATTTCATCCATGTGCTTTACATTGTCTGGAGTCTTTGAGATGTAATTAGTGATATCTTCCTACATGTTTGACTCCTATATACTTTATTGCACACATGCACGGCTATATTTGATTATTTCACTTGTCTATCTCATATTGGCTTGAGTGTTCCCATCCCAATTCTGTCTATGCAATGTACAATATGCGATAAAACTTGACAAGATTGGAATGCATGTAAAAACCGTTTTGGTGAGACTGTGTTTTTATATAACGGGGAGGGGCTGCGAAAGGTAATCATCTTTCCTTTGCGCAAAATCCACCATTAAAAAGGACCTAAAAAATGGAGGAATTTTAATATCCGAGGTCCAAAGAGGTTAAAAGAGCCTGAAAAAATTTAAAGGCAATAAAAAGCAATTCATGCCAAATATGGGCCACTTAGGTTTCACCATCAATTCTCCAAAGTTTGAGAATTTAGAATGCCTCTATTCAAAATTATATCTGAGGGAGTTTGGTTGGGGAATTTTTAAACGGGTTTGCACTTCCTTGAAAGTCCTGAAAAAGCATAAAAACATTTTGGACGTTATTGGTGTGAAAATCACTTTGAGCTTTGATTTGTTGATTTGATTGAGTCAATTTCTTATATTGTCATTCTTTTATACCAAAGGAAGTATTAGAGTTCATTCGCTAGGAATATCCAATATTCATCGTGCACATATGTCATGTTTGTATGCATTGATTTTCCTATCGAATTTGATCACACCACTTCATTTACTCTATCATCGACTTGGTTGCTTTGTGTTCATTCATGGTGTGGTTTTATCCTTGTGACACCCCACACTTGCTTATTTGATTTGTTTCTCACATTTGTCTATTTTGGGGACATCATAAAAAGGGGGAGAGTGAATTATCTTATTATGGGGGAGATTTGAAAGTTGAGTTTGCTCATAAATTGGTATATATGTTTATCTCATTTCAAACTCGATATGTCACTTGGTATTTTGCTTTGTCTCATGTGTGTAGCTACTACATGGATTATCATTGGATTGCACACCCTGATGAGAAAAGCGTTGAGATTCCTGCAGAATTGAGGAGCAAACGCTGTAGTCTTATTCAATTGTATCTTTCCAGTTTTGGGTTCATGGAAGGGTAGATTTGTATAGGCATTTTGATTTGTTTGATAATTCGGATGTTTGTTTTTATGTATGTACCGACATAGACATAGGGGGAGATTTGTAAGGACATTTTTGTCCATTATCAATGTATTATGTCGCACGCCGTTACACCGTTGAAGAAATTCAAGATTCAAGATTCAACGGATCCGAATATCAAAAGAAGAAGAGGAATCATAGTCTGACAGCCGGACCGATCCGCTGAAATAAAAGAACCGATCCGGCTAACCGAACCGGTCCGGCTAAAGACCCGGACCGATTCGCTTGTTTGTCAGAAGGCCAGTATACCCCGGACCGCAAGCGAACCGATGAAGCCTGGAAGTGAATCGATCCGATCATCAACGGACCGATCCGCCTCAAGGAAAAAGAACCGATCCGGTCAATTGGACCGATCCGCCTCAGACTCGGACCGATCTGCCTGGGATAAACTCAAACAGATCGTGTTCATATCGTGTTCAGATTTTTAAGGCCCGAGACTTCTTATTTAATCCCACTACGGGAAGTGGTTTTCTAAGACTTATTGACACGATTTCCAGAGTGAAGAAATCCCTAAGTCTTCACCTATTGAGCATCTAGACTCTAGGTTTTTGACTCACACAAATTGCCAATCTTTTGTGAATCACTTTGCAACCCAAGAACGCACTCTTGCAGTTCACACCCTTGTGGAGAAGACCGTTTATTCTTCTCCAATGCATCCCTACTGGAAAGGGATAGTTCCAGCCGCGACTACAGAATCTGACACCTGAGGGTAATTCTTAGTCACTTGTATTTTCATTGTAATCCAAAATTGTATAGCTACAATATTATAATGAAAATAAATGGTTTTGCCCCTTTGGGGGATTTTTCCTCAATTGCATGTGTTTGAATGTTCTTGCTTAGATTATTATCTTATTCAATCACATATTGTTGCATGTTTATGGTTTGTTTGGGTTAAAAGGGTTTAATATATAATTTGCTCATTTGAATGCAAGCACATACGTTCTCAACCGTTACAAATATTAAATTTGTAACGGATTTTATTAGTTACAAATTTTATTGGTAAAATAAATAACGCCAATTTTCTAATGAATTTAATATGTAACAAATATTTTTTGTAACAGTTTTTACCCATTATAATTAACCTATTTTGGTGTAGTGTTTATTGATATCAATCAACTTTGTTGGTGGTTTTATTAATGCCGACCAACTTTGTTAGTGGACTTTGTTGACACCGACCAACTTTGTTGGTGGTCTTCATTGATACTGACCAACTTTGTTGGTGGTTTTATTGATGCCGACCAACTTTGTTGGTGGCCGTCATCGATACCGACCAACTTTGTTGGTGGTTTTGTTGATGCCGACCAACTTTGTTGATGGCCTTTGTTGATACCGACTAACTTTGTTAGTGGTGTTCGTTGTGTTTGCAAATGCATAGCACTAGTACTCCGAAAAAGAAAACAAAAAATAATAATTTTGGGAAAGTCACGTTCTCATTAAATTTGAAGTGAAATGAGTACAACATAACTACATTTACTGATAATACTTCTTCAAGTGTTCTGCATTCCATGGGTTCTTGAATGCTTTCCCTTCCAAAGTCTCTATCCGATATGTGCCTGGTCGGATAGCTGTAGTATTACGATAAGGCCCATGCTAATTGGCTTCCATCTTATTTATCTTCTGAATCACTTTCTTCAAAACATAATCACCCTCTTTTATGTTTCTCAGCATGACCCTCTTATTGTAGAGACGCATAGTTCTTTATTGATAAGATGCATTCCTCAAAGCTGCATCTTCACGGACTTCTTCTAGCATGTCTAAATCTAGCCTTCTCACCAAATCACTGAATGGGGTATTGAAGTTAAGAACTCTATGCGTAGTTAAACCTAGCTCGACAGGTTTTTACGGATTCAGTATCAAATGCCAGTAGGTAGGGATTTTCTCCAGTAGAAGTTTTGGAAGTTGTTTGGAAAGCCTATGCGATAGAATGCAGTTCATTGATCCAATTGCATTTGGCATTTTACAAACTTTTTTTCATCCCATTCAGCAAAGTTCTACTAGTTACCTCTGTTTGTCCATTGCTTTGAGGATGGCCAGGAGCAGAGTGGATTTTTTGGACATTGGACTGGTCATAATAAGTTCGTCATTATCAAACTGTATGCCATGATCAGTGATAAAGTCATAGGGTAACCCATACCTGCATATAATACTCTTGCAAAGAAACTGATAAACCTTTTCATAAGACATATCGATTAACGATTCAGCTTCCACCCATTTAGTAAAGTAATCAACAACTACAACCAGGTACTTGAACCTTCCCCGGGTGGTCGGAAGAGGCACAAACAAGTCAATACCCCACACAGTAAAGGGACAAGGGGATGTGATTTGTATTAGGAGAGGTTATGGAGCCTCGCGTAACCAAGAAAACCTCTCAAACTTATCACACTTCTCGATAAAATCTGCACAATCTGCTCGCATAATTGTCCAATAGTACTCTTGTGTATGAATTCTTTATAACAACGTGCTTCCTGCTACATGACCTCTGTAGGACCCTTCATGGACTTCTTTAATTAAATGTTTCACTTCAGCTGGATGCACACACCATTGTAGACCAGCAGTTAATCATCTTTTATATAACACACCACCATCTATCATATATCTTACATATTTATAGTTCAACCTCTTAGCTTTAAGTATATGAGTTAGAAGAATCCCATTTTTAATATATTCTCTTATGTAGTCCATCCAAGATGGCCCCATATCAACTGTAATAAAGTTGACCATCAGATCTTCATTAGTGCTCCTATTAGCAAGTAGCTCAATAGGAATAGTTCTTTGTATCTCCATTTTATTTGCTGAAGCTAACTGAGTAAGTGAATCTGCTCGGACAGTCTCCAATCTTGGAATTCTGACAATCTGAGTAGCTAGCAAAGTGGAAATTATTTCTAAAGTTTTGGCTAAATATATGGTCACCAGTTATCCTTTCGCTGAATATAAGATCAACACCCGATTTATAACTAACTGCGAATCATTGTATACCACAATTTGCTTGGCATTCAGTGATTAATTTAGATTTAAACCAATAATCACATCTTTATACTCTGCCTCATTATTGGAGGCTTGGAATTAGAATCATAGAGATTACTCTATGTCTAGCTCATCTGGGGTATTGCAAATGATTCCATCTTAACATTCGATTGCACAAGATGGCCTATTAACATACAAACACCATATGGGGATATTGCTGTCAAACGCTTGGTTTGTTGGAATCCTTTAATGGAAGATTTTATCCTTTACCTCCTCATATTTCTTCTTCATCTCCTATACTCCACTGGATGGTTCTGGTTAATCTTTTTCTACATTTTCTCCTGTTTGGAGTTGGCCGGGCGCATCTCCAGTAGGTTTGTTGAGTCCTGCATGTTACTCGGCTAGAGTCCCTTCTTGCTCGTGGACCTCTAGGTAAGTGAATTATGTAATAAAATTAGCCATAGCTTGGCCTTTTAAAGCAGTTCTTGGTTCGTATACAAGGTCATATTCCCCCAACTCCATAGCCCAATACATCAATCTTCCAGATTTATCCAGCTTATGCAAAGCTTGCGCAGTGGCATGTCAGTGTATACTACTATAGCGTGGGCTTGAAAATATGGCTTCATCCATCTACCAGCCTCAATTAAGGACAATGCTAATTTCTCCGGCCTGGGATATCTCACTTTTGCTCCTCGAAAAGCTTTTCTAGTGTAATAAAATGTCCTTTAGACTCCATTCTCCTCCCTGATCAAGGCATAGTTAACAGTTGACCCAAAAACTGCCAAATATATATACAGTTTTTCTCCCAGCACTGGTCGGAAGAGTAGTGGTGGTGTTTATAGGTACTTCTTCAATTCCTGGAAGGCTGTTTTACATTCGTTGTTCCATTCGAAGGTTTTTCTAAACACCTTAAAGAATGGAAAATAATATCTATTTCTCGAGACATAAACCTATTGAGTGTTTCTACACATCCCGTTAGGCTTTGAACATCCTTTTTTACAGGTTAAGGACTACATTTTGATCAGAGCTTTAATCTTATCTGGATTAGCTTCAATGACCCTTTGATTCACTATATACCCGGGGAACATTCCCTCCAGCACGCCGAAGATGCATTTGGTGGGGTTTAATTTCACCAGGCTCTTTTCCAATTGATCAAACATCTAGTTGAGCTCGGCAATATGATCAATAACTTTTTTTCTCTTAGTGAGCATATCATCAATGTACATTTCCATGTTCTTGACTATCTTTTCCTCAAATACTTTGTTCACCAGTCTCTGATAAGTAGCACCTGTATTTTTAGACCAAATGGCATAACATTAGAGCAATAAGTTCCTCTGGGAGTGATAAAATAAGTGCTTTCTCTATCTTTAGGCATCATTTTGATTTAGTTATAACCAGAATATGCATCCATGAAACTCAGCAGCTCATGCCCTGAAGTAACATCTACCAATTGATGAATTCGTGGCGAAGGAAAGTGATCCTTTGGAAATGCTTTGTTCAAGTCAGTAAAATCTACACACATCCTCTATTTTTTGTTCTTCTTCTTGACCATAACTACTTTGGCCAGCCAGTCCGAGTACTTCACATCTTCAACAAAAGAAGTTTTTTAAAACTTCTCCACTTTTTCATGTATATCCTGGTTCTTATCCGGGATAAAAACTCTTCTTCGTTGCTTCACTGGTTTAACCTCCTTATTCTCATTAAGCTCATGGCATAGGAAATTTGGGTATATGCCTGGCATATCTTCATAAATCCATGTGAACACCATTACAAATCTTGCGTAAAGAATCTCCCCTACCTATGGGAGTGTCAACATGAATAAAAGCCTTGGAATACATATATACCATGCTTGGTCTAATAATGAATCTATATCTAGAAAATGAGTCCGAATCTCTCGTATCAAAAAGTAGTAGGGCATAACTACCATAAATATAAATCATAACTTCTTTATCTCGTGGCTATATTGGAAAGTCGCGTTGGTAGATGCTGAACACACATCCTTCGTGAATATGAGGGCACCCATATGCCTGATCTCTAGGAGGAGGTAAAGTCGAGTACTGATGTTCATGTGGGAGGGCCTGAAAATGATATAGGGTAGGAAATGTTGACTAATTCCTTTTCTAAAATTGTGCTAGGCCCACCTGAAACCCCTTAAAGATCTCCTAAATGAGTGGCCCAACTATCCACATGCATAACTTGCCCTACCAAGATGGTGACCCCTTTGGAGATCCTATTACCTCTGCTCCTCATCCTCGGCCTACCAAACTAAATCTGTCCCGAATGCCAAAAGTGACCCTAGTTAGGGTGGCCCTAAAACTGTCCCTTTCCCTATCCTCCCTGTTCCCAATGATCATCACCTCTGAATATCTTAAGGATTTTCTCCCTCTATGATGGCCTCTCTGATACTGGACAGAGCCTCCATGTGCTCAGGAAGGATCCTCACCCTCCAAAACCTTTGACCATTGACCAAATCCTAATCTCTGCCTCATAGAGTCTTTCTTTAACTCTCTCTCTCTCTCTCTCTCTCTCTCTCTCTCTCTCTCTCTCTCTCTCTCTCCACCTCTATCTCTCTCTCAAAAACTTGTGGTGGTCATAACAATGTATCAAAAAGGCATCTACTATATGAAAGTATATGGTAAATGTCGGATTACCCCATTATAGTTTCCTAATATTACAATTTAAACCTTTCATAAACAAGTCCATCTTCAAATCCTCAGACCTCTCCACCTCTGGCGAGAAATGTATAAGACGATTGAATTTTATCTTATACTAAGTGATGGTCCTACTCTCCTACTTAAGCATGTCAAATTATACTCTTATCTTCTTACACTGCAAAGATAGAAGTCAATTCCCTCAAACTTATCCCAAAAATTCAATAGAGTCATCTGAGACCTATCTTCTGGGGTGATAATAGTCTCCCACCAATCAAGTGCAACTCCCACCAACTTAAAGCTCACCAACTTTTGTTGTTAGATATTTATGCACTCAACCAACCTCAAATGTCGTTCAATGCCATGCCTCCACTTTAGCACTACTATGGGATCATAGAACTAACAAAATCATGAAGGTTCCCCTCCCGAAAGGCAGTCCTATTACGCTCCCATGTAAAAGTGGTATTTCAAGGAGTAGGTATATGTGCTGCCACAGGTGGTAGTGGCGGTGGGTGCTTGTGCTGGAGGTCTGTAATTGTCATTTTGATGACTTGATTGTAATAGAGGAGAAATTTGTCAGCGCCCACCCTGGGGTGCTTCATGTATTAATTTTTATGGTGAATAAGGTGCATCAACTTTTGACTCAACACTTCCTGTCGATCATTATCGGCCCTAATGTCTCTAAAGGTTCATCATATAAAAAATAATAGTCCAAAAAGAATTAATAATAGTGCAAGACTTAGAGTACAAATGCTAAATGTGGGGATCTAAAGTATCAAAGAACGCAAGTGAAGAAGTAGAGATGAACACACATACGTCCCCTAAGACAATAGATCCTGGAATGCCCTGATACCAATTGTGACACCCCGTAATATTTAAAGATAGATTGGTAAGTTCTAAATTCAACACTACATGAGTCTAAACAAATAAGTACCATTCTAAGCATGCAAGAAAAGAAATAAACTGAAATCAAAACTAAATATCAATAATGAAAGATACTCTAGAACTTTGATACCATCCCCTTGAGTCAAAATCTAAAATACCAATTCAACTAACCACTATGCATATAAAATTAACGAATACAAATATGTATTCCTAGCTAATATATTGTAAAGCAAATGAATAGATAGAACTGGCACATAGCCCAGTGACACCTGCGTCCTAAAGTAGATCTGCAACAGATTGATGAGTGACAACAACACTATTAATATATATGTTGCTAAACTGACGACCTCGGTCCCGAGGAGTTAAATACCCAACGATAAAAACAAGTTTAAAGAGAATATAAGTACAATGTAAGTTGGAATAAATCATAACTGTGCATCTACCTTTAGCATTTTAACATGTTTTTTATTCACCCCACACAACAATCCTAATATCACACACAACTAAGGTTCCAAATCCCAAGAGAACATGTGTTTAAATTTTAATCCACACATAATAAAGTAATAATTGAATTTGATATAACATTAAAATAATCAAAGTCAAGTGTTATAAAACAATTACGATAATCTTAGAGTCTAAGGATTACATAAGTAAGCAAAGAAACGAAGGCCTATCTCTAATGCCTTCGAGGATCACTCGCGCATATTGAGTATAGTCTTATGCCATCCCAAACCTAATACCTCATAAGGCAAGGGATAAATCATCAAATCTACCAATGAATCATAGCCTACTATACCCAAGACTATATGAAGGAAATATCCTCGTAATTCTTCTCGGACACGAGTACCTAGACATGTAACCCAGGGGTAAAAATTGACTAATGGATATCGTCTATTCATCGAGGTACGATAGTGGTACTCATCGTATGTGTCCCATTAAATGGAATCCCCCCTCAGTACGTTCTGAACGAGTACTCACGCAAGGTTTGCATTACATAAATACCATAACAAATAATATCCATCTCAAACGAAATTTATGTCTCAACTAGATTTATCCACATTAATTCAATTTAAGAGTAAATAAGAAATCCATCCATTATCTTAAATTAGAGTCATCCCATTTCATACTACAAACCAAGTCACATATATATTAATTTAGATAAGAGGTTATCCCAAAAAAAACCTTAAATACTAACTTCATTGTTTATAATAATAAGTGAAATTGCAAAAATATCTGAGGTAGCGATCGATCGCTGAAATTCACCGATCAACCGATCGCTTCAGTGTTTTGAAAAATTCGTACTTTAGGGTTTGTCTTCTCCAACACAACAAAATTTAACTCAAAACTCCATTAAAGACCAGAAAACCTTCACATAACATAAAAACAATGCATTCACATACAAAAAATGATTGGAACATAATTATATCATCAAAACCTTAATTAAAGCTTAAGAACTCAAATAAAAATCATTTTTTCCCTAAAAAATCCTAACATCCTAATTCATAACAATTTGATTTCAATTATCTACATATTATGCATAAGATCCTATGGTTTTGAAACATTATATTAATAAATCCGAACCCATTCAATATCTATTCAAAACTTATCAATTTTTGGGAAGATTTAATTAAAATGATACTAAATCAATCCTAATTAGGTTAACTATAAATTTATTTGATTTAAATAATCTAAATCATATTGAAATGAACAGCCATAATCCATAACAAATTAAATTATTTAAGAATTCATATTAAACTTGCCTCCAAATTAATCTAGAGCTAGTGCTCCAATATTCTAAAATCCTCTCTCTTCCTTTTAGCCTTCTTCTCTCGAAGCTCTTGGATTCCCAATTTGTGTTTCGTTTAAAATGATACTCCTAATGGATTAATACTATCTCTTAAAAATGAAATTGGTATTGGGACTAAATAAATATCTTAATTAACTTCTCAAAATTAATTCTTAGCTAATCTAATAATTTTCTAACCCATTATACTTACCCACTAGGCCCAAAATACCTTATTTTAAGTTAAAAATGATTATTTTAAACACTACTAACCCTCATAATCCATCATCCTTATAACCAATAATAGTAAATAACAAACATACAAAATAATCACCATTAGTCGTAATTTACTTGAACTACAATTATTTGGTTTGGTGTGATACGACATTATAGTCGACTACTTTATAGTCATTGGGACTCGACATCGAGGGGATAATCCAAATAAGGAAACCCTTAATACAGAACCCCGAGAAATTATATTGTCTACCATAGTTCGTAATGATGTTCAAAATATTTATTAATTCCTTACTATTTCTTAGTGACATTGCATGTCATTCAAGAACATGCAATATTATAATTAAATATATAAATACAGGGTATTACATGACCAAAATCAAACGAAGCTCAGAATCATTAAGTGGCCTCTAGATTAGGGTTTCGGAGGGGAATGACAAGTAAATGTGAATCATGATGAAGATTCACGCACGATGTGGTCCATTTGGAAGGGTATTAAAAGAATTATGAATGTTTATTCGGTTACCCTTTGGTTTTTAGAGTTGATTGGAGTCAAACGGAGTTCGAAAGAACCCAATGATCTATAGAATAGGGTTCTAAAATGGAACGACAAGTAAATGTGAATTGTAAGGAGGATTTACAAAGGATATGGGCTGCCATAAAGGGTATTCAGAGACCTATGATTGTTTATTAGTTACCCTTGGTTCCAGGAGTTAGCCAGAGTCAAACAGAGCTCCAAAGCATCTGGTGGTCTATAGATTAGGGTTTCAGAGGGAAATGACAAGAAAAAATCGAATCGTGAGGCATATTTATGTGTGTTATGAATCCATAAAAATGGTATTCAAAGACAAATGCGAGATCATTCAGTTACCCGTAGTTCTGAGAGTTGATCAGATTCAAATGAAGCTTATAAGCATCTGATGATCTCAAAATTAGGGTTTCAGAGGTATTATCAGGGTCCAAGGGTTTAAGGGATTATAATTGGGACCTATGAAGGTGTGTAATGGGTACTAAGATGAGGGTACTAAAATTAGGGTCTATAAAAGTATTACATATTAATTTACCCATGGGTAGAGGAGAACCTATTCGTTCTGTGTGTAGATAGATAGGGGTGGTCATTGATGGACTTAGTTTTAGAATGGACCTTTTGGTTTTAGATATGTCTGAGTATGACATCACCTTGGATATGGATTAGTTAGCTATGCATCATGCTTGTGTTTATTATTTTGGGAGGTTCAATCTCGTTACCATTTTGAGGATGCAGATGTTCTTGGTTATGATGTCACACCCAGAGAGAAGGTCACTAAAACATTTTTATTACAATTAAAAGGGAACTTATAAGGTATTTACCGTGTCATTGGACCCTATTTTTACTGTGAGAAAGTTTTCTAATGTGTTCCAAGAGATTTTGATTACCCCTAAATGGACATATTGAGTTTGTGATTGACTTAGCTTTGCTACAAGACCAATGGGGGTAAGATATACCATAATATGAGGCATCAATATTGGTGGGAGGTCACTAAGAAAGACATTGCAATGTTTTTATATGTGTGCAACATGCCAAATGGTGAAGGTGAATCACCAGAGACCATCAGGTGTTCTACAGCCTCTTGAGATTCTGTTGTAGTAATGGAAGAGCATTTACATGGGCTTCATTAAAGGGTTACTTACATCACATCGGGGACATGAAGCCACTTGGGTGATCATGGATAATTTAACTAAGGTGATCACTTTTTTCATGTTCGGACGGATTCCACTTAGGAGCAGTATGCTAGGATTTCGTGGTAGATATTGTGGAGTTCAATGGTGTACTACTCAACATTATATCAGATTCAGACAAGTCATTTGTGTCCCACTTTTAGAGGAGTTTCTAGTAGGCATCTGGGGTGTTGTTGAGGCTAGGTACCTCATATCACCTACAAATTTATGGATAGACGAATCAGATAAAACATATATTGGAGGACATGTTTCATATGTGCATTTTTCAAAGGCAATTACTTATCGTTGATAGAGTTTTCTTACAACAGCAGATACACGTTGATGATTGACATGGATCCATTTCAAGATTTGTATGAGAGGCCTTTTCGTTTTCCCACATGGTGGTTAAAGGTGTGGGAGAACAAGATTCTCGAATTGGAGTTATTCAGGACACCTCAAGGAAGGTGAAAATAATCAAAGATAGGATTCAGACCGGGCCGAGTCAGTTGAAGATTAATGAGGATGCGAATAAGAGGCAATTAGAGTTTGTTGTTGGAGATATTGTGTTACTTAAGGTGTCTCATAAAGGGATTTATATGGTTTGGGAAGAAGGTTAAGTTATCTTCCTGGTATATGGGTCCATTTACCATTATTGAGTAGATAGTATTAATCACGTTCTGATTACCCTTATTGGATCACTTATTAAGGATGCACGAAGTTTTTCAAGCCTACAAATTATGAAGGTTCCTTAGCGACGAATTGGCATATTATAAAATTGATATCAGTGAGATAGAGATTCATTTTGATGTGAGTTATGATGACAATTGTTATTTTAGATCAAAAGGAGAAGAAACTTTGCTCCAACGTTATTTCTTTTGTTCGTGTCAAATAAGGGTATCACGACGAGGATGGGTCAACGTGGGAGAAAGAGGATGACACTGTGACACCCAATAAAATCCATAAATAAATTGATCATGTCTAATATAAAAATCACGGAAATAAAAAACTTTTGTCAACAAACATAGCATAAGAAATAATCAAAATCAAATGAACAATAACTGAATCAACATAAAATCAGGTATGATACCAATCACTTCTTATACAACATAAGCCATATCTGAATATAAAATGTGACCACACAAAATTCCAAACATGAATATAATTATAAATGTACAACCTAACTGAAAATAAAAGAGTATAATATGATAATGATCTACACTTGCTCGACTCCTACAATCCTAGCACTAAGAAATAGGACGTCAATGGAGATGATCCTCCAACGAACCCATATTTAAAGGAAATACTACAACAAGGACCTATAAATACCATTTAAAAAGGAAACATAAACGATAAGTTTTTGTAGAATATGATTGTAATTGAATATAGGCCATATTATAATGACCCATCTTCCTCTCTTGTTTTTATATATTTTAAGTTTTTAGTTACCCAACCCAACAACCTAAAATTTCACGAGGTTCAAAATCCCCATCCCATATGTAGCCCATGCAATTAAAGTCTTACGACACCATTATTCAATATTTAGTGTTAACTATACTAGGTTAATCTCTTTCAGTAGCAATCACATGACATACTAATGTCTCAAACCCTAAGGTTCTTCTTACAAAATAAGCACGACACTAACAACATGATCATATCTCAAGTTTATCCACATTTGGCTTTCCCACACCAATAATGCAATCTACACATCTCTGGTATAGGTAATACATAAATTCGAAACATAAGTATGTAGGTGGGAGTCCCTACTATATGTCATATACATCTGTTATATAGCATATAAACTGGTACAACTATCTCTAGTACCATTACAGAATAATAATATATGGTAGGAGCAATATTGTAATAATGTTTAACACCCATTCAAAGGTACATCCCCTGACATGTACAAATTAATTGGCTACAGGCACGCCTGCACATAACTAAGGCTATCGCCTTCAAGGATCACTCGCATGTACTAGGTATGATCTTAGGTCATTCCAAACGGAAGACCTTATTACAATAAAGGGACAAATATATACACTTTCACATCATACATATAACCTAGCATTCCCAATGTTATATGATGAACACCACCCTAAAACCCTCTCGGGTACATGAGTACATAGTTATAGAGACCCTATGGTAAATATGATCAAGGCATAGCCTGCCTACTCATCGGGGTACTAACGCAATCCCTCTTGGATGTTCCCCTTCATTGAACCTATCCAATTATATATTCCAACTAGTACTTACACATGGTATGCTTTACAAATAACTCCTGAAAGTAAATAACCCCCACAAGTACCTATCCTAACGCTACCCGGTCATGCTAGCATAACTATCATAAAAATGTATAACAGATCTTTAGTCCTTATATTAATCTCATATTATATAACCCTTACATCTTGGGGTCCAAAATCTAGGAAAAATCTCACCATACCATACATTAAAATACACACATCTCTTTATTTAACATTAATTTTCCTTAGTCCGAATCTCAAAAGGCATCATCTTTAGGTATCAATTCACACCTAATTTATACAAAACCATCTAATAGGATAACTACCTTTCCCTAGGGATTTTAACCATTCTTGATCTTGCCCAAAGAATTTACACCACAAAAGTCCATTACAACAACTCTTATAATCCAGGTCAACAAGCCCCACTCCTCTATGCCTCCAAATTTCCAATTTCCAACCCATCTTATACTTGGGTTTATAATCAAATTCCCAATCCTCAATTTAACCCATTTAAATCATCAATTTCACATCAATCAAGTTTTCTTAAACACTAATTTACAAAAACTCAAATATGAGATTCTAACTCTATTCCTAAATCTCTAAAATAAAAAAATCCAATCCAAAACCCCAAATCCTCACCTTAGCCTTACTTGCTACTATCGATCGATCGGCGACCTAGGGTCGATCGATCGATTAACCCATGAAAGCCCCAATTACCCTTTGTTACGGGATTCTTAATCTTTAACCACAATTTTTCTCTCTCATTCCTCCATTAATGAACCATGGACCATCACAAAAGCCCCAACCAACACCAAATCAATGAAATCATATCATATAACTAATTAGAACCCATTTCCATCATCAAATATAAAATCTACATTAAGATTCAAATTAAACACCCATTATTCACTTAAGAATCCTAGATCTATAGATTTTTACAATAAACCTATTATTTTCATGAATTGGTTCAATCAAATATATGGATTTTAGATGATTTACACAATAAACTAAATTCAAATAATTATTTATTAGTTTTAATCGTAGGTAACAAAGGAATCAATTAATATGAAGTAGAAATCAACCTAATTATTATCCAGGTTAGATTAATTATGAAAATTAACTACTTAATTTTCTAAAATTATATTTAAAACGTAATTTGATTTAGATTTCTCAATAAATAAATATAATTATAATCATATTCTATATAAACTTGCCTTATGGATTTGTGGAGAAACCAAGCCAAAATTTCAATTTCCGATTTTCTCTTCCTATACCTTCTATTTATCCACCAAATTATTTTCCAATTACCTTTTGTGATAAATGAGATCCATAATAACCCTTTGAAACCCTTAAATAACAAAATTACACTTTGGCCCCAAATGGGCCTCACTTATAACATCCCAAATACATCTACAAATGAATTAAAACCTTACCAAAGCCTTATACTAACTCGATAGGCCTTTAAATCATCATTTCAGATTAAAACTGAACATTCTACACGTTCCAAAGACTAGTATAAATTATACCCAAAATAAATAACTAAAAATATCGTTACTTAATAATTAACCTCGTACGAGTTCAAATATTTATTAATACAATTGATTAATTACCGTGTATTACAACTAATTTCAAATTCAAATTATTTACCATAAAAAATTTAAGCAGTGGTATCTCTAGTCACAATGAGCACACAGAATAATTTATTATTGAATTATAAATATTCAATGAGAATATGGGGTATTACATTCTCCCCCTCTTACACAAGGAATTTCATCCCCAAAATTCGAATTCAATATATTCCTAGTTGAAAGTCTAATAATATCTCACCAGTACCGTCCTCACACTACATAAAATACTTACTTAACCTATGACCTAGCATACCCTATTGTCTATCCCATTGTAAATCACATTGGGCTATACTCTGAATCAAACTAATTTAATGATTAAACCATAAATTTTTCCCAAGACCCTGCCCATTCTATACTCATGGAAAAACATCGTTCACACTAATGGTGATAAGCTGAGATGAAATGATACCAACCTTGACCTATCAAACCCTCCTAAAAGGAATTTATCATATGGTTACCTACCACATACATGAGCTTTAACTCCATAATTTCCTATACAAGGAGATCATTGACGATACTTGACCTCCCTTCTAAACATTCGAATCTAGCATTTGCTCATCCATGATTTCCTTTGCCTGTTCCTACAAATTTTTACACTTTCTACTATAAACAATCTATTCTCCAAGGTCTCCCGATCAATAGGACGACATAAATGTCTTATTAAACTCGTACTTCTAACCAAATTAGTTAATCTAACACCAAAGATCTCGAATGGTCCCTTGACCCCCTTGGAACCCTTAAACCCTATCATAATGAATCGAGTATACTTTCCTACCTCAATACTCCTACTCATTTATGGAACGTAAAGTGAATCACGAAATACGAACCTTGAACAAAACCACCTCCATTACTTTGGGAACCTCTTCGATAGAAGAATTACCTTAAAATATAACCATATCCTCTCATTAATTAAAGAATGGTACCTCCTACCCATTGCCACTTATAAACCATATCTCAGTAAAAATTTAACACTTGGCTTGAACATTCATGATGAACTTCTCCCTTGTGTGGTTAAACCTAATTAATGATGCGTTCTATCTATGTTGTTCTTAAAAAACTAACTTCGACATACTCTCTTTCAGATTTTCCCTACTGATGATAGCTCACACATATCTTTTGTCAAGAGAAAACACTCTACTAATCTTTCGCATAGATCGTTGATACATAACAACAAATACACGCCTCATATTATGACCTTATCCTTTTTCTAAGGAACACCATCTGTGAATAATTAACCAAGTCAAAATTGTGGTGTCTCTTCCCATGATACCTCTACCGTTACTGATGAAGTCAATCCTACAGAATGTACTTGTGATGGAAGTCTAGCACCAACTATAAGACAGCAACAAATGTCATATATATGTGATAACTCAACACATATCCAAATACCACTTTAAGAAACTCAAAATATCAGTAACATCTATCCCCCTTATGTTCCCACATCTAAACATAGTAAGTGGGTGCTATACTCTCACTCTCAAGCCTAAGTATAACCATACAAAACACATCCTTGCTCTAGGACGACAACATACCAACCTACACCTCATGGTTGATATAAATATAAAATATAGCTATACATATAAGATACTACCGACAAAAGTATCTCTTATCTAAATCACCACAGTCACAAAAAATAAAGAAGACGAAACCAACTGCCACATATCTGAATGATGATGTAAAACTACCCTTACTCGATGGATACCCATAAATATATAAAGCTCGATGATAAAATACATATACCTTATAGTTGTAGTACACACACTATCAATAAATAATGATAATCCTCGGTTTTTATAACAGACTCCCGCACGTGAATCATAATCATACCATATCCGTCCCATGGTAATCTTCCAAATGACCGGTTGCCACTAAGGCACCTAATAACTAATTAGCCTCACTCACTACAAGAATAACCCTTTCCTCTAAAGGAACTATCGAAATGGCAGCCCCACTAACGTCCTTGCAGACCATATTTCTTCATCCGTTTCTTATAAAATTTCCTTCAAATCGCAACCCCCTACGTGTTTCCTTCTACTGGTGAGGTCCCCTTACTCGGGTCCATGATATACCGTGTTTATTTTTTAGTCCTACTTTGGACTCAGTCTTCTAAATCTTAGGGAATCCATACCCATAAATTGTATAATGCTCCTACTGACGTAGGACGGTAACTTCAACCACCTAAACATATCTTGTGGAGAGAGGGTTAACCAATAATACCTGCCAAACCTTTCCCACAAGGTTTCTACCAATGCCAAAAACTCTCTCACTTTTAATAAATATCGTGAATGTACCTTTTCACTTTCATACCACTGTTTCGAGTGCAAAGAGAAAACGATGATCGAACTCCTCTTTATACTATTTCCCTCGTGGTCTCTCAAATAATAACTTCAAAATTTACTCCTAACATGTTCACATGTGGTGGAAAAAGACATTCCCCTCAAACCATGCGCCAAGAACTTTCTACTGGTCTCATGGTTCAAATTCCAGAACTCGCAAACTAATATTGACCTTATGAGTCGAACATCTGGCATGTAAAATCCAATCAAAGATCCCTCCTGATAAACTTGGTCTAACTGAGTCGATCTCTCAGAAATAATGGCGCAAAACCTCATACACGGTCATCTTTATAGAGAATACACACCATAAATAGTAAAGCTCTAAAGTAGCCAACGAACGCAACGCGAAAAGGAAACAAACGCACTCAAGATCCCTAGGACACTAAAACCTTGAATGCTCTAGTATCAAATGTGATACCCTTTAAAATTCATAAATGGATTGATCATGTCTAACATAAAAATATGAAGAAAAAACACTTAGGCATAAAATGATTAACAAGGTTCACCAACTTTGTTTCTTGTAAACCGTAAGTTAGTTGAAGAAACCCTTAGGAATGAAAATGGATTTTAAAAGATAACAAAAGATGTGTGACCTAAAATCCTAATGGATTTTATTTTGAAAAATTCTTTATACTATTTGAATAAAAACTATTAAACCAATTAATAAGTGTAAACAACAATATAAAGAAGTAAAGGGAAAATCATCCACAACACAAGGATTTTAATGTGGTAAAACTATCCTAAAGGAAACATCCACGAGGGATCTGCACCCCAAAATAAGAACCAATTCATTAATAATCAAGAACATGTGACAAATACAACAAATATCTGAAATATAAAAAAAAAATACCTAACGGATATATCCTTTCAAATGCAGGTAAATGCCTGTGAATGCTAATTCAACATCTCCAAGTTGAATGAATAAGCTACGCCTCCGAATATCACCAGATGACATTGGATGTGGTGCAATATGTAATGAAGTGAAAATGCACTCAAAATACACATCACTTAAGTGCTGTAGATTGACTTTTAGAACAAATTACACCACGATCTTTATATATAAGAAAATAATTTCAAGAATCTTAAAATCAGATCTCAGATTTTCACAAACAGGTTTTCAGTCTAAGTTTTATCAAACACGATTTACTCAAAAACAAAACTCAACTGTCAAAAATTGTTCAGAAAAAAATGTTTTCCTTCAAAATAATTATTTACAAAAATATAAAAAATACCAAAAAATTATTTTTAATTCAAAAAAAATATTCTAAAATATTTTCACACAATATTACATCAAAATATCATTTTCCACAATTTTAGCATTAATAAGCAAAGGATTAATTTTTTTTAATTATTAGATTAAATCCAATTAAATCATTTTAAATGTTGAGAAATTATTTAAATGATTTTGAAAGATTTTAATTAATGTATGTGTGTTAATATAATATAATGCAGTGCTCTCTGCTATTTTCTATTGTGTCTTCTTTACAAAGTAGGATCTTGAACACGATATGAATCCCTTTAGGGTCTTCAATCTAAATGAAACTCGAGAGGGATCTCATATAAATTATGTTTTAGCACAATATCAAAACTAGTTAAATAATTGATAGTTTAAACTCAACAAATTCTAGAGAGTCTTCCATATAAGAGTGTTTTAATTTCTCCCTTTGAATATTTATGGAAAAACTTCATTAAGTATATATATTTTGTGGAATACTTTTGAAATCTTTAGAACTACCCCACCTAGAACCAAATATAAGTATAATGGTATACAATACGACTCAACTAACAGCATTTGACCCCAGGCACAAATAAAATAAAAATCTAATAAAACTTATACAAGTTGCACAACAAAATTATATTTTCATCTAGTCACTAATGTTATGATAAGTATAAAAAATATTATGTTAAATATTATGGATGTACTCTACTCCGCTATTTTGGCTCAAATATACAAAGGTTTAAAGTAATGAAAAAACAAATGGGTCTTGACAGGTGCTAATCTTATATTAATAAGTTACGGGAGGTGGCCTTTATCGTTCACAAACATACGTTTCCCAAAACCTCAGATAGAAAATTATTAACAACGCAAAGATGGGAATGTAGGTTCATGTATAATAGATAAATCAATCGAGCATTACCATCCCTATTGCTCTTCTTGAATTTTCAAACGAATATTATCGAGAGGCTTTGTTAGAAAATCGTCAAGTTGTTTTTCAGTGCTAACAGATAAAATTAGGAGTTTTTTAGATTCTACCAACTCTCTAATAAAATGATGACAAATTTTTGTGTGTTTGGTTCGATAATGATGAACATGATTATTTGTTATGTTTATAGTACTCTCGTTATCATAAAATAAATGCACTTGATTTTTTGTAACACCATGACAACATATCATTTATTTTATCCACATTAATGGGTCACAACAACTTCCATCTTCTATATATTCTTCCTTAGTAATAGATAAGGAAATACAATTCTTTTTTACATCCCCAATCAATAAGGATATTTCCAAAATAATAATAAGAACCACAAATACTCTTACAATCATTATAACAACCTTCCCACTTGTCATCACTATAACCTAAAATAGTACTAGTTGTGTCTTATGTGTACCATAATCCTAACTTTAAAGTGACTTTTACATATTTCAAATTCTCTTAACTCTTTTAAGGTGACTTACTTTAGGAGTAGATTGATAATGGGAACACACACAAATAAAAAACATGATATCGGGTCGAGACGTAGTTAAATATTATAAATTACCTATCATGCTTCTATATAAAGTAGGATGTATGCATTTACAACTTTCAAATTTAGTTAATTTCATGGTTGTTCTCATAAGATTACACACTATTTTAAATTATGTCAGATCCTCTTGCATATCATTTATCCAAAAGGAATATTACAAAGTGAGAGAGTGGGAGTGCGCTCAAATTAAGAAATTATTTAATTAAACTCAGTTTACCCAATTAAATACTAAACATGCATCTAGGTGTGATTGAAGAAGATGAAATCATGCAAGAACATGCAAACACACACATGTGAGGAAAAATCCCCCAAAGGGGCAAAACCTTTTTATTTTTCAATATAATTTGTAATATACAGTTACACGGATTACAATGAAAAAAAAAGTGTGACACAAAAATACCCGCAGGCATCGGTTCTGATGTCGTCGGTTGGAATCTCCCTCGAGAACTCCAGGTGAGCAGCAATGAAGAAGAAAGACATATTCTCCACGAAGTTTGAACAACACCAAAGTTGTGTTCTTGGGTTTCAAAAAGATTCACAAAGGTTTGGCAATGATGTGTGAATCAAAACATGATTTTTGGGACTTAAAAATACGAAGACTAGAGCAAGTAAAACCCTCAAAATCGTCTCTCCAAGTCTTGCAAAATAACTCCCCCGAAGTTGGCTTTTATAAGAAACCAAAAGGAATTTTAAAACTTTGGAACTCTTGCTAGCATCAGGTACCCCATACCGGTTCGACATGTACCTCGAAACGGTTTGCCCCCTAACTAGTTCGGCCTTCTATTCGCGATAGATAGCTGGAGTGGGGCTTCAAATTCACAGCATTCTTCATAAGTTTTTTCTCAGAATTTTCTCCATTTTCAAAGGGCCATAAATTCTTCACCGTAGGTCGTGTTAAGGCGCCGTTTCTTGTTCTATCTTCGTGGCATTGAGCTCTTTAACTTTCCAGTTGACCGAACATCCAAAAGGTGGCTGCTAAGTTACCAAAATTCCCTTGAACATTCCTATCTTGCTTTATTTCACTGTTTTGACTTCTCTTGCATAGTACTTGCATAAAGTGCCTAAAATCATGGAACGTGAAGTCGTTGAGGCAGATGTGGGACACCTGATGGAGATGATGAATGCTTGATTCTCAAAATTTAGATTGAGGCCGTGGTGTGAGATCGTAAAGAGACGTGCCTTTTGTAGTGGCGTACGACAGACACAAATATAAGATATCAGACATGACAAAAAATGTCCTTACAAATCCCCCTATGTCTATACTGGTACATACATAAAAAATACGAATTATCAAATAACAAAATTGCCTATACAAATCTACCCTCCCATAAACCCAAAACTGGAAAGGTACAAATGAATAAGTCTCCATCGTTTGTTCTTCAAATCTTAAAAAAATTTCTCATCAGGGTGTGCAACATATGATTATTAATGAAGTACCTACACACATGAGATAAAGAAAATACCAAGTGAAGTATCGAGATTGAAATGAAATAAACAAAGATACCAACTTAAAACAATTATCAACATCTCAAAACTCCCCCATATTATGATAATTCTTTCTCCCTCTTTTTATTATGTCCCCAAATAGACAGATATGAGAAGTATAAATAAATGCAAATGGAGAATATCACATGGTAAAAAACTTTTATTTTTGAATTTTTCAAAAAATTTCACACACAATATTCAAATAAAGAATCACACCATGAAAGAACACAAAACAACAAAGTTGATGATAGCGTAAACGTAAGGGTGTGATCAAATTCGATAGGAACATCAATGCTTATAAACATGACATACGCGCATGATGAATATCGGATACTCCTAACGAATGAACTCAAAAGCTTCCTTTGGTTTAAAAAATGGAAATATGAGACATTGACTCAATCAAATCAACAAATCAAAGCTCAAAGTGATTTCCACACCAATAACGTCCAAAACGATTTCATGCTTCTTCAAGAGTTTCAAGGAAGTGCAAACCGTTTAAATTCTCCAACCAAACTCCCTCAAATTTATATTTTGAATAGAGGTGATCTAAATTCGCAAACATTGGAGAATTAATGGTGAAACCTAATGTCCCATAATTGGCATGAATTGCTTTTTATTGCGTTAATATTTTTTTGGCTCTTTTAACCTCTTTGGACCTCGGATAATAAAATTCCTCAATTTTTTAGGTCCTTTTTAACAATGGCTTAGTATTCTCAATGGATAAATGAACCTTTTGCAACCCTTCCCCATTCTCAAATAAACACACGTCTCGCTAAATGGTTTTTACATGCATTCCAATCTTGTCAAGTTTTATCGCATATTGTACGTTGTATAAACATAATTGAGATGGAAAAACTGAAGCCAATATGTGATAGACAAGTACAATAATCAAATATAGTTGTACATGTGTGCAATAAAGGATATAGGAGTCAAACATGTAGAAAGATATCATTAATCACATCTCAAAGACTTCAAACAATGTAAAGCACATGGATGAAATGATGTAGCGTCTCAAATCTCTATCAAACAGTCACATGGATAAATGGAATGAAATTGTGACTCGGTTATCTTAAATGATCATCCATAAAAGGTGCAAATAAAATACAAAAATATTTTTGGATTTTTCAAAATTTTATCATAATAATTTTTGTTGAGTTTTTCTAAAATTTTCTAAAAAAAATATTTTTGAATTTTTCAAGAAATTTAAAAAGCAAAAATAGTAAAAAAAACAAACTAGTGATACAATCTAGCAATAGGAATCAGATGATATGATAAATACAATGCATCCTATGGTAGACACATACCAACCCCTCAGTGGGGCTCGTGTATCCTGATGTGCTTTGTGCATGAATGCTGGACGGGATTATGGGATATGCGTATCGCGTTCGTGTTATCACACGAGATGTTCATGGTGTCATGTGATATCCCATAATCCTCCAGCATTTGCTTCATCCATAAGAGTTGCATGCAACAACTCCCGAAGGTGATGTACTCAGCCTCTGCAGTGGACAAAGAGATAGAGTTTTGCTTCTTGCTCAACCAAGAGACAAGAGCATAACCAAAGTAGAAACACCCACCAGAAGTTCTCCTACAACCATCTACATCCTCGGTCCAATCAACATCCAAATAGTTGGACAAACGATCATTGGTATAAAAGGAATAACAAATACCATATGAGAGAGCCCCACTCACGTATTTGATAATATATTTTATAGGGAGTAAGTGTGACTCTTTTGGGGATGCCTGATATCGCGCACAGACTCCAACACTAAAGGTTATATCGGGACGACTGCCAGTCAAGTAGATAAGACTACCTGTCATACTCCGATACATGGTTTTCTCTACGTCCTTGCTTGAAGTTTCCTTACTAAGATTAATAGAAGTATTATAGGTGTACGTGCATCCTTAGCGGAGTCTAAATCAAATTTCTTCAGTAGGTCTCGATCATACTTTGATTGGGATATGAACATCTAATCCTCAAGCTGACGAACCTTGAGACCAAGGAAGAACGTAAGCTCACCTACCATGCTTATCTCAAAATCATTTTTCATCTCCTCCTGAAAGTGGTGGGCATGCTGGGAGCACGTGGATCTAAAGATTATGTCATCCACATAGACCTGTGAAACCAAAATAGCACCGTCATCTCTCCTGATGAACAGCGTCATATCAATTCCCCCTCTCTTGAAGCCACGGGATAAGATATAGGAAGTAAGCTTCTCATACCAATCATGGGGTGCTTTCTTCAAACCATACAAGGCTTTCCTTAAATAGTAGACGTGCTCCGGGTGCTTAGGGTCTTTAAGCCCTTTTGGTTGTTCCACGTAAACCTCCTCCTGTAGAATGCCATTCAGAAGGGCACTCTTGGCGTCCATCTGATATAACTTAAAGCGCAGATGACATGCGATTGAGAGTAGTAAGCGGACGGACTCAAGACTTGCAACAAGATCAAATGTCTCCACGAAGTTTAGACCCTTTATATGTGTATATCCTTGAGCGACTAATCTAGCCTTGTTTCTTATTATGGTACCTATCACATTAGTCTCACTAGGTCGGGGGGCAAGCTCCCAGACATTATTCTTTTTAAAGTGAAGCAACTAATCCTGCATGGAAGATATCCAGTGTTCATCCTTGAGTGCTTCTTTATGATTATTGGGCTCGACCGTGGACGTGTAGTAATGATGGCTAATGACATTCTCTAGTTGAGCGAGAGTCTTGACCCCTAAAGTGGGATCGCCAACAATGGCAGAAGGATCATGACTCTTACGAACCCAAGCAGGTGTGTCCCCTAACACAGGAGTAAGGTCCACAGGGTGTGGGTGAGGTACAAGTAAATCGCTTCCAGAAAAATCCTCATCCTTACACTAAAGGCTAGAATCAACAAACGTCGAAGGTTCGTCATCTTGCACGGTGACGTTTATTGACTCCATAAACTTAGATCTCTTCAGGTTAAAAACCCGATATGATCTACTATTAGATGAATATCCTAGCAGTATTCCCTCGTCGCTCCGGGAGTCAATCTTTCCTAATTGCTCTCTATCTCGTAGGATATAGCATTTACTCCCAAAGACACGAAAATATGCAAGATTGGGTTTCGTTCTAGTCCACAATTCATAAGGCGTATTAAGAGTGTGTGTGGATGTAGGTAAACCCTATTCACTGTGTGGCATGCAGTAGACACTGCCTCTGCCCAAAATCTCCTAGAAACTTGATGACCTAGAAGCATAGATCTAGACATTTCCTGGATTGTCCTATTCTTTCTCTCAATAATCCTATTTTACTGAGGAGTCTTCACATAAAAAACTCATGTTTGATCCCAAGGCAATCATAGTAAAGATCTACCTTTGCTTCCGTAAATTCTGTGCCCTTGTCACTACATATCCTATTAATAGTGACTCCGTGTTGATTTTGTAGGACACGACACTTGGTCATTAAAAACTCTAAAGCATCGGATTTCTCTCTTAGAAAACCTAAAGTAGAATATCTGGAGAAATTATCCACCATCACGAGGATATACCTCTTACCACCCAGAATCTCAATACGAGTAGGACCCATAAGATCCATGTGAATCAGCTCAAGTACACATGAGGTGGTAATGGAATGCAACATCCTATGAGGGCTACGTATTTTCTTTCCCAACTGCAGGGTCCACAAATCGTGGAACTAGGCTTTCCAAGTGATGGTAAGCCATGTACTAGGTCTTTTTTTTTATCTAAACGAGTCAAATCTCTAATGTTCACGTGATCTAGACGTTGGTTGCACAGATCCATAGGAGTGATCGTGGCGTTGTTGTAGAATAGTAAGGATGTGGGTTCAGTCTTATAGAAACTATCTTCTGTCCTCACCCCTCGCACTAAAAGTTTATCGGCTTGATTATAGACATTACCGACGTCCCGGTCAAACTTTACGATAAAGTCAGCGTCGCACAACTGGCTAATGCTGAGAAGATTTTCTTTCAAACCTTTGACGTACAAAACATTACCTAGCTTAGGAAATCCTGGTAACTCTACAGTACCTCATCCTACAATGCTAGACTCTCTCTCGTCTCCAAAGACGACTTTACCTTCCTTATAGTCCTCAAGGTAGGTAAAAAATGAGACATCACCTGTCATATGTCTGGAGCACACACTATTAAAATACCACTGTGAGGTATTATGTGCTTTGAGAGCGACATGAACAACAAGGGATTTCTTATCTTTCTTAAGTACCCAAGAAGTGGTAATCTTTTGTTTACCCTTATTGTTGTTGATTTTAGCCGGGATGTGAGAAGCATTCGGGGAAGGCAAAGACATTCGTCGGAATTCCTCCATCAAACTCTGTGATGTGGCAGATAAAAACTCAACACGCTCTCTCAGACTGAAATAATCATCAGTATGATGTGGTAGAGCAGTAGTACATCATGTTCGACCCAAACTTTAGCAAAACTCTCTGAGGTGGCCTTTTCTTTTGCAATACGTACAAAAGAACACAGTCTTAAGCGGACCTTGGTTTGCTTTTCTTGGTCGAACTCTCCTTCGTGGTTTTTGACAATAGCCATATGGAGTCGTAGCTAACTCAGGAACTGGTCCAGGTGCAATTTGGGACGTCGACGCACCATCATAACCTATTCCCTACCTATCACCAAAACCTAAAGTGGGGTTGAAGAACATCTTTCCTATCTTCCAAGATCTATCCTCGATTTGTAACTTGACTTCCCGTGGTCTCTTAAGATCATGAGTAAGCTGGGCTACAATGGCTTCATGTTTCTTCCGACTCTCCAGGGAGGAATGGAGCTCACTCGTAAGACTAGCCATTTATTTAGTCAAGTCCCCTTTCTCTTTCTTGAAATAACTCTCTCTCTCTCTCTCTCTCTCTCCAAATAGTTTCTCTCTCTCTAAACAAACTTTCTTTCTCTCTCGCTTCTTCTAAATCTTCTTCTAACGTGGTGATCCTAAGAACTAATACTTTGTTACACTTTTTGTTTTTAAATAACTCATTATATAACTCGGCGTAGGCACGTTGAAGATTACTCTCACCCTCACTAGCATCATCCTCCCCCTCACTCACATCGCTCTCATTATCGAGGTGTCCATGTGAAGTAGCATCCTCATCGTCGTGAGGTGCACTATATGTACTCACATGACTAGCCATGAATGCGATGAAGTTACACTAATGTGGTGACTCATCTACTGAATCCATCAACTCGACCTCACTGTCATCACTAAGGGTAACATTAAGGACATCTTTGCCCTTTTCTCTATTCGTCCTAGTTGCACACTCAAAAGCTCTATGACTCTTACCGTCGCACTCATAGCATCTCTCACTGTCTTTCTTAGGAGGGTCTTTACAATTCTTTTCATTTTTCTTATTTTTCTCAAAATTCTTTTTGTCTTTGAAATTATCATTTTTCTTGAATTTGAGAATTTTCTTGACATTTTTAGCAAACAGGGCAAAATCATCTAAATCAAAATCACACTCAAAATCTGACGTTTATATATCCTTATTTCTATATGACTCAACTCTCTTTCTTGCCGACCCCTCACTCTTTCTCTTCTGGGAATTAAGTGCAATTCCCTTATCTTTAGGCTTGACAGATTTAGGAAACATATCAATTTCATACGTTTGTAAGTCTCCTACCGGTTCCTCAAATTTAAGTGTATTTAAATTACCCATAGAATTTAGCACAATAACTTTAGGGATAAAATGCTTAGGCTGTGATATTAGAATATTTTTAACAACTCTAGCATTAGGAATGAGTTCACCAAGATTAAAGCTAGTATTAATAATATCAGACGACCTAGCATAAAACTCATCAAAACATTCAGTTTCAAGCATGGTGATGGTTTAAAATTGAGTTGTTAAATTTTGAAGTTTAAACTCTTTCACAACATTAGGTCCTTCATGGGTAAGTTGCAAAACATCCCATGCCTCTTTTGACGTGGTGCACATCATTATCCATCGGAACTCTTCAGGTTTGATGGATCCAGAAATAGCACTTAACCCCTTAGAATTAAAAGATGACCATTTAAATTCTTCTTCAGACCATGTAGTGACAGGTTTTAAATTAGTCACGATATCAACAGTGACGGAGGGGGGTGTCCACTCTTTTTCAACCAAAATCCATACACGTTCATCTATGGCTTTTAAAGAAGATCTCATGTGGGCTTTCCAGTAAGCATAGTTTGTCCCGTCAAAAACTGGCATTTTATTATATAACTTCTCCATTGAACACGCTCTTTTTGAAAAATCATTTTTTTCAGAAAATTTATATCTTAGAAAAAATTTGTAAAAAATTACACGGTAAAGTTGTGTAATTGGCTCTGATAGCAATTTGAGAGAGTGCGCGTGCGTTCAAATTAAGAAATTATTTAATTAAACTTCGTTTAACCAATTAAATCCTAAACATGCATCTAGGTGTGATTGAAGAAGATGAAATCATGAAAGAACATGCAAACACACACATGTGAGGAAAAATCCCCCAAATGTGCAAAACCTTTTTATTTTTCACTATAATTTATAAAATAGAGTTACACGGATTACAATGAAAAACAAGTGTGGCAAAGAAATACCCGCAGGCGTCGGTTCTGATGTCATCGGCTGGAATCCCGCTCGGGAACTCCAAGTGAGTAGCAATGAAGAAGAAAGGCGGCTTCTCCACAAAGGTTGAACAACACCAAAGTTGTATTCTTGGATTTCAAAAATATTCACAAAGGTTTGAAAATGATGTGTGAATCAAAACATGAGTTTTGGGACTAAAAAATATGAAGACTAGAGAAAGTAGAACTCTCAAAATCGTCTCTCCAAGTCTTGCAAAATAACTCCCCCGAAGTTGGCTTTTATAAGAAACTAAAAGGAATTTTAAGACTCTGGAACTCCTGCCAGCCTCAGGTAACCCAGACCGGTTCGGCATGTACCTCGAATCGGTTCACTCCCAGAACTGGTTTGGCCTTCGGTTCACAATAGATCGGTGGATTGGGGCTTAAAATTCGCAGCATTCTCCAAAAGGTTTTTCTGAGAATTTTCTCCATTTTCAAAGGGCCATAACTTCTTCACCGTAGCTCTTTCTGAAGTGCCGTTTCTTCCAGTATCTTCACGACATTGAGATATTCAACTTTAGAATTGACCAGACCTCCGAACGGTGGCTATAAAATTACCAGAATTCCCTTGAACATTCCTATCTTGCCTTCTTTCACTGTTTTGACTTCTCTTGCGTACCACTTGCATAAAGTGCCTAAAATCATTGACGTGAAGTCTTTGAGATAGATGTGGGACACATGATGGAGATGATGAATGCTTGATTCTCAAAATTTGGATTGAGGGTGTCATGTGAGATCGTGAAGAGACGTGACAAATGTAAGATATCGGACATGACAAAATGTAAGATATCGGACATGACAAAAAATATCCTACACAAAGCTTCATTTATATTTTTTGGTTCCATAAGCAAAACAAAATGGGTAAATATTGCAAAATTACGAAGTTATGATCTCGTTCTAACTGGACCTAAAACTTCATCAAAAATGTTAGTGGTCTAAAGATCTTTAAAAATATAGTTATGCACGATAGGTGTTTCAACAAGTAAAGTATCGATTTCAATTAGTGAGTCTATGTTTTCAAAAGTTTATGAGTCACCATTGAAATTGGTATTTTACTAACAAAAGTTGCCGCGGTATCGTCTATAATTACGTTTATTGACCTCATAATGGACTTTGTTCTTGAATTGTAAACCCTATTGGCATGAATGTTTTGAGAATAGCTGAGAAAAATACCCTTATCATCTCGAGATTCAAATTTTTAAAGATTTTCTCTATCATGACAAATGTAACAAATGATACCAAAGGTTTTAAAGTATTTAACATTAGATTTTTTTTTATCATACCAAAGTTCATATGGTGTGTGTTTGGTATTTTTACGGAGGAAAATTATATTTACAGTATGTCAAGTAGTTTGGATATTTTAACCTAAAGATATTTTCAAATGTTTTTAGCATGAATTAATATGCTAGCCGTTTTTATAACATTTTTTTTGTTCATTTATTCCATTTTATTGTGTGTGTGTTGGGGGGGGGGGGGGGGGGGGGTTCTTAGGAGAACTAAACTAATGAAAATACCCATTTCCAAAGTAATATTCAATAATGCCATTGTCTTTAAATTCACCTTCCTTATCACTTGTCATACGTAATACATGGCTATCCTTTACATTTTTAATTTTCAAAAGGATTTTATGACACTCTTTAAAATTATATCATTTACGTTTCATAAAAGGTACCCATGTGCGTGAGAAATCATCCACAATTACTAAGAAATAACTATTCCCACACAGGCTAATAGTACGAGAAGAATCCATTAAGTCCATGTGGATGAGGTCGAGTGGTTTTAAAGTTAAAACATTAGGAAATTTCATGTGAGTGACTTTAGTTATCTTCCCCACTTGTTAATGTCCATAAACAATGTTTAGAGACCTTCTAAGTTTAGGCAAACCCTTAACAATCTCTTAGGTGATTAATTTGCTCATGTTTTTAAAATTTATATGGCATAGGCTTTATTCCAGAGGTTAGTATCAACAAGTGTAGTCAAAAGTTAAGAAGAAGAAGTAGGCGAAACTATATAACAATTTTTATTATTTATGTTTCCTACTATAATGCAATTACCAATCTTGTGAATCACTTTGCACTCATTTTTTGAAAAGTTAATAAAGTAAATTACATCATATAATTGACTTATATTGAACATATTGGCTTTTAACCCTTTAACTAAGAGAACATTATCAAGTAGAGGCTACCTTTCCCTAGACATCGTTACTTTTCACATGATTTCAGATGAAACTCCGTATCCAAATAGGACTTTCCCACTGAGGTAGTTTGTCAGTTTTTTAACTTTATTTTGTTACTTGTCATATGCCTGGAACACCCTGAATCTAAGTACTAGTCAGTTGAATTACTTTCAACTTTGAGTGTGTAAATCATAAGGTTTCATCTTAACTCTGGTTATATATCATCTTTCCTAACCCAAATAGGCTTAGTTTTAAAAGTCTTTTGCCCCTTTGAGTTATTGAAAGGTTGAGCAGTGTAATACCCCATACTTTTTTTGTTATTATTTAATTTTTGCATGCTTAATATTATTAATTTAATTAGGGCAGATTAAATTTGATTTTAGTATATCTTACCACTACTACTACTACTACTACTACTACTACTACTACTACTACTACTACTCCTCTTCTTCTTCTTCTTCTTCTTCTTCTTCTTCTTCTTCTTCTTCTTCTTCTTCTTGTTATTATTATTATTATTATTATTATTATTATTATTATTATTATTATTATTATTATTATTATTATTATTATTATTATTATTATTATTATTATTATTATTATTATTATTATTATCATTATCATTATTATTATTATTATTATTATTATTATTATTATTATTATTATTATTATTATTATTATTAATAATAATAATAATAATAATAATAATAATAATAATAATAATAATAATAATAATAATAATAATACTATTTACTTGTGTGTGATAAGTAAGTAGTTATGTGATTTCTTATATCTAGTGTATGAGTGAAAGTGACGGTTTATTACGATATGTCGATATAGTGTTATATCATTGGATCGGTATATTTTATGGGTGATGCGTAGGGTATGCACGTATTAGGACCGCTTAATGAGAAGTTAGCATATTTGCAGTTGGGTTACTCGAATGACCTTTTCAAGTGCACTGGTGATCCGGAAAGGGTCGAAATGGTCCCATATTCGAGTTTTAAGCTTGGGTTCTAGGTACTTTTTAGACATAGCAGGACAAGTACTGGTGTAGGAGGGTTATTTCACACATAGGGTTAAGTGAAAACATGGGATTCAGATAATTAAGAGGTTGGAAAGGTGGATGGTAGTCTAGCTTTGTTATTTTACACAAGAGATTGAGAAAGATTTCAAGAGAAGAGATAAAGAGTAAGAAATAAGAGAAAAGGCTAGGGGAAGAGGGAGAAAAACTATCTCCGGATTCAACCCATCATCAAACCCAAAGAGAACATCAAATTTAATCCACCAATCAAGTAGTATTTATTTTATGTTGAAAATTAAGAGTAGTTATTTATTTTCATGATTAGATATAGAAAAATGAGTTTTAAGATGTTAAAGATTGAAACTTGCATAATTGATGTGCAGATATAAATCATACGTCAAGTCAAATTTTAGATAGATTATTAATTGAGATTAATCATACTTGAATTTCAAAATAAATTTTGAAATTTAAATGATGAACATGAAGAACTTGAGTAGAAATGATGAATCTTTATAAATTGATTTTTGGAAAATTATGTGTGGGATTAAATTGGTGTTTAATTTCTAACCCTAGGTGTTTTATGTAGGATTCATGATTTGAAATATGATTAAATACTTTGGGAATATTAACATAATTATATAATAGGTTTATTCGAGGTTTGGGGTTATTAGGGACCTTCATTGGAGGGTTTGGGTAGAGAAAACATGATTGTTGGAGAAGGTAACTCGAATAGGTGTCAATCAATTAATCGATTCAATTAGAAGTTAGATAAGGTTATTCAGAATAAAATTACGGGGAGTTTGCACTGGTTTCATATTTTTTTAATTCTTTTATTAATTTCCTACTAAAAGGTCCGCGATATCGAAATTTTAAATTGGTTGTTTGGGATTAGTATTTATTTTGGAAATTTTAATTTTAGGGGCAGCGAATCGGTTCAGTTTGCTGGTCTGTCCAGTTTTTGTCCGTGTGTTGTTTTGTCCCATAGGACTTGGGAAATTACTGTAGGGGATTCCAGGATACTATGGGATTACTCGGGAATTCTTTTCGGAATTGGGTATATATGATAGTCCAACGAATATGTGGGTTCGAGCGAGGAGAAGTAGGAATTCATGTGAGTGACAATTTAAGTGATTAATCGGGAAGTTGAGTTGAACTTCGGGACTGGGTGAACCGTGTGTTGTGGGACATGCATATGATTTTAAAAATATATATATATATCTATATAATAAAGTAGGAAACTTATATATGTCATAAGATGAAAATATGATGTCATCAATATGATTTTATCCTTTAATACCTATTTTGCCCTTAAAATTTTTGAATTCCCTCGATTTTTTTCACTAATTAAATCCTCCTCTTTAACTTTCATTCAAATAGAAGTACTACTTTGGTAAATACACACAAAAAACCTTTTCAAACCGTGTTTCATTTCTCTCACACACAACTGATGCTCCCTTCCTCTTCAAACCTTATCATTTCTAAAACATACCCCATGTTCTCCCCGTCGTCGCCCCTACCAACGCCCACAAATTGTACCCTCCCTCATATCTCCTCTCACCCACTTCTCACTACAAACACTTCCACTACCGCTACCACTTGAGCTACAAACAGGGCCACCATCTTAGACCAAGATGTACACAGGAGAACCAAATATGAAGCATCAAAAATCGATGAGTTTTTATCTGCACAGTTGACATATAAAATACACACTCTCTCTCTCTCTCTCTCTCTCTCTCTCTCTCTCTCTCTCTCTCTCTCTCTCTCTTACCATAACACCTCCTTGACTCTCTCTCCATTCGTGGGTTTCGTTTTCTAAGAAAACCCGTGGCTCAACAATAGGGGTTTCTCTTTGGGTTTTGAAATCGAGAAACTTCAAGAAGTTACTCTCTCTCGCTCCAGTGACAGATCTCTCGGGTATGTAAAACACTGCTTTGTGCATTCTGTGCAGTTGGTTTGAGAACTAACAATTATTTGTTCTTTGATTTTGGGTACCTGATTTGTTTCCAGATATACAACATTGTTGGCACCATATTTATTGATTTGTCGTTCCATTTTGGGTGAGTTTTCAAACCGGAGAACAACTTTAGTAATAAAATTTTGTTACTTTTATTTAGATTTGAGATTTTGTTTAATTTTTGTCACCTTTATATTGTGTTTATTTTTGCAGATGTAATGTTTTTCTACACATCTGAGGTTTTGGGTGAAAATCTAACGTGTTTTCTACAGATGTAATGTCCCATTTCCCCTATTTTGTTTTGAGATACTATATGCATACAAAGGTGGGAATTTAACATGTGGGTTGTTTGCAGATAATGGATCTCAATTCTAATGTATCTCAGATAATGTATCTCACATTTCCACATTTCCACATTTCCATTTGTGTGTTTTTAAGTTCTACTGTTTTATTCTGTATAGAAAGAAATTGGCATTGGTCTTGAGTTCTAATGTTTTTTTGAGCTCTAATGTTTTATTATCCATTTTGTGTTTCCATTATGACAGCAAGAAATTTATTTTTTGGCTTAGCCACCAAGAATGGATTATACTCCAAGCTCTCGTGAGTTAATATCGACAATGGATTAAACTCTTTTTATTTATTTTTCTATTTAATATGTTATCTCTCACCTCTCTCTCTCCATCTATACAACCATGGGATTCACTCTGACTGTTATTTTTTTCTGTCAATTTCTGGGTTTTTGGCATTTGAAAATGCTAATTTGGGTGTTGATTAAAGGTTTAAGACCTTTCCTGCAGCAGAGATGTTCCTAAGAAATGAGGTTCTTGGTGGATACATCTTTGTATGCAACAATGATACAGTGAAAAAGGATTTAAAGCGGCAGCTATTTGGTTTACGATGCAAGAGGATTTAAAACGACAGCTATTTGGATCGATGGTGGTTTTTGACATCATAGATAATAGAGTACTTTTCTTATTTTTTTTAGTTTACAAAACATGGTACATACTGATTGTTGGGGAATAATGGTCCAAATTGATTTAATATTTATACGTTCTGAAGATTATATTTTGTCCAAAATTGCAGATGATGCAAGGTTTGTCTGCTTTCATGCCAAGGTCATTTTTTGTCAATCGATGTTGTAAACATATGTGAAGAGGACATATTCTCTTTCAAGTCGTCGACTTAATCATGCTTCGAAGTTACTAAAAGCTGAACTTCCTATATCTTTGAGACTATTTGGATTGCGAAAGTATCACTTCAGTGAAGGCAAGGACTGTTATTCCTACTCAAAATTGGGGAACAACTATAATTTTGACCGAAAACAAATTTGTCTACAATGAGAACTTTGCCCACACATATTACAGTTTCAAGCACACCCATGGATTATAGGTATGTCATCGATCTTTGAGTTAACTTGATGTGTCAGACAGAAGTATTTGCATCAAATAATGGTGTCTGGCTCAAATATCTACGAGTTAAATCCGGTATACTTTGTTTTTGTATTTTGTATGTCGGTTTTCAACTCACAGTTGTCGTTGCCTTTTTGTTTAAAAAATTACGAGTCCAATATATTTTTTTGGGGGTATGTTTGTGTGTGAATGACCTGAATAGATATATGCAAGCATGTTTCTTTATGTATATGTTTTGAGAGGGGGCTAATCATGTTCGTTAGGTCTTCAAATTCCTCTTTTCTTCATCATTTGTGCTATTCTGTTGTAACCAGTCTTTTTTTTCATATCAGTTTGGATATGTTTTAAAAATCGTGATAAATAGTATGGGTACACATTATTAATAGGTACCCGGTGTATCCTTATATGATTACAATACTGCTATGACCTGTATACTGTTATGATGAGCTGTAATCAAAGGTTATAGCAGAGTTTGAATCAACTATAACCTTTGCTATAACCTCTATTTAACTTCTCTAACCTCTCCTATTACCTTTTTTTAATTGAATTACATCGGATCAATTACTACCGATTCAAACTAATTGAAAATCTTCCAAGGATTATTAGAGGATCAACTACTATGGATCAATTATTATAACAGTCATTATAATATAATTACCAAACAAAGAACATGAATTGCATATTGCATCTTTTCTATAGGATTTTCTGAAATTACCAATTTTTTTACCCTTACATTTATCATTGATGAACAAAGAAAATTATTGGGGTATATTTTAGGTGTTCAAAATGCAGATGTTGTATATGAATAATATTTCAGTTTTTTCCCTTAAGTACATGAATTATATTTATACTGATATATGCTTTTTTACTTTAATTTGATTGGTCTGATATACTTTTCTATGATATGTTCAACAGATTCAATTCGAAACAAAAGAACAATCCGAAAGAGTAGTCTAAGAACATGTGCCGTTACATGAAGGTGGATATATTTTGACGTTTGGATTTTGGAGATATTTTGACGTTTGGTTTTTGAAGATAATTTCCCTATTAATGGTTCAATTATCATCTATGCAGGTCGGCCTATGTCGATCAAAGGCATATAAACCATTTCCTTAAACTTTTATTCTTTTTATTTTTAAAAAATTGAATCGAATACTCTATTTTATGCATTCCTCATTTTACATAAAAATCACATTTTCTACGTATTCCTCATTATATGTAAAAATCATATATGTTGCTAATCATTGTGTTATTCAGTATGTTGGTCTATTTCAAATTTTAGTCTTCGAATGGCATGCATATGACTTATTTTGCAGGCTTATCGCTGGAGCTTCCATGAATCCTGTAAGGAGTAGAGGCCTATTGTTGTAGCAGGTGTTCATAAATATAGCAGGAGGTACTTTCCTCACTTTTCATCATTTTCAAATTGAGTATGAAATGTTTGCAAATTGAGTGTAGCAGGAGGTATTTTCCTCACTTTTCACCCTGAATTTAACTCACTTTTCATCGTTTTCAAATTGAAATGTTTTGTAGGCTGAAGGTATTTTCCGTGTTAACCCCAAGAGTAATAAAAAAAAGAGTATGCGATATGCGTGAACTTCAGCTTAATAATTTGGGTATTGTACTTCCTAATTTGAGTCGGTGTGATATAGATATTACATGCCCTGTATATAAAGTTTGAAGGAAAGGAAGCACATACAACCACCAAAATAGTTAAATAGGCTTTGAAGCTGAAATAAGATCTTCGAGGCTGACTCAAATTTGAAACCAGATTATAAGATAATTTGGCATTTTTTTTACCCAATTATTTCAGAATGTATAAATTATTAAAGATACCTTAAAACTGCTACTTGAAATACTAAGAAATTTGGAGTTGATAATTTAAAATAGTTGCTTGAAATACCAACTTCAGTTGTGATAATGAAAACATGCAAAAAACTAGCTCTAGATATGTGTGTGTGTGTGTGTGTGAGAGAGCCTGTGTTTGGGAATATGAGTAAGATAGCAAGTGCCCTTGGCCGCATGTTTCAAGTCTTAAAGATGAGCGTTATCATGCTGCGGATGATACTTTGTGTAGTCAAAGTATTAAAACTTCAGCCTGTGGAGATAGTTCTCGAACTAGCTGCCTTGCACATGCTTTTTATATGAGATACGAGCTAACTCATGATTTTTTTCATCATTTATAATGTCTTTTGGTTTAATATTTCTTAGAGTAAGTATTATTTTTTCTTCCATTTAATTGCAAAACATTTTTTTAGTTTGATTTTTGTTTATAGCCAATTATTGTTTTCATTTACTTATGATTGTTTTTTTTGGAACATATCAGTATGGAGGAACAATCATGGATGTGGATTGACCATCAACCATGCGAAATAGATGAGATCGTGACAAACCAGATCATCCCAATTAAAGCGGCAAGCTTCTTCCCCTGCTCACTGTTGCAGGTGCCATTGCGAATACCGCTGCTCAGTTTTGAAACAATGTGTTTTAAGAAGCTGCTTGTGCACAAAAGCTGATGAACCAGATATTATGTTGTGCAAGTAGTTATAAACTATAAATTTTTTTTTTTGCCAAAGACTAAATTATTGTTGAATGGTGCCTATTAGCTGCAATTATGCTATTCTGTGTCCATCTCGAAATAAGTGTCAGCTATTGAAAGTTACCTTATAAGGAAAAACTAATTTTAATGGTTTAACGCTGATAAGAACAATTATTTTATTATGGAACGTGATTTCAATTAATTTATGCGAATTAACATTGTACATTATTTTCAGTTTAAAACATGAGTAAGTATTCTTATTTGGTGCAGTTGGGTATTTTGGTAGAGTTTGAAACATGAGTATTCTTATTTGGTACAGTTGGTTATCTAATAATTTTTACCTCTGATAAGTTTGTATTAGAGGCAAGTTTGAAACATGAGTATAGCAGTGCATTTGATATCACATTTCTATGCATAGTGTATATTAGTGGCCTATTTTTATGCATAATGTATGGTGTATAGTGTATAGCAGTGCCCTATTTTTTATGCATAGTGAAATGTTGTATAGCAGTGTATTTGAGACATGGGCTTTTTTGTTAGTGCAGGTGGAGAAATACATGAGTTTCAACCATGGGTTTCTTTGTTAGTGCCCGATATCAAACACAAACACATTGAAGGAAGATCTTGGCATTCTATCATTAGAGGCCGACTTTGGATCCATGTTTCTGGTAAGGTTACAAATGCTGGCACAATCAAATTAATGGATTATGTCTATAGGTAAATCTATGCAGTAAATGGGATTACAGATCTCAAGTTTCCAAATCATTACCCAGTTTCAAGATTCATATGTTGTGTTAAAAGTGGTTGGCTATGTCACGGGTGAAGAGCTACTTTGCTAGGAGGAGCTACTGTAATAACAATTTGTTGACTTTGTGAGGAACTACTACACTGGGAGGAGCTACTGTAACATCATGTGGTTTTTTTCCAGTCACCACTTCTCACTTATAACTCTCGAGGGCATCTAAAACAGAAAAATCACCAAGACTTGATACCGCGATAGATTGTGTAGTCTCCACACAGTTTTCATAGTAATGTGTGTTTAGTAGAAGTTTTGCACAATTCAATTCATTTACTGACCATAGTTTTATATGCTCTATTTGGATATTATGAAAAATTCTTTACTTCCAGGATATTATAGCATATGCATTGGTTTGTTGTTCTTACAATTCATTTAAGTACTTGATTTGGCAATTGGGATTTCATATTTAATTGATGTAAGTAATTCATTTTTTAGGTGCTGATTAGCAACTGAGCTAAGTTTTTTGTACAAGAGTTGTGTATGAAATATATTAGTTATGTTGAAATCCCAAACTTGGCCATAAAAGGACTCTAAAATTATGAAGTAAAAAACTTGATAATTATTTAAACATTCAATATTTTGGAAAAACATATTGAATTCATTAAAAGTGCAAACAATCATCACAATAATGCTCTCAAACAATTGTGGTGGTTAATATGTTGTGAAAGTTATCCATGTCTTCTATTAGAGTACATAAAATTTAATGTGGTGCTATTTGCAAAATATTTTGATATGGTCATAACATTCTTTTCGCATGAGATGAGATTTGAAAATATACTTTCTAAGTTGATTTCTTCAAAAAAAAAATTCAAACCTTTATATTTGTGTTTCGAACTCGAGATTCACTGCAACTTTGGCGAGGGCATTTGCCATCATACTAACGCACAACTTTATGTTTTTCAAAATTATCAGCGTGCCTTCAGGCACGGGCATACCCTAGTGTGTGTGTGTATATATATATATATATATATATATACACACACACACACTCACATACATATTAAAGTGACGTTTATATATATGTTTATTTGTATGCTACTTATTTATAATGAACATACCTACTCGGTAGTGCTATCATAGGAGGTTGCGTAAAATGGATTGTCCACCCTGGCGTTGACCAGTAGGTGGAAGATTTATTCCCCAAGTTATAGGATTGTTGCATGAAAACTATCCATGTGTGAGGGTAGATATTGGCTTGGAGAATGTGCGGGTACGATGTGGTGTGGTTATGACCCCCAAATGTATGTCTATGATCACCTCCATTGTATGTGTTTATGTTCGGGATCGGTGGTGAGATTCTAACCCGATGACTCAGTGTGATGCATGATTCTTGGAGTCTTATAGCACACAAGGGATGCCTCGATGAGGTCTCAACTTAGGAGAAGCGGTTATATGTATATAGAGAGTGATATATATGTATGTGTAGGATATGTGATATGTATTCCTAACTATAACGCGAATATAGTTATGTTATTATGTTGTGTGACTATCTAGTTATCGCACGAGTGTAGTATATCTTTTGTACCTTTACTTTTACAGCAAGTATTTCTTTACCATATTGTTTATGAATGTATACCTGGTGACGGTGGTTTTACATAGAGAATAGAGAGAGTATGAACAGGATTGGGTTTAGATGGTGGGTATATGTCCTAATTAGCCCGGGTAGTTTAGTTAAGATAATAAAATGAACGCATTAGGTACGCACTATAGTTGGGAGGTGAGGATTATCTTATATGAGTTTGGCTACTGAATTATGAAAGTAATACACTATTGTTTTAATTGATTTAAAACAATTATATACTTGAAAATAGTTTCTACTTTTTGAGTTTTTTCCCGCGGGCAATTGTTTTTTCTTTTTTCCCTTTTTACACCCTAGGTTGGTAGCAACGACAGTTGGGACAACATAGATAGATTCATTGTTATCATTCCAATAGTCCTGGATGCTATGGGACTACATTTAGATGCATAAGATTATTATATAAACTTAAGATCATTTTTATTTAGTTCACTTTTGGGCATATTGCCCATAAATGGATAGGCGTTTATATTTTCTGGAATAGATTTTATCTCAGCAGTTAGTTGTTTATTCAGTTTTATATAGTGGGTGTTATTATTTGGTGATCGATGGTTTATTCGGCTCACACTTATTACTTATCTATGCATGAGCGTTATTCAATTCATAGTTTTGTATTATTTTATTCGAGCTGTTTATATTATATTGTTGTTGCAATAATGATGCTGAGAATGAACCGTAATGAGATTCCTATTTTATTTTGGTAGAGGATTGGCCACCCAGTATTAAAATAGGTGTGTTGTCACAGTTGGTATCAAAGCATGAGGTTCTTGTCTTCTTAAACTCTATGCAAGCTTGTTACTTTATCGGTGTTGCATTTCTTTCTATGCTTAGGACTGTTGATTCATATTGTGCTTTAACATTTTTCTGCTATGGTATATGGTTGAAGAGAATCTTATACAAATTTTGGTTTGGTTATAGATTCTAAATGCTGAGAGAGGTAAACATGCATATGCCGCGAGGAGGGATGTAGAAGAGGAGGCTCTCTCAGAGCTACAATCCACTCAAGGGACTGTGGCCACAACAGAGTTCACAGTTATCATCGTACATGCAGCTAATGCCTCTAGGAACTCCCTAACAAAACATTTTCATAATGAATATCCATAGTCACCAGTAGCAACACTAGCTTAGGCTCACCTACTTCCGTCAGTTTGGGAGTGAGTCAGAGAGGCCTTTCAAAAGAGCGACCCGCCAAAGTTTTAGTGCAGTGACGACATTGTAGAAACTAGATATTGAAAGAAGAATATCCAAAGGCATTTTTGAATGGTTGAGTGTAGTGACACTCAAAATAAATTATACATTCAAGCTAGTCTAGGCATCTCTTCAGTGGTGGGAGTCGATTACCATGTCGGATGAGAGAGATTTGATGACGATAATGGAGTTTTGGGTGAGGTTTGATCACAATTTCTTTTCGTTTGTAGTTCATACGGAGATGAGAAAGATATTCCTGTACCTTTTATAGAATGGGATATGATTTCATGCTCGTATCAAACTTTTTTCCAAATGACGTGAAGATTAAGGAGAAAAGGGTCATCAGGTACTAATTGACTCACTTAGAGGATTCACGAGCACTTGTTGGGAACTTGATGTGGAGGACTTATACTGTTGTCAGTAATGCCGCATTGCTTTACTATCAGGAACATCACTTCCATCGAAGGGGAGCAACAGGACAGGAGAGTCTAGCTAACAGGGAAAGACTTAGTGCAACGGTGCCAGCGGGGAGCCATAGCAGCAACAACGGAAGCATGAGAGGGATTTGCAATAAGGGTAATCTTCTAACAGATTTAGACCTGCTAATAAAAATGTCACGCAGGTCCATCAGGGTAGCAACATACCCCTCAAGTCTAGTAGGGTTAGGGTAATCAGATCGGAGGCCAGTAGGGTCGGGTATAATTAAGGATATTGGCAGCCTCGTCAGGTACAGTATGTCCACAGGTAAACAGATTTCATAGGGAGATGTTTCATAGGTGTGGACTAAGACCACATGTAATGTTAATGTTTGAATAGGGCTCGAGGTCAATAACAGGATTCCTAGCAGGGGCACCAACTATCATATCTTCCATCCCCACTAGTAGTTCTAGCATTTCCTCCTACGCAAGGGCAAGGGAAGTTTGTGCATGTGTATCACATCTTTGGACCAATTTTATAGCCAAACCGGTTTGCAATTAAGGGTTTATTTTCTACCATTGGGAACATGGGGTGGGTTTTTTGTGATACTAGTGCATTTTTTTTTTGCACTAGATTTGTGCACGAGGTAGGTATAGTGGACATAACGTTAGGTATTATTATGATCGTAGATTTATCATTGTGTAGATAAGCTCCCATTCGTTCTGTCTATTGGGGAGCAGGTGTGGACATTGTGAATTTATTCTTAGAAGCAGATATGCTCGTGTTATTGAGTACGAGTAGGTTGTTATTCTGGGTATGGAATGGTTAGGACTGTGTAGAGGGATGATTTACTATTACAGTTAGGATATCATGATGACTATTCTAGGGGAGGATATAATTATTATTGGTATTCCTCATCCTGAGAGAGGGTTAAGCACATTCTTATATTATGTTGGGGAGGAGACTTCGAAGAGTTTATCTGTCGCATTAGATTCGAGCCCCGTGTTTAGGGACTCTACTTATATGATTAAAGGAATATGAGAGTGATAACCAAGTCGAGATATCAAGTTGTCATCAACTTAGTTCCAGGGACTTATCGATCGTGCGAGCGACGTATCATATGAATCCTTGAGATAAGTGACAGTTGAGAGATCATATTTATCAGCATTTAGTGTAGGGTTTTTGAGTTCCCTAGTATTGTGTTTTGGGACAAAGGATCTCTATAATCGAATGAGTTAGGTGATACTGTATGAAGATGGTTCCTTATTTGGATTTCTCTTACGAGACGTCCCACGTATGATCCTTAGTAAGTTTTTGGATTTGAGGGATATTTGGGTTCGAGGACAGTGGTTTTGTACGTTAGACATTACATGTGTGAAGAAATAATGCTTTGAGTAGAGAGCTACTATGTGATTTAAGGTCAGCGCAGCCAAGTAGTGCCATATAGAGAGCACTGGGGGATATTTTCACCACTAGTTGAATATGTGGGGAAATATTAGGAAGACTTAAGTTACGAATAGTAGGGTAATTGAGTATAACTTTAACGTATGGTCATGTCGAGCGTGTGTAGTTGATTTTTAACGTGTGTGGCTTGCATATGTGGTATTTTTAAGTCTGAGCACATGGTATAGAGTGTATGGGTTTCCTAGTTAGTTCGATATCCATTATCATTGAGGAAAGGATAATGTGGTGGTAGATGCATTGAGCCGTATGCATGTAGGGTTGTGGGAAGTAATTTTGGAAGGCGAAGTAGACTGAGCTTTGTCAGGAGGGGGAGATAGTCTGAGAAATTATTGAAGTGGTGCC